>OY979695.1:81455105-81740847 GCA_963855945.1 Thereva nobilitata
ATATATATATATATATATATATATATATATATATATATATATATATATATATATATATATATATATATATATATATATATATATATATATATTATATATATATATATATATATATATATATATATATATATATATATATATATATATATATATATATATATATATATATATATATATATATATATATATATATATATATATATATATATATATATATATATATATATATATATATATATATATATATATATTATATATATATATATATATATATATATATATATATATATATATATATATATATATATATATATAATGAACGATGTACATACATTTTTGGTATCCGATGAGTCGTGTGGAAGGCTAAACCAAGCTTCGGAAATGAACGATTAAACTTTATACCCACATACTTACTAATTTTCAAATGTGTGGATTTCTATGGCCATAGTACATAGTGGATAGTACATAGTGCATATATTGTAAATAGTACATAGTACATAGTAAATGGTACATAGTATATAATACATAATACATTATACATAGTACATAGAACATAGTACATAGTACATAGTACATAGTACATAGTACACAATACAATACTATGTACTATAAGTAAATAAGCATAATATACAGTACATAGTGCATAGTAAATAGTACATAGTATATAATACATAATGAATTGTACATAGTACATAGAACATAGTACGTATTACATAGTACATAGTACATAGTACATAGTACATAATATATAGTATATAGTACATAGTAAATAAGCATAATATTCAGTACATAGTACATGTTTCCAAACCGGTTGCGTCTTTTGTTCTGACTGCACCACCAAATACCGCTGAAAAGCTTTTGGACCCCACGTTCTGGCCTCTCGGTGCCTTTTCAAAGTGTTTTGTTCCCCGCACACGAGGGCATCGTATTTCTAACACTGTACAGGCTTCAAAAAACTCAAGACGCTTTCCCTCTATTACCAAAACGTGAGGGGAATCAGATCTAAAACCCACGATGTATTTCTGTCAACTTCGGCCAACGATTTCGATATAATCGCTTTTACAGAAACATGGTTACACAGTGGGATCCTTAATGCCGAACTTTTTGATTCCTCCTTCCAAGTTTTTCGGAGGGATAGATATACTGACTCGGAGGCTCGCGGAGGTGGTGTACTTCTTGCCTGTAGTAACCTTCTCAACTGTTGCTTAATAACGCTTCCTAGTTTTTCCAATTCTTTGGACATTGAGCTCCTCGCTCTTAAAGTCTCCCTCGTCCATAAGAACCTATTTTTAATTTGCTGTTACATTCCACCAGGTATGTTCAGCACTCTTGACGATAGAGGTCAAAACCTCTATGATATTCTAATCTCTTGCACTAATCATATCCAGGATATGATGGACTCCAAAGACGAACTCCTGCTTTTAGGAGATTTTAACTTACCCAATGTTCTATGGGTATCTTCCGATGAGGACGACAACTACCTACCTGAAAACAACCTTAATGATAGGGAATCCGACTTTCTGAATTCCTTATTCTCATGCGGTTTGAACCAAATGAGCGGTGTGAATAATACTTTAGGAAGGTGGTTAGATCTTATATTCTTTTCCGACTCAGACAACATGTATGTTGAGCCTAGCTCAATTGTCTTGTCGCCTGTTGATAATTATCACCCTCCTCTCCTACTCAGCTATTGTTTTGCCTTTAACAATAAGCTAATCCCGGAGGAGTCAACCTTTACTTTTAACTTTAAAAAGGCCAACCTTGAAGTACTGTCATCCAAGCTCACTTCGATTGATTTCAATACCTTGCTTTCCTCTAATGAGTTGGATGACGACGTAACAAGATTTTACTCCGTCCTGTATGAAACCTTCGCATCCTGTGTACCTATTGAGCCTCTAAAGTTGACCAGATCATCCCCACCCTGGTATAATAATGAGTTGAGACACACCAAAAACCGGAAGAATAAACTCTGGAAAACCTACCTGAAGAGAAAAGACACTGCGAGTTTCTATGCATTTCTCAATTGCTACGACCAATTCCATGCCCTCTCCGAGGCTCTCTATAAGGAGTACCTCAGCAACATGGAAGGTAAACTGTATGGCGATCCCAGAGCATTCTTTCAATTTATCAACTCTAAGAAAAAAGTCGATAATTACCCTAACACCATGCAATACGAGAACTCTGTTAGTTCTAATTCATCCGAGATTTGCGACAAGTTCGCATCGTTCTTCCTCAAATCTTTCTCGTCTCCTGTTTTCCAACCTCACGAAGACAATTTTCGACATATCAACGCAATACAAACGGCTCAAAATTTATCTCTGTCTATAACCAGGGAAGACATCTCGAAACATATAAATGATCTTCCACAAGATTTTTCGTCCGGCCCTGATGGTGTCCCTCCTGCTGTTCTAAAATCCTGTGCAGGGGCCCTACTGTCTCCTATCCTATGTTTATTTCAGAAATCCCTCAATACAGGGCGCTTCCCAACCTTATGGAAGAACTCTTTTATAATCCCTGTTCATAAAAAGGGTTGTAAGAACGAAATATCTAATTATAGACCGATTGCGAAGTTATCATGTATACCAAAACTTTTCGAATCCATTATTTATTCTGCTATTGCCCCTATCTGCAAGAGACTTATCTCAACTAACCAACATGGCTTTCTTGCAGCTCGTTCCACTACTACTAATTTACTAGAGTTCTCTTCTTACACTGTTCGAGGCTTTGTCACTGGCTGTCAAACTGACTGTGTTTATACAGACTTCAGTAAAGCTTTCGACATGCTCTCTCACTCTATTATAGTTCTAAAACTAAAAAAAATAGGCTTTCCGCATGCCCTGGTTATGTGGTTCCAGTCGTATTTAGCCGGCAGAACCTACCAGGTTCTATTCCGCGGAGCCAAATCTAAAAACATTGAAGCGTCCTCTGGTGTCCCGCAAGGAAGTCATCTTGGTCCTCTTCTTTTTATTTTATCAATCGATGATATTGTTACCCTGCTGAGGCACTGTAAAATCCTTATTTATGCCGATGACATCAAACTGTACCGCCACATAAGGAGTATCGAGGATTGCAAACTTCTGCAAGCAGACCTAAACACCTTCTATTGTTGGTGTTCCAACAACAACCTGGTCCTTAACATTAGTAAATGTGAGGTCATGACTTTTTGTAGAAAACGTCGCGTTATAACTTACGACTATACTTTTCTCGATAACAAGATCTCCGCACTAACTCTGTTATCGATCTTGGGGTTAGGTTAGAAAGTAAGTTGGATTTCTCCACCCACATCAACTATATCTCTTCCAAGGGCAATTCAGTCCTGGGATTTATAAAAAGATGGTCCAAGGAATTCAACAACCCCCTTATCACAAAGCACTTGTACATATCTTTAGTTAGGCCTTTACTTGAATACGCCTCCCAGGTATGGTCTCCTTACTACTCCTCCCATGTCGATAAAATCGAATCGGTTCAAAGGAAGTTCGTCCGTTTTGCACTCAGTCACCTCCCGTCGGATGACCCACTTATTCTTCCGCCTTATGTGAACAGACTTAAATTGCTCAACCTGAGCTCTCTCCATAAGCGTCGCGAGGTCGCTGACGTTATATTCGTTCATCGTTTGTTGAATGACAAAGTTGACTCAGGCTTCCTACGAACCCGTGCGTCATTTAGAGTGAACAACTACAACCTGAGAGGTCCACCTCTCTTGTACATTAATTCCTCTAATACCAATTATGGGATGTACGAACCAGTTAACCGCATGCTTATAAATGTTAACAAAAATGCGAGTGTTTTTAGCATGCAAACTAGCGAAGATGTCCTTAAAAGGGCTCTTTTTAATGTGGCGTGACTCCTTGTGTGTCCCACGTTTTCATTGTCTTTGCACGCTTCTCTGTTTGATGTTTTGTGCTCTTAAATGTTGCATTGTTTTTTGTTTTGTGTTTGCATGTCTTAGCCGAGCCACTGTGCAGTGGTAAATGTGACCGCGTTTGTGTGCAGGGACCGGACCGGCTCGGTACAGGAGTGCCGGGGAGGGTTGAGAAGGAACCCGCATTTTCGGTCGCATGCTCGTTTTGCGGTGTTTTTTCTTCTTATACCTTTTTTGGTGCTTTCGGCCGGATTCGGTCCCTGCACATAAGCGTGGCCCGTTTCTCAGCCCAGCTAAGAAGTGTACTTCTGAGCTAGAAGATTAACTCGATTATAGTAAATAGTACAGAGTATACAATACATAATGCATTGTACATAGTACATAGAACATAGTACATAGTACATAGTACATAGTACATAGTACATAGTAGATAGTACGTAGTACATAATACATAGTATATAGTACATAGTAAATAAGCATAATATACAGTACATAGTACATAGTAAATAGTACAGAGTATATAATACATAATGCATTGTACATAGTACATAGAACATAGTACATAGTACATAGTACATAGTACATAGTACATAGTCCATAGTAGATAGTACATACTACATAATACATAGTATATAGTACATAGTAAATAGTGCATAATATACAGTACATAGTGCATAGTAAATAGTACATAGTATATAATACGTAATGCATTGTACATAGTACATAGGGCATAATACATAGTACATAGTACATAATACATAGTATATAGTACATAGTAAATAAGCATAATATACAGTACATAGTGCATAGTGAATAGTACATAGTATATAATACTATGTAAATAAGCATAATATACAGTACATAGTGCATAGTAAATAGTACATAGTATATAATACATAATGCATTGTACATAGTACATAGAACATAGTACATAGAAGATAGTAAATAGTACATAATACATAGTATATAGTACATAGTAAATAGTTCATAATATACAGTACATAGTGCATAATATACAGTACATAGTGCATAGTAAATAGTACATAGTATATAATACATAATGCATTGTACATAGTACATAGAACTTAATACATAGTACATAGTATATAGTATATAGTACATAGTAAATAGTGCATAATATACAGTACATAGTAAATAGTGTGTAGTACATAGTACATAATACATAGTGCATAGTACATAGTGCATAGTTCATAGTGCATAGTACATAGTACATACTACATAATTCATAATACATAGCACATAGAACATAATAATTTATACATAATAATTAGTACATAGCTCATAGTACGTAGTACATTACATAGTCCATAATACACAATACTTAATATATAATATTAAATATATAATATTCAATATATAATATTTAATATATAATATTTAATATATAATATTTATTATATAATATATAATTCATACTACATAATTAAAACTAAAACCCCCAAAGGAAACATTTTTCTCACGTGATGGTACGTGCGCGTGATGGCACACAAAAAGTGCGCGTGACGCGAGTTTTTAGTTTTTTCCCCAGGCCAAAAAGTGCCCAACGTGCCTATAGAAGTTTTCACTTCAAAAAGAGCGCCCGCGTCAGGTATCGAACCCACGATCCCCGGGTGAAAGCCCTTCACCTTACCCTTAAGTTAACAATGCCTCTAGATTCTGGTGGTTGAAATCGGTAATTATAGTCTTCTGCTTTGATTTATAGGCCTTTGTATGCGATGGACTAAATAAAATATTTTTGTATGAATAAATTAAAAGTTTGAAACTCAAATATATTTATTTTGTAGTACAATAATGCTATCAAATTTAGATTCGTTCCAATGATATATTTTATGTTATCGTGTCATTAGAGCAATTATGATCGCGGCGTTGATTAGACTGGGTATCCCCAAATACTTCGTGCATATAATGATAGATTTCCTAACAGGCAAGATGCTGCACTATGACTCCGATAATATAGAGATCGTAGAAGAGGACGCAAATCTAGCAATAGCTGCAGATCTATTTGATCCACAACCCTCGACAAATATGGAGGTCACAAGATGAGTGGTACCGAAAAATTCCCACAATGTACATTGGAACCGGGGCAATAAGACCGAATCTGAAGACCATAGGTGTACCCAGCAGACCATTGGAAGGTGCCGCCCTAGCCCGCAGCACTATGACAATTCTGTTGACTCTGAGCTCAAGGAAGGACTAACGAAAGGTTTTGTCCGACGAAAGGTTTTATTTTGAAATTTTGTTTTCGCGCTTAAAAAACAAATGGGGTGCGACTAAAGGATCAGTTCACGACTGGCAGGCCCGTTTCTACAGGAACCCTTTCATTTTTGGGCTCCTTATCTGTAAGGTAGTCCTTTTGCTAGTTTTTATTGCTCCTTTGTTACTTATACTATTCATGTTGAATATGAAATCAGAAAAATTTACCATTAGTTAGTATGCTTGCACGACCACAGTACACAAGTCTCACGTATTCCAAAATCATCTACAAATACGATAACAAGCTTTCGAAATCATCATTAAATGTCGCTTTGTCACGTGCAGCTTGTGTCCAAGGACCTATTGCAAGTAGTAAATCTACTAACTACTAATTGCTCCTTTAATCCCTCATGGGACATAGGGCGGAAACAGTTGCCCTCCAGCGGACTCTGTTTTGCGCGACGGCTCTCAGCTCTGACCAGGATCTCCCGGTTGTTGCGGCCTCTGATAATAGGGTTCTCCTCCACGTTGTTCTAGGTCTTCCGACTCGACGGGATCCTTGCGGATTCACGTCAAGGGCCTGTTTGGCTAGATTATCGTCTTCGCGTCGCAAGGTGTGGCCAATCCAATTCCATTTCCTTCGCCTGATTTGGTCGTCTATCTTTTCTTGGCCGGCACGGCGCCATAGTTCTTCATTTGAAATTCTATTTTGCCAGCGGATTTTTAGGATACGACGTAGGCATCTGTTGATGAAAACTTGTAGGCGCCCTGTGATGAATTGGGTGACTTTCCATGTTTCGCATCCGTACAAAAGAACTGCCTTAACGTTGGCGTTGAACAGCCGCAATTTGGTGTTAATTGAGATCTCTGTTGATCTCCATATGTGAAACAGGCATGCATATGCGCTTCTTGCTTTATTTATTCTGGAACTGACATCTTCTTCTGTACCGCCGTTTTCGGTAATAATGCTACCGAGGTAACAGAATTTGTCTACCAGTTCCACGTCACGGTTATTTAGCGCTGTCCGTTCAAGGGTGTTTGCATTTATCCGCATTTCTTTTGTTTTAGTCGGATTTAACCTTAAGCCCGCCGAGCTACTTTCTGTTGCCAATTTGTTTAACATGTTTTTGAGGTCCTGGTGTCTGTGGGCCAGCAAACAGATATCATCCGCGTAGTCGAGATCCTTAAGGCGGTCTAACAATCCCCATTGTATGCCACCTGTTCTTCTATCTAGAGCGGTGACAAGAATGTCGTTTATTACTATAAGAAATAGTAATGGTGAAAGTAGACATCCTTGTCGTACTCCTGAGCTCACCTCAAAGCTGTCGGATAATTTTCCATTATGGAGAACTCTGCATTTGGAATTGTTGTATAGAGCTTTTATCAATTCTATTATTTTGTCCGGCAGTCCACGTTTCCGTAGAGCTCGCCATATAAAGCTCCTATTGACCGAGTCGAACGCTTTCTCATAGTCTACGAAAGCAAGGTATAGGGGGATCGGAATTCAGTAGACTGCTCCACTATGATTCTCAAGGTGTTAATGTGGTCTATGCAGGAGCGGCCCTTTCTGAATCCAGCCTGCTGTCTTCTAAGCGTTCGATCTACTGCCTCTCTTATCCTAGATAGTAATATATGGGACAAGATTTTTCCCACAGTAGATAATAAACAGATGCCTCTCCAGTTGTCACATATTGTTAGGTCCCCCTTTTTTGGTATTTTGACTATGATACCTCCCGTCCAATCCTCCGGAAAGGTACAGGTGTTCCATGCTATTTCCAGGATTGGCTGTAGCGCATCTGCTATGAGGCTTGAGTCGGCTTTCAACAATTCTGGTGGGATGCCATCTTTTCCAGCTGCTTTACCATTGGCCATTGCATGAATTGCGGTTACTATTTCTGTCTTGATTGGTGCACGAGCGGCGATTCTTATTGGCTGTGCATTGTTGTTATTTTCTTCAGGTTCCTGCGAAAAGGAACCATTCAGGGCGGCGAAGAAGTAGTCTCTCCATCTTTGGAGTTGCTCCTCGTCGCTGCACAGCAGCCTTCCATCCGCACTCTTTACGGCATGCTTTTTAGTAGAGTGCTTTCCCGAGAGCTGCTTAGTAATTTGGTACAGCACCTTACTGTTGCCTGTGTTTGCCGCTTTTTCCGCTTTCTCTGCGAGCTCATTTATCTGCCGCCTTTTATCACGCCGGACACTTCTCTTTACCTCCCGGTGTAATTGGGAGTATTCCCGTTCAAGTTGTTGGCGTCTTTCCGGGTCGCTTGTAGAGTTCACGTTATTTTTGAGGGCCCTTCTGCGTTATATTTTTGCCAGGTTGTGTCCGAGATCCAGTGTTGCTGGTTTCTTTGGACATAACCGATGCTTGTTTCCGCTGCAGTTATTATAGCGCCCTTTGTTGTGCTCCACAGCTCTTCAATATTCGTGTCGTCAGAAACGGTTTGCTGGTTTAAGATTTGTTGCAGATTTCCAGCAAATTCTCTCCTTTTAGTGCTCTCCCGCAGAAGGTCTACGTTAAACCGTCTACGGTTTATGGCATCGCGTTGAACGTTTCTGATTGCTGCGATTTTTAGGCGGATAGTTGCTACTACCAAATGGTGGTCACTTCCAGTGTCTGCTCCCCTAAAGCTCCTGACATCCTCCAGAATAGTTCTCCATCTGCGGCTGACGGCCACGTGATCTATCTGATTTTTCGTTCTACCATCGGGCGATACCCAGGTCTCCTTGTGTATTTTCTTGTGACAAAAGTAGGTTCCACCTACCATGAGTTGATGGGAACTACAGAAGTCAACGAAAAGCTCACAATTGTTATTGGTAACTTGGCTTAGGCCTTGATTTCCAATAGTGTGCTCAAGGCCGGTGTTGTTGGGGCCGATCTGTGCGTTTAAATCACCCATCAAAACAATGATGTCTCCCCTTGGAATAGAGCGAAAAACCTCATTCAGTCGCATGCAGAACTCGTCTTTGATGTCATCTTCTGCGTCTTCAGTCGGAGCGTAGCATTGGACTATCGTAGTACTTCTTAGCCTGGTACGTAGGCGCACGGTAATAATCCTCTCAGAAACTGGTGACCAGCTAATGAGGCTGGACCTGGCTTCCTTGGTGAGTATTACGCCAACGCCATTCCTACGATTTTCAGTTTCGTTTCTCCCAGAATATAAGGACTCACCGTTTGGGCAGATATGCTCCCCCGCATCGGTCCATCTGGTCTCGCTGAGTCCCATGACCTTGATTTTATAGCGGTTCATCTCGTTGAGGACTTCATCCAGCCGTCCATCAGTAAGCAGCGTTCTCACATTCCATGATCCGATTCGTGTCCTGTTTCGAAAAGCAAAGGTGGTCGTCGTGTTGTCCATCCGGTTCCGAGGCATTGTTTGCCGACTCGTAGCAATTATGTGTTTTATAGGAGCGGGTTGCTAACCCTCAGCCCAACCGACTTAGGACTCTGTTTTGTGGCGCAGAGAACTCGCCATTCGACCGTCTCCCGTTAGCTCCTTCCGAAGAAGTACCCCAGGGGGCACCGCGGGGAGGTGGGATTAGGACTAGGAGTAGTAAATCGGTGAGTATAAAACTTACGGCTATTTTACATCCCAAAGGTAAAATTTCTGGGCGATAAAAGCGTTTCCACTTTGCGTTTGGGATGTAAAATGGCCTTTATTCTTACTGATTATTCAATTAAAAGAAAGATAAAGATCGCCAAAGATGTTTCACATCTTTCTCGTGCACTGGGTACACGCGCTATTTTTTTTAATTGCATTCGAAAGGTGGAGTAGAGACCTACATTTTGAAAAAAAAATTATCATTTTGGACTTAATGGCATACAATAGCGGGCATTTCAAATTTTAGATAACAAGTGCAATTTTGCCCAACGGGTTCAGTATTTTGACACCAATTTTTCAGGATCTTTTATAACATCAAAAAGTATATTTTTTGACAGTTTCATGCAAATTTGTCTAGTTGACTGTCTAAGGCAAGGCACGGTCTAAATGAAAAAAATACTGTTTTTTTCTCGTTTGTTAATTTTTGTAGGTTATGTACGTACGGGGTACTTCTTCGGAAGGAGCTAACGGGAGACGGTCGAATGGCGAGTTCCCTGCGCCACAAAACGGAGTTTTAAGTCGGTTGGGCTGAGGGTTAGCAACCCGCTCCCATAAAACACACAGTTGCTGCGAATCGGCAAACATTGCCTCGGAACCGGATGGACAACACGACGACGACCTTTGCTTTTCGAACCAGGACACGAATCGGATCATGGAATGTGAGAACGCTGCTTGCTGATGGACGGCTGGATGAGGTCCTCAACGAGATGAACCGCTATAAAATCAAGGTCATGGGACTCAGCGAGAGCAGATGGCCCGATGCGGGGGAACATATCTGCCCAAACGGTGAGTCCTTCTTATATTCTGGGAGAAACGAAATCGCCGCAATCAGAAACGTCCAACGCGATGCCATAAACCATAGAGGGTTTAACGTAGACCTTCTGCGTGAGAGCACCAAAAAGCGAGAATTTGCTGGCAAACTGCAAGAAATCTTAAACCAGCAAACCGTTTCTGACGACACAAATATTGAAGAGCTGTGGAGCACAACAAAGGGCGCTAAAATAACAGCAGCGGAAACAAGCATTGGTTATCTCCAAAGAAACCAGCAACACTGGATCTCGGACACAACCTGGCAAAAAATTGAACGCAGAAGGGCCCTCAAAAATAACGTGAACTCTACAAGCGACCCGGAAAAACGACAACAACTTGAACGGGAATACTCCCAATTGCACCGGGAGGTAAAGAGAAATGTCTAGCGTGATAAAAGGCGGCACATAAATAAGCTCGCAGAGAAAGCGGAAAACGCGGCAACCACAGGCAACAGTAAGGTGCTGTACCAAATCACTAAGGAGCTCTCGGGAAAGCACTCTACTGAAAAGCATGCCGTAAAGCAAGCAACTCGAAAGATGGAGAGATTACTTCTTTGCCGCCCTGAATGGTTCATTTACACAGGAACCTGAGGAAAACAACAACAACAATGCACAGCCAATAAGAATCACCACTCGTGCCCCATCCAAGACTGAAATAGTAACCGCAATTCATGCAATGGCCAATGGTAAAGCAGCTGGAAAAGATGGCATCCCACCAGAATTGTTGAAAGCCGACTCAAGCCTCATAGCAGATGCGCTACAGCCAATCCTGGAAATAGCATGGAACACCTGTACCTTTCCGGAGGATTGGACGGAAGGTATCATAGTCAAAATACCAAAGAAGGGGGACCTTACAATATGTGACAACTGGAGAGGCATCTGTCTATTATCTACTGTGGGAAAAATCTTGTCCCACATATTACTATCAAGGATAAGAGAGGCAGTAGAACGAACGCTTAGAAGACAGCAGTCTACTGAATTCCGATCCCCCTTTACCTTGCTTTCGTAGACTATGAGAAAGCGTTCGACTCGGTTAATAGGAGCTTTATATGGCGAGCTCTACGGCAACGTGGACTGCCGGATAAAATAATAGAATTGATAAAAGCTCTATACAACAATTCCAAATGCAGAGTTCTTCACAATGGAAAACTATCCGACAGCTTTGAAGTGAGCTCAGGAGTACGGCAAGGATGCCTACTTTCACCATTGCTATTTCTTATAGTAATAAACGACATCCTTGTCAGCGCTCTAGATACTTGAAGTGGCATACAATGGGGATTGTTAGACCGCCTTAAGGACCTCGACTACGCGGATGATATCTGCTTGTTGGCCCACAGACACCAGGACCTCAAAAACATGGTAAACAATTTGGCAACAGAAAGTAGCTCGGCAGGCTTAAGGTTAAATCCGACTAAAACCAAAGAAATGCGGATAAATGCAAACACCCTTGAACGAACAGCGCTAAATAACCGCGACGTGGAACTGGTAGATAAATTCTGTTACCTCGGTAGTATTATTACCGATAACGGCGGTACAGAAGAAGACGTCAGTTCCAGAATAAATAAAGCAAGAAGCGCATATGCATGCCTGTTTCACATATGGAGATCGACGGAGATCTCAATTAACACCAAATTGCGGCTGTTCAACTCCAACGTTAAGGCAGTTCTTTTGTACGGTTGCGAAACATGGAAAGCATGGCCGTAGCCACGGGGGCGCGAAAGGGCGCGCAGCGCCCTTTAGGTAAGGACTTTTAATTGCAATGAGAAAAAAATTATTTTGTCAAACTGTAAGAATTTCTCATCATTTGATTTAAACTTTCTTCCGAAATAAATATTTCTTCTACGCCAAGAGTTTATTTGTGGCTTAAGATTATTTTGTCAAATTCAAATATCATGAGAGTATGATTTGCAAGATGAGCGTTATTACGTGCCAGTACATGAAAACAAGTGGTCGCGCGTATTGTTTCCTCGAGTGAAGTCTTTGGAAATGTTCTCATCACATCAAGGCAACTGTTTTCATTGCTCAAATGATTAATTTGATTTAATGAATATTCTTAAATTGACCTGAATTGTACTCATTATTTTCGTTCTCACTTTCAGAAAATGTATAAAACCAGCCTCAAGGTAATAAAAACACTATATATTTGCATCTTTTATTTTTCCGAACTGTTATTATTTCGGGCGCCAATAATTGTGCGATGAGCGCCCTTAGATATTCGGAGCTGGCTACGGCCTTGATGGAAAGTCACCCAATTCATCACAGGACGCCTACAAGTTTTCATCAACAGATGCCTACGTCGTATCCTAAAAATCCGCTGGCAAGATAGAATTTCAAATGAAGAACTATGGCGCCGTGCCGGCCAAGAAAAGATAGACGACCAAATCAGGCGAAGGAAATGGAATTGGACTGGCCACACCTTGCGACGCGAAAACGAGAATCTAACCAAACAGGCCCTCGACTGGAATCCGCAAGGAACTCGTCAAGTCGGAAGACCTGGAACAACGTGGAGGAGAACCCTATTAGCAGAGGCCGCAACAACCGGGAGATCCTGGTCAGTGCTGAGAGCTGTCGCGCAAAACAGAGTCCGCTGGAGGGCAACTGTTTCCGCCCTAAGTCCCATGAGGGATTAAAGGAGCAATTAGTTAGTTAGTATGTACGTAGCTCCTTCCGAAGAAGTACCCCAGGGGGCACCGCGGGGAGGTGGGATTAGGACTAGGAGTAGTAAATCGGTGAGTATAAAACTTACGGCTATTTTACATCCCAAAGGTAAAATTTCTGGGCGATAAAAGCGTTTCCACTTTGCGTTTGGGATGTAAAATGGCCTTTATTCTTACTGATTATTCAATTAAAAGAAAGATAAAGATCGCCAAAGATGTTTCACATCTTTCTCGTGCACTGGGTACACGCGCTATTTTTTTTAATTGCATTCGAAAGGTGGAGTAGAGACCTACATTTTGAAAAAAAAATTATCATTTTGGACTTAATGGCATACAATAGCGGGCATTTCAAATTTTAGATAACAAGTGCAATTTTGCCCAACGGGTTCAGTATTTTGACACCAATTTTTCAGGATCTTTTATAACATCAAAAAGTATATTTTTTGACAGTTTCATGCAAATTTGTCTAGTTGACTGTCTAAGGCAAGGCACGGTCTAAATGAAAAAAATACTGTTTTTTTCTCGTTTGTTAATTTTTGTAGGTTATGTACGTACGGGGTACTTCTTCGGAAGGAGCTAACGGGAGACGGTCGAATGGCGAGTTCCCTGCGCCACAAAACGGAGTTTTAAGTCGGTTGGGCTGAGGGTTAGCAACCCGCTCCCATAAAACACACAGTTGCTGCGAATCGGCAAACATTGCCTCGGAACCGGATGGACAACACGACGACGACCTTTGCTTTTCGAACCAGGACACGAATCGGATCATGGAATGTGAGAACGCTGCTTGCTGATGGACGGCTGGATGAGGTCCTCAACGAGATGAACCGCTATAAAATCAAGGTCATGGGACTCAGCGAGAGCAGATGGCCCGATGCGGGGGAACATATCTGCCCAAACGGTGAGTCCTTCTTATATTCTGGGAGAAACGAAATCGCCGCAATCAGAAACGTCCAACGCGATGCCATAAACCATAGAGGGTTTAACGTAGACCTTCTGCGTGAGAGCACCAAAAAGCGAGAATTTGCTGGCAAACTGCAAGAAATCTTAAACCAGCAAACCGTTTCTGACGACACAAATATTGAAGAGCTGTGGAGCACAACAAAGGGCGCTAAAATAACAGCAGCGGAAACAAGCATTGGTTATCTCCAAAGAAACCAGCAACACTGGATCTCGGACACAACCTGGCAAAAAATTGAACGCAGAAGGGCCCTCAAAAATAACGTGAACTCTACAAGCGACCCGGAAAAACGACAACAACTTGAACGGGAATACTCCCAATTGCACCGGGAGGTAAAGAGAAATGTCCAGCGTGATAAAAGGCGGCACATAAATAAGCTCGCAGAGAAAGCGGAAAACGCGGCAAACACAGGCAACAGTAAGGTGCTGTACCAAATCACTAAGGAGCTCTCGGGAAAGCACTCTACTGAAAAGCATGCCGTAAAGCAAGCAACTCGAAAGATGGAGAGATTACTTCTTTGCCGCCCTGAATGGTTCATTTACACAGGAACCTGAGGAAAACAACAACAACAATGCACAGCCAATAAGAATCACCACTCGTGCCCCATCCAAGACTGAAATAGTAACCGCAATTCATGCAATGGCCAATGGTAAAGCAGCTGGAAAAGATGGCATCCCACCAGAATTGTTGAAAGCCGACTCAAGCCTCATAGCAGATGCGCTACAGCCAATCCTGGAAATAGCATGGAACACCTGTACCTTTCCGGAGGATTGGACGGAAGGTATCATAGTCAAAATACCAAAGAAGGGGGACCTTACAATATGTGACAACTGGAGAGGCATCTGTCTATTATCTACTGTGGGAAAAATCTTGT
Source organism: Thereva nobilitata (assembly GCA_963855945.1). NCBI lineage: Eukaryota > Metazoa > Arthropoda > Insecta > Diptera > Therevidae > Thereva > Thereva nobilitata. Next base: position 81,470,079 of record OY979695.1, read on the forward strand.
CCCACATATTACTATCAAGGATAAGAGAGGCAGTAGAACGAACGCTTAGAAGACAGCAGTCTACTGAATTCCGATCCCCCTTTACCTTGCTTTCGTAGACTATGAGAAAGCGTTCGACTCGGTTAATAGGAGCTTTATATGGCGAGCTCTACGGCAACGTGGACTGCCGGATAAAATAATAGAATTGATAAAAGCTCTATACAACAATTCCAAATGCAGAGTTCTTCACAATGTAAAACTATCCGACAGCTTTGAAGTGAGCTCAGGAGTACGGCAAGGATGCCTACTTTCACCATTGCTATTTCTTATAGTAATAAACGACATCCTTGTCAGCGCTCTAGATACTAGAAGTGGCATACAATGGGGATTGTTAGACCGCCTTAAGGACCTCGACTACGCGGATGATATCTGCTTGCTGGCCCACAGACACCAGGACCTCAAAAACATGGTAAACAATTTGGCAACAGAAAGTAGCTCGGCAGGCTTAAGGTTAAATCCGACTAAAACCAAAGAAATGCGGATAAATGCAAACACCCTTGAACGAACAGCGCTAAATAACCGCGACGTGGAACTGGTAGATAAATTCTGCTACCTCGGTAGTATTATTACCGATAACGGCGGTACAGAAGAAGACGTCAGTTCCAGAATAAATAAAGCAAGAAGCGCATATGCATGCCTGTTTCACATATGGAGATCGACGGAGATCTCAATTAACACCAAATTGCGGCTGTTCAACTCCAACGTTAAGGCAGTTCTTTTGTACGGTTGCGAAACATGGAAAGCATGGCCGTAGCCACGGGGGCGCGAAAGGGCAAACTGTAAGAATTTCTCATCATTTGATTTAAACTTTCTTCCGAAATAAATATTTCTTCTACGCCAAGAGTTTATTTGTGGCTTAAGATTATTTTGTCAAATTCAAATATCATGAGAGTATGATTTGCAAGATGAGCGTTATTACGTGCCAGTACATGAAAACAAGTGGTCGCGCGTATTGTTTCCTCGAGTGAAGTCTTTGGAAATGTTCTCATCACATCAAGGCAACTGTTTTCATTGCTCAAATGATTAATTTGATTTAATGAATATTCTTAAATTGACCTGAATTGTACTCATTATTTTCGTTCTCACTTTCAGAAAATGTATAAAACCAGCCTCAAGGTAATAAAAACACTATATATTTGCATCTCTTATTTTTCCGAACTGTTATTATTTCGGGCGCCAATAATTGTGCGATGAGCGCCCTTAGATATTCGGAGCTGGCTACGGCCTTGATGGAAAGTCACCCAATTCATCACAGGACGCCTACAAGTTTTCATCAACAGATGCCTACGTCGTATCCTAAAAATCCGCTGGCAAGATAGAATTTCAAATGAAGAACTATGGCGCCGTGCCGGCCAAGAAAAGATTGACGACCAAATCAGGCGAAGGAAATGGAATTTGACTGGCCAAACCTTGCGACGCGAAAACGAGAATCTAACCAAACAGGCCCTCGACTGGAATCCGCAAGGAACTCGTCAAGTCGGAAGACCTAGAACAACGTGGAGGAGAACCCTATTAGCAGAGGCCGCAACAACCGGGAGATCCTGGTCAGTGCTGAGAGCTGTCGCGCAAAACAGAGTCCGCTGGAGGGCAACTGTTTCCGCCCTAAGTCCCATGAGGGATTAAAGGAGCAATTAGTTAGTTAGTATGTACGTTTTTCAGAGACATGAAACCAACGAGGATTTATTGGAACATTTACTACTAAGAGACTGATATTTAGTTTGCCCCGATAGAGAACAGGAGTTATTCACATTTTAAGCTCGAAAAACGTGGTGAAAAAGCTTTAGTTGTTTATAAAAAAAGTAGCACAAAGTTTTCGAGGTTCAAAACTTAGGAATATACTCCTGGTGAAACCCCAAACAGGATAAAATCATGATATTGCTGTATCCAGACTACTACCTATCTCTTCATTTTTTTGGTCTTTTTTTACTGCACTACTTGTGAGAATCAGAATCCGTGAAGAAAAATGGGGGTTGCCAGTTAAAATTTTAGAGTTACTCCCACCCCTCCGAGGGTGTGATGGGTGGGGGTGAGATTTGTGTGCAAACGATTCCACCCTCCAAGTTGAGCAACTTTTTTCAAAAAATTTTTCACGAAAACCTACCCTTCAGGAAATATTGGACCGTTACCGGACTTTCGCCGCACCCTGTATAATATTCTTGCTCAGCATGCTGAACTCTAGAACATACTAATATGGGGAGTAGGCAAGGACAACGAGACCTTTATCAACGAAATTTTTAAAAATAGTGTAAGATGTTGACACAGCAAGGCTACATAACAAAAATTAAAGACTATAAATTTGAAGGGCTACAAAACTTTATCTAGGAATACAAATACCAGAAACAGAAGAACATTTGCGATATATGGGTTAGAAGTAGAGGCTGAGATGGAAGGCTTTAGAAAATATAACAATGACGAGAGTGCACAACTGGAAGAAGACGCCAAAAAGAGATCTGACTGGAGAAATATTATTGAGATGGCCAAGGCTCACAAGGGATGGTAGCGCCGAAGAAGAAGAAGAAGGGCAATTAGAATTCTTTCTTTCAGACCGTGTCTTAAAAAATCTATTGTTATTTTGACGATTTGTATTCATTTCAATGATCGTTATTGAAATTAAATAGCTTATATGCTGTGATTAGGTTAATTTGTAGTCTTATTGTTAATTTTTGGGTAATAATTTTGTCGCTATTTGTGGTATTACATATTAAATACTGCGCCTATGCTGCACCCATAAACCAATAGTAGTAATCAGGTGATATGAATTTTGAATTTGGAATGACTCCACACAGAGCTAATAATATTCTACTTGTCATACCCTTTCATTTAATACCCATACCGAATGGCTTGCAAAGAAAAAGGTAATCCACCATTTTGCGTTGGCCGCCATTTTGAATTTGGAATGACGCCACAGAGCTAATAATATTGTACTTGTCATACCCTTTCATTTGATACCCATACCGAATGGCTTGCAAAGAAAAAGGTAATCAGCCATTTTGTGTTGGCCGCCATTTTAAATTTGGACCCTAGATCTGAAACTTTGGGAATCGTATTTTTTTCGGAAAAAACCAAAATAATATAGATCTGAGCTCTTTAGCAGTAATTCGAAGAGTACCTCCCACACAAAAGTTCGAATTTTACGGATATCGCTACACTACAGCCACCCGAAGTGTTCGAGATAGAGCAAAATAGACCGCGTAGGAACACCCGCCGTACCCGAAAACCCTATATACAAAAATTCAGGCCAATCGGATGAGCGGTTTCGGAGTCTATTGAACATTTACAGACAGACATACTTTCACTTTTATATATATAGATTGATAAAAATAAATTATTATATTTTAATGATTAAAATGCTTCTTTTTATTATTATTATATTGTTCGTTTATTCAAATATCCATTCATAGTATTCAACATTCATCATACTCCAAAATTCATTATTGTTTGTACGGACCTAAGGGTCAAAACACAGCTAGTTAATACTTTGTGCTTAAAACCACCTTGAAAACTTTTTATTACTGGTTTTACTAAAAGTATTTCCGTGCGTGTTTCTCGTATTTTGATTTATTTATTTATAAGTTAATATTTTTATGATTGACAAATTGCACCCTTTTTCGTGTTAAAAAAGTTTCTCTAATTCGGCCGTACTTTCCATAAACATAACTAAATATAGTTTAATATAGGCTTACGATTAATATGCAAGTGCATAAGGTATTATGAAAGTCCCCACGGTTTTACAAACCATAACATATTTTATTTATGAAAATTAAATCAAAAAAATATCTGTACAACTATACTAAATAACCAAAACTCCACGTTCATAAAAAATGAAGTAGATTATGAAATCAGAAGCCGAAGGAAATGAATAAAAAAATGTGAAAATTGTGAAAATATTGTAAACAAAAACTCCTTACAAAATTTAAAACTAGGAAATACGGTTCTCATACGCCATTTTCTCTATTAAAGTTAATGTGTAAAGATTTAGAAGGCTCGAGTTAATTCAAATGGAAAAAGTAAAGAAGTAAGTATGCTAAGATCAGTACAAGATCTTTGACCTTCTTGAGAGCAGCATATTTATGTACGTATTGACTGTGATTCCATTCATTACAATGGAACGATTTTGGATAAAACCTAGTTTTCAGCATTCTACCTTTTTTATTTATTATAAAAGTAATTTCTACTTGCCTTCAATAATAAATTCAGGTATTCCAAAATAGTTTTTAATTCATATTTCTTCTCAGCCTTATATATTTTGAGTAATCCATTAAGAAATCGCAGAAAATTTAAAGAATCTCAACAAAACCCACTTTTTATTTATTCTGTTAAAAATTGTGAGTTTCCTTTTGCGAAAATACCGTTTTATGAACAATTTTAAACAAGGAGCACCATATGCACTCTTTATCTAAAAAAAATAAAAACACTACGCGGAGCGCATCCTACCTGCGCTAATTCTTTGAAATAACTAAATCGGGCTACCTGACGCCATTTTCCGAGATCAACACAAATAAGTCAATTTTACTTGACCATACATAGGTGGTGATTTCACAAGTAAATTCAGGTTTAACATCAGTAAAATTATTGCAAGTGTATTTTGGAATTTATTGCAGGTAAAATGTCGGGGTTACCCGATCTTGCTTTCTTAAAGTTTTACCATATTTTAAAAAAAAAAATATCATAAACAAGTTTGATTCTATTATGTTGAATTTGGCAAAGCTGAACAGCATATTAACGTATCATGAATGCATTAAAAAAATATAATTTGCTTATCAATTCTTAATTAAACGCGATAATACAAAAAGGAAAAATTCAAAAGTGCAGAAATGATAAAGCAAACGTTATTCATAATTAAATTTTTTTGATAATATTAAATTTAAGGAAATCTCCCTTGAGCCCAAGGCTTGGTTGCAAAAATCGTTTAAAATCAGTAGGGTAATTTTCTATTTTTTTACGCTTTATATTAGCTTCAAAAATTGTTTGATGAATTGCGTGTGTGTTTGTATGTATGTATGTTGATTTTTACGAATGCATGTATGTATAGTATGTGTTGCATATATGTAAACAAACCTTGGAACTTGATTTTGACCTACTTTTATATAACCGATCAACTTCAAATTTTGCACATACACTATGACTTTTTGGCAAAATAAATCAAGATGGCGGTTCCAAGATAGCGAATTTTGCAATTGTGTTCCGATTTCACTGAAAATTGGTATTCAACAATAAAATGCGACAATAAAGTTCTCCTAAATTTTGCATAGCAGTAGAGCTGGCACTCCGAGTTGCTTGAATAAACTTTCCGACTTAGTGGGAGGAAATGTAAAAATAATCCCCGAGTGCAAAGGGGTAATCTTATATATAAATTTTTTTACAAGGGCTACGCTTTCCCGCAGAATATTTGCACCGCAGAATACGAAATTTCTCATGCAAGTACAACTTACTTTGTGGGTTCTGTAGTTAATATAATTGGTTTTCCAAGAATGCAAGATGAACTGTCTAACAGAAATTCCGTATGATAGTGAGTGAGATTACAAAAGTCTCGCATGAACCTGCAGAACTCTCCGTATATTCGAAGCGCTTCTTCTCTTTAGCGGCGCCCCGAGACTAGAAGGATGTAATAACAAACGAAGATCCCTCATTTGCAAAAGCAATAGTCTGACCAAAAATTAGATTGATATGCAACAAAAAGATGTGAACAACCGTACCAAAGAAAAGATAAGCAGTACTGTACGCAAAAGCTAACATGATTTACATGCTATTATCGATGCACTCAAAATGTACAAAAGTTTAGAATTAACAATACTAAAGACAGATATATAGGATTTACTAAAGACAGATATATAGGATTACAAATCAGAACAAGTTCAGAAATTATAAAATCGGTTAAAAAATCTCCAAAAACTACAGGAACGGAAATAATAATAGGCTGTGAATAGCGCGAGCCAGGACCGTCACTTTACGGGGGGGGCAACTGGGACGAATTGCCCTGGGACCCAGATCCATGGGCCCCGAAAATAGATTGAAACCCAAAAAGTGCTTCTGCTATACAGCTTAAAAGGGCCCAATTAATATTTTAGCCCCAGCCCCGCAAGTTTATGTGGTGGACCTGACGCGAGCATCATACATATGAATTAATATAATTATTGTGAAAGGGTTGAGTTTTTTGAAGCGGAGCTTTTTTACAAAAGTTTTATGGGGAGTAATATCCAGGACAGACCACGCTGTTAATGTACATTTGCTAAATCGGCATTAGGCGCTAATGTGCATTAAAAAATAAGGCGACAGACACTATCTGCATGACATTGGAGCTCTTTGATGAACATATGTTTTTTGACAGTAAAAACTTTGAAATTTTAAAAATGCAATAAACTTAGCAGTACAGAACAACAAGAAGAAAAAATACGCAATACGCAAAGAAGTATTTATAAAACATTTTATTTTAAAAAGTTTCGCATTAAAGGAGACAAAAAATGTATAATATTAAACATAAACATTAAACATCTGCATGGTTCGCCATCTATGAGAAAATGAAAAACTAAGAGAACCGCTGTAACGAACTCGATTAACTCGCTAATCATCAAAATATTTTGATGATTTAGCTTGATGTTAATCGTCAAAAAATTGGGTATTAACTAACAACTCAGGGCGACAGACACTGCAGTTGGCAATGATTAGCGTTAATTGAGAATTTAAGAGCGCTGTCTGGCCTGGGTATAAACCTAGCAAAATTGTCACCGTTAACTTGAAATTTTTTAAAAAAGTACTCCGATTTTTACGAATGACATTTAGTGTACTGAGTGTACAGTGTACTTGTACAATATACTGATTACTATATACTATGTACTATGCACTATCCACTTTTTACTATGCTATGTACTGTCTTAGGTATTAGTATAGTACAGTGTACTACGAACTAAATACTATGTACTTTTGAAGCGAACCTTTTTTAGGGTCGTTTAATGGTATGTACAATGAAATATGTAGTATCTACTATGTACCTATTATGTATTATGTTCAAATCACAGACATTGGTTAATTTTTTTTTGAAAAAATGAAATTAAGAATGAATAATAATCTAAATCGTTCGGCAGCTAAATATGAGATAACTATAGATGCTGTATTCACTAGATGCATTAAAAAGATTGAATCGACAACTTTGTATCATATTTTAGTTACTACAAGCCCATAATTTCATTCATTGAATACCAAAATAATGATTAAATTCATAACAAACGTGAGAATAGAAAACATACAATAACCGAATGTAGGTCTGATTAGCAACGCGATGATGATTTGTGATTGCTTTGTAAATACTCTGTAAATACTATGAAAATAACTTCGGAAACCTGTAAAATACTTTCATCCATACATTCTTTACATACTTCCACCGGAAAATGCGCTTCTCTCGGCCGGCCGTCCCGTGACATCTCTACTTTTTTTTAAATATTGGGTTGCTAGCTAGCAATGTGCTTGCCTAAAAGATAAACAGAAGAAGCTGGATTTTGTTGACTTTTCGTAAAAGATTTGAAGTTAAGATGGGGCTTTGCACACCAACATAGATTTGCATACCTGAAGAATTTTAAAAACAAAAAATTATCGCACCTGGACTAATTATCATGCATAGATTCGCCGCAATTCCCATCGCAAGCTGATTTATGAAAACTAAAAATGGCTCTTCAATATTTATTTTACAGTTATAATTAGTGCAGGGAGTATCTTGAACTGTATGTATACTGGCCACACTTTGCACTGTTGAATATACACGCACATACCGAAACATTCATTTCCCGGTTCCAATAAAATTGTGTGCTTTGGCTCAGCAGGTTTTCTCAGGTAAACTGGCGTAGTGCGATTCGTACCGATCTCAGTTATTTCCGATCTTGCGTGGCAGTGGGACGGTGGATTTTTGCTCTCGGTTTATTGTTAGCTTATGTATTATTTCCTTCGTGTTCAAGTTACTATCAAACAAGTGACGTCACTCAAACATCCATAATGATTGGAAGCGATTACGTGCTTGAAGCGCACAACATTTTCCACACCACAGAAGTGCGTATAGACAATACATCTTACAATGTTAAATTACAGTATTAATATCGATCTGTATTGGAATTCCATAAAAATATCAAGTTTGTCACTTAAATCTTTTGTTGTTGTTAAAAGTGTAATTCCTTAATTTAAGAGTCGGTTCATAATAATTGGGTGTTTTGGTGAACGGATCTAGGGGTTTGTGTTAGAGTTTGTATAGTAGGTCACCGCCTTCTTGGTCTGGGCTTGGTCTGTTAAGGAAATGCAGTATTGGAAATTTTATTTTAATTTTCAAAAAACGCTGTCATAGCGGCATTGGGAATTAATAGAAGAGAAAACTGATTTTGAAGTTGATTTTCCGAAGTAATTATTGGCATTTAGGTGCGCTAACTGTAATTTTTAATTTTGTGTGTCTAAAAATTGTTTCTCGCTTTGTGTTATGAATGTCCAAGAATTCAGGTGTTATAACATTTTATGTTATTAAGTTGTTTTATTTTCACATTTTCAGTTTTATAACAACTGGAGGATGTAATAAATTTGGAAGCGAAAACCTTTGTACTGCTTAGTTGTTTATTTTGACTTTAAAATTTGAAGGGCATAAAGATTCCACGATTTCCTCGCCTGATTGGCTTTTTTATCGTCCGCGAGGTAGCGTGCAAAGGACGCGATCATTTCATCCCCCACGATTTTTATTGGAAATGTTTTTTCTCTGGCAATGATCCCACCCAACTAGAATCACCTATTGGGTCGGAGTTGAGTATGAAAAAATTAGAACCATGTCGAAAAAAACTAAAAATCATTTCAATACTCTTGAAAATTTGCCAACCTTTATAAACAAGTCAAATTAGTCGGAAAAAGAAAATGAAATTGCACAACTTTTTTTGGTTTTGTTCGGGTGCACAAAGGAAGGGGGTGGCAGTGGTTGGGAAAAGCCGCCATCTTGAAAAAGGGGTGGGGTTTTTTGTATACAATAACAGCTGAAAATGATCAATGTCAAAGTTGTGGGTTGTGATGGGGAATAAAACGATCTACAAAATGTTTTTGCCTCATGAATCACATTTTATTGCTTCCCGGTTCTGAGAGTGTCTCTTAAAAAACTTTACCCTTAGAACGTTGAAAATAATAATTCTCAGCAACTATTTCCCATTATTATAATTTTCCAAAGTTGGTAATTCATTTAAGCCGCGAAACTGACTGGAAGCGAGTTACATACTCGACGAGCAGGTTGTCGTAACTATCGCGGTTGACCTCTGACCCGCTGTGTCGCAGACATAACACCACATGGAGTTTCGGTCAATAGATCATTTAAAAGATAATTTTATTGTCCGAATTTTTGCTATTTACTGCTTCTTCATATGAGCAACCGTTATTAAAAGAAACTGGCGTTATCAGTAATTTTGGGCCCGTGCAGTGCGAACTTTGACGTTGGATTGGTCGCAAACTATATAAGCGGTAACGACGATCAAGCGCTCATTCGATTGTGATTTAATTTACTAATTTGAATGCACTAGATGTGAATTTGTTGCAAATTTTCGCTCGGGAATAACCCTCTGATAGCATGGTTTTTAGAATCGCCTAAATTCTCAACCAACTGTACAGGTAAGCGAACCACGTATAACTCCCATCTTTATCGAGTCGAGTTGTAATTTTATAAAATTCCTGGCAGGGTTGTTCCTTTGGTGGCAGCGTCAGATGTAGCGTTGGGACTTTTTAAATTTTCCAAAACCTTTCCGTAAACTCTTTAAGTTGCTTTGAAAGAGGCAGTGTGGTATGATGTGCACAAATGGTGGAGTGGTTGGCCAACCTAAGTAATTGTTCTGGGCGGTCAGGTATGACCAGGTTACAAATGTCTGATCCTGTAATTAGATCAATCGAGTCCTTTGACTTAAAACAGGGATCAGAAGTTGTAAGTCTTGCAGATGAGAAATTTCAGCTTTATGGATGGATGCATGTAATAAGACTCCAGTTTGGGAATGAAGTGATTTCCCTTATAGAGGGAGAGCTAGCGACGTATTTTGTGTTGTCATTTCATTAGTCATGAAAATGTCCACACTAAATCTTATACAGTGACTCACAGTGAAAATCGTCCACCTTACGAGTAAGAGGAATTAAGTAGGTTTTTTCATCTAGTTCTCAACAAATCCAAATAAGAATTTACATAACTAATTTTTCATTTATTTTCTTCAAAATAATAACGAAAATTTTTGAAATTAAACAATAACAAAAACGGGATAAATTCAAATTTGCTAAGATGTCCTATTTCTATCCCACAGTGAAAATCGTCCATAACACTCAATACTAAGAAATGTCGTTAAAAAACTAAACTTAGTATTTAGTTGGTCCTGCTTATGCTGTAATCACTGCCAGAAGCCTGTTCGGCATTGAATTTACTAATTTTTAGAATTAATTCTAACCCATTCCTGCTTGAGTACATTTTCAAGGTCTTTCTGCAAGGTAATAGTGTCTTACGAATGCTCCTGTCAGGTGTATCCCATAAATTCTTTATAACATTCAATTCAGGGGATGGAGGAGGAACGGGGAAAACTGTTTTACAATTGTATATCAGCCAATAGCGTTCAACGTCTGAGGTATGCTTAGGGCCATTACACTGATAGAATGCAAATCCAGCAGTAATACTTAGAAGTTGCGCACTCTGCTGCACATTTCCTTTTAGAATATCAAGCTAAACCATTGTATCCATTGTTCCTCGGATGAACTCAAGGTTGCCAGTGCCATTTGCACACCTCCATACCATACCATACAACCGAGTAATGCAATTCCTCCTTTAGTAGTCTCTCATTATAAGGCGGGCAAAGGCAGAGAGAAATGGCAGAGATTGTTGGAAAAGTCGAACAACTGTCCAATATATTATTAAAAGGTGGGAAGAAAGTGGTAGAATAGCAACCAAGCCAAAAAATAGTACTAAAAAAGTATGTCCCAGAGTTGATAGTCGGCAGTAAACACATATCGAGGTATTCTAAATCGTAGTAGTATGGAGAAGAGCTCATATTGGATGGTTGGTCCCTTCGCTATGATATCGTTGAGCGACATATTTGTGGCCGTCTTTGCCGATGCATCAAACACAACCCTTAATTTCGTAGTGCTGCTGTCGGGTGTGCACACGTAATGATGCGGAAGGAAATAGTATGGGTGCTTCAGAGTACTTGTATCTATCTTCTGCATGTGATTAAGTTGAAGGTATTCCACCATGAATTCGGTATACAGTGGTTTCAGCTCTGCGTTCTTGGCGAGCCTCTTCTCTAGTGCGAGGAATCTGTGAAGAGCGATGTCCTTTGACTCTTGTAGCTGGCTCGTCTACGAAGGGGAATCTTACGATGAAGCGGCCTTCTGGGGTGCTGCTGAGGTGTGGTCTGCTTGAAGTGGATCTCACATCGTTCTTCAATAGCTGATAGGCATGGTTTTGAGTGGTTGACTTCTTCAATCTTCCAGAATTTTTCAATTTGCTGTGAGATGTCAACTTCCTCTGGAGATTGTGTTGTTAAATTCTCTGGGCAGCGTGAAGCAAAGGCGTTTATGCACGCCTTGAAGGTAAATAACAAACTGAAATTTAAACTTTGCGAGCGTACACGTACACAGGGGAATCAGCAGTAAAGCCATCCACCCTGTGTACGTGAACGAAAGCCTTACTGCGACCAACAGCAATCTACTGCGGGAAGCTTTAAAACTTCGCAAGTTGGGCTTGCTACACTCTGTCTTCACTAGAGTCGGCCTTGTCCGTGTCAGGATTAGAAAAGATGGTCGTTTTGTCACCGTGCGAGATGCCTCCCAACTACCATGTCCATCTATTGAAGCACTCGAGTCACGTGCTTCTAGCGTTTAACAAGAACGATTTTAATTTGTCTCTTAAGTTTATTTATGTTTATTTTTGTTTTCTTTTTAAGATTTTAAGTTGTTTTTAAGTTTCTCCTGTTTTGTTTTTTTTTCTAGTTCAATTTGTTTTTTTCTCTTTCTTTTCATTTGTACTATTAATGCTTTTGTTCCCTTTCATTTTGTTTTCATGCTCTAACCCTGCAAAACTTTTTAGGACTACTTGTATTTGTTCTTTCGTGCTTTTGCTTCTTGATTATGTTCGTTGTTCCGGGTCATTGCACTTAATTTATGCCATATTATTTCGGCTGCGAGGACCGGGTGAGAACGTTGCTCAAAATTTTTAGTTCGAGACATAGTGGCTTTAACGCTTGCCTATTAAATTCCCGAAGTATTCGTCCCAAAATTGGCGAGTTGAATGGGCTTTTCATAAATTCAGGTGTACATGCTATTTTCATCAGCGAGAGTTGGCTCAACGATTCCATTCCCTCTTCTATTGTTTCCATTGAGGGGTACAAGTTATTTCGTAATGATCGGCAGGGACGTGTTGGTGGAGGAGTCGCTATTTATCTGCGAGAACACCTTAAATCAAAAACCGTTGGGTTCTCTAAACTCCCTGGGATTGAATTCATCTGTGTTGAAATTTCTAGTGCTTCTGATAAACTTGTCTGTGTTTATTCTCCGCCTGGCATCTTCAACCCCATTAATGCTGAAGAACTTAGCGAAGCTCTTGAGCACTTATCCGCTGCGTATAAATACACCCTGGCAGGTGGTGACTTCAACGTCAACCTCTTAAGGAAATCTACCGTTCAAAATTCTTTTGTTCACACGATTCACTCTCTTGGCTTAGATGTAACCCATGTTCTCCCAACCTATTTCAATTGTAGTGCACCCTCCTTGCTCGACATGTTCCTCACTAATGATATGATATGGTTTACTGCGGAAATTAAATCGCTGATTGTTGAAAGGGAGTTTCTTTTCCACTGGGCCAAAAAAGTCAACAGTGAAACTGCTGGAAGATCTTTTAAGCGTATTAGGAATATAGTTGTAGCTAAAATTAAGGAAGCAAAGAGGAATTTTTATGCTCGTAATCTTGATCCTTCCCCCCCATTGAAAACGATATGGAATAATTTGCGCCAATTGGGTATTCATTCTAAAAAAGAAGTCACCGCCCCCAACCTCTGTCCTGAAACCCTAAACCAACATTTCTTATCTCGCCATTCGGCGACTTGCCTTATACCCCCATCACTTCCTCCTCTGATGGCTTCAGCTTCCGTTGTGCCCTGAATTCTGTTAAATCTAAAGCGACTGGTAGTGATAACATCTCGCCTAGGTTTCTAAATTTGTTCATCCCTTGTCTGTTGCCCGTCTTAACTCATATTTTCAACTCCTGCCTCACAGTATCTAGGTTTCCCTCGTCTTGGAAGCTTGCTTTAATTATACCTATACCCAAATGCCCATCTCCTGCTAGTCCTTCCGATTTCCGGCCTATCAGTATTCTTCCATTTCTGGCTAAGGTTCTTGAAAAGCTGATAGCTACTCAAATCCTTGAGTATTGTGATCGACGTCGACTCATAAATGTGTGGCAATCTGGCTTTCGCAAGCACCACAGCTGCGAAACTGCGCTCCTCAAAGTTACAACTGATATCCGCAACTCTCTTGACGTTCACCACGCTTGCTGCCTATTGCTACTTGACTTCTCTAAAGCCTTTGATAGCGTCAACCACTCTCTGCTTTTGCAGAAACTCTCCTCTCGTGCCCATTTTTCTTCTTCTGCTATCAAACTCTTGCATAGCTTTTTAACCAACCGCTCTCAGAAAGTTATACTTGGTGGCTGTAGTTCCTCGATAGCTCCACTTTGTGCTGGCGTCCCTCAAGGTTCCATTCTGGGTCCTCTTTTATTCAGCATCTTTATCAACGATCTTCCTTCGGTAGTAAAACATTCTTGGATACATATGTACGCCGATGATGTGCAACTTTATATCTCTGCGCCCGGCGACCAAATTCAAAGATGTTTGGAGGAACTTGCTGTTGACCTACGTCGTGTTTCTTCCTGGTCGACCTCAAACTTACTTCAGCTTAATCCTTCGAAGTACCATTGCATCTTTTTCTCTCATTCTGCCACTGTTCGTCCCGACTTCTCCGTTATTGCTTTTAATGGGGTTCCTCTAGTGAGTGTTGAGAAGGTAAGAAATCTAGCAGTTATCTTGAATACCAAAATGAACTGCTGCGATCATTCGTAAAACATATGGGCAACTGTCGAAACTTAGGTTCCATTGTAACTTGCTCAGTAGGACCGTCCGTATGTACTTAGTGAAGGAACTAATTTTACCTCTTCTAATGCATGGTCTTTCTATTTTTCCTGCTTTAGACTCCTCCTGCGCCCGTAAACTTGAAATAGCCTTTAACGACTGTGTTCGATTTGTTTACAAATTACGCCGTTTTGACCATATCTCGCCCTATTCTAATTTCGTTATGGGCTGCTCTTTAGTGCCTATCGTGAATATAGACTTCTGCGTCTATTTCATGATGTCCTCCAGCATCGTAAGCATCTTATCTCAATCAGTTTGTGCAGCTCACACAGTCATTTAGAAACAATAATGTGATTATTCCGCGTTTCCGAACTTTAATTGGTCAGCGTTCTTTCTTCGTCCACGCAGCTCTTTTATGGAATTCTCTCCCTGTGGAATTACAACATGCCGATTCAGCGGGCATCTTCAGGAAGCATTTTTTTGATTTAATTTCGAATAGGACTGTTTAGAGCATGAATACTAAACTTACATAATTGTTTTTAGTTTAATTTTTTTTTCTTATTACTTTACATATTCTTTTACTGTAATTCTAATTTCCTTCTGTCAATTTTTTTTATTTTTTTCTCTTGTTAACTTTCTTTATATTTTTTTTTCTCTCGTAGTTATTTTTGCTCTCTTCCAAATTTTTATTTAATGTACTATTATATAAGATTTTAATCTTTGTACATGTTGTCTCAAATAAATAAATAAAATAAATAAAAAAAATAAAGCAAAAAAAAAATTATGTGCTAACATTGCAACTCATGAGTCCTTTGCTTGGGGCTTCGGCTATTTTTCCGGCCATTACCCATCCTAGTCTGGTGTTTTGCATGAGGGGCAAACCTTTCCCCAAAGATGGCTGTTGTGGGAGGAGCACCTGGTAACAATATTCTGCTCCAATAAGTATATCTATACGACTGGCATCATGGAAGCTCGCATCAGCGAGCTTAAGATTGGCTGGTATATTCCAGGACTAGATATCCATGTATTGTGCTGGTTGTGGACCAGTAATTCGAGTAAACACGAACGTCTCCACTCTTATTGAGAAGCCGGAGATATTTGACTTCAGGAGCACGTTTGCTCTGCTGTTGGTGCGTTGTGTTACTTGGTTAATGCCTTCAACGGCCATGGAAACTTGCACCTTGGTGGTGTTTTGGCGTTTTATGGTTGTGGCTGACTCCGAAACTAATGACAGTTGGGACAACAATTTTGTCAGTATCGCGTTTATCAGCAATCGCTTATTGTCATAATGGTTGACAATGATGTTCCATGCTGTTTCGTAGTTTGTATGTGTGACCGGTAGATGCGTGATCAGTGCCCTTGCCTCTCCACTTAGGTTGCTGATTAAGTAAAACATCTTTTCAGCCTTGCTAATGGGTTGCAAGTGTATTAGGTGGGGAGTGATATTTTGGGCAGCTTAATTCTGGTGTTGGTATTCTGTGAACAATCTTGTTCTCTTGGCAATTCTGGGTTTGCCACAGAATTCAATATTTGCTGCAATGCTACGATGGCATCTTGAATTTTGTGCTCCAATTCCCGGTGCTGATCAAGTGTATAACCTAGTGGATCTTTCTGCTGAGTTTCTGCCCAAATGGCCTTGTCGATGTTCCACAACTCGTCCTCATACCTGTAATATTGCCTGGACCGTGTTTGGGCGGTGTCCAAACCTAGGTCGTTCAGAAAATATACTATAGCTCTCCCAAGCGCCCTGGGTTCCCGCACCAGTTTCTCAACAATTTTTAGCACTGTCGTAGGCCCAGTAGGCAACGGTGCTGGTTTTGGTGGTGCGGGATTTGATGATGCATCTTCAGCATCTACTTGTTTGGGTTTCGATGTTGTGCGTTGAGCTTCATTGAGCCATGACTTGAGCGTGTCGTATACCTGTTTCACCTTATCATAGTATTTATTTTTAAAATAGGCATGCTGTGGTGGTGCCGTACCTGCCGGAAGTAACTGCGTATGATTTTGGAGGAACTCCAACCACTTGACCTGAAGTGTATTGAGTCGCTTTGCCAGATACTCCTCAGTTTTCCTGGATGAGGAATCCTTGTTAAAATTGCTTGTCATCTGCTCGATTTCTTGACCAAGCTCATGTTGCCGGGCGAAGATCTTCTTCATGGTGAATCGGATGACTTAACGTTGATTAAAGTTGCATAATCTGGTGGCTGATGATGAATCTGGACTCTGGTGTCTTGTCACGGTCGCCATAAATCTTTTGTAGGACGACAGTTGCCGCCTTGGGAATTTCAATGCGGCCCCTGAACCGATTGAACGCTGTTAAGTTTGATTGTTTCACTCAAACTTCTAAGATAATATTTTTGGATAATTGCCCAAGCTCTTGTTACTTGTGCAAATAGTGTAACCAGTGGCGTGGCGTCTTTGGAAGCAAGGGATGCATTGCATCTAGGGTTTTCAAAACTGAAAACAGCTGTTTTTTTCTTAACTGTTTTTACTGTTTTCCAAAATTATTCAAAATTTTGTCGTAATATAAAAATAAAAGAAATATGTAACCAACACTAATATAAAATGTTTTGGTTTTTTACAAAGTGCTCTTTTAGACGGCCGGACACCAACCGAATAGACAAAACGAACGAATGAATTTGGTTAAGGGTGAAGAGGGCGATAGAGGACGATGGCGAGGGCGGACGAATTTAATGGATACACTCAGCGAACTTTTGAACGAACATTTTGACAGTTCCTGCGTTGTTGTTGTTGCTAGGACAAGAAATCAAAAGAGAATTTCATAAAGCAACAAAAAAAAGCCATTAAGTTTTGATATAGTTCGTTCGTTGCAGTTCGCCCGTTTAAAGCCCATGCGACATTTCATCGGCCTTTCTTACAGTTAAGCTTACTCTGTTCGGTGTCCGCTCATGTAAAAGTTGCCAAAGCAATATGAGGACGACAATACCGTATGAAAACGTACCGATTATTGATCATTTAATATATTGGGTTTTTTCTGTCCAGAGTAGCTGTTATTCAAGGTGGGGCAAAAGTAATGCAATGTGAAGGTACTATAATTTTTGCAAATGGCGTCAAATGTCATTGTGCTCCATTCTATCACCACTGGCCAAGCCGGAAACAGCAATTCGCGAGATATTAGAAGGCGTGGAATATGACATTGGAATTTTCTGCTCTAAATATACTTGTCAAGGCAATGGAACCCGTAAAATTAGCTGTCGCGAATCTTAGTCGTGAGGACGCAACGTTGGTGAGCGCAGAGAACTTTTTACAATTCATATGTTCAAGAAGCTTTCTGACAAAGTAATAAGCTAATGCAAAATTTAAAAATTCGTGTGGATGGCCTAATGAACGAGGATGTCATGAATTATTGCGAAGCCTCAAGGATCGCACAGTCACTCCATCAAAAACTACCCTAACTTTTGCAGGCAATCTAGCCTGTCATCTCTTTGGTGTGATCGATGTAAGGATAGACGATGTAGTTCAACAGTGGCCGCATACTGATCAGAACGAAAAAATTTCGTTACAGGATGAATTGGACATGGTGCTTCAAAAAGATGAATCGTCAGTACAATTCAGAGGATCAGATTTCAAGAGGTTCAAATCGGCATTTACACTTTTTCAATATACTGGTCAACGCACAGAAAATCTAATATAATGCAATTATTTGTATCAAACCAACATTGACCAATTTTTAACGGTGTGTTTTCGGTATGCACTAATTTTTGCACCAAAATAACATCAATTCAAATTTTATCAATAAATTATTCTTTTCTTTTTCAAAACTTTCCTTTTTTTATTTTATCATTCTGAGATTAACTTTTTATTATTGCTGCTTTTCCTAGCCTCCACTGCTAGATATAAAATCATTGTCTCCAAATGACCAATTAAATGGAAGCAATATTTTATGTTATGTCCATGAGCGAAAGTTCTCTGCTCCTCTCTGAATTCGCATAGGAAAACTGTTCTATACGCAAAGAAACATGCCAACGGACTTCAAGAAGCAGAATTTGAATGGCTTCCCTTGAATGTCCGTTGGAACGCACTTCGATGCGAACTTGTTGATGAAGAGGGAAGTGGAGATGGGGGTACACAACGAACGTTTGTTCCTGTGACAAGGCCAAGGGAAGCAATTCAGATTTTGCGTCCATACGAAGTTTTGTCAAAATCATGTGAGTATATTTTTTGTTGAGTGAGAGCGGAGAGAAGTTTTCTAACAAGATTGGAGGGAATTCATTTCTATGAGCAATCTAATTGGAAAGTTAATGATTTAATTGTAAAAAATAGTAAAAAGCAGTATTTTTGGAGTAATTAATTAATTAATTAAAATAAATAAAAAATTGTTGTTGCTGTGCAATTTAGTTGGTGCGATTTGTTTTGTGAGTTAAAAATAGTGCAAGTAATTTTTAAAAAGTAAGTTTGAAAGGAAAATTTGATAAATTAAAAAATATTAATGTTAGTTTTTTGCAACGAAGTTCCTTAATAGTCCAGGAACCAAGGGTTTTAACCTGACACTAAATCCAATAGAAATAATTTTTGGCACACGGGCAGTTTTTGAAAAGTACTTTAAGAAAAAAAAATGTTCTGCACGCGAACACCTAGGGAAACTTCGGAAAATTCCCGGGAAAACTCGGAAAATTGATTTTTTATCAATAACTTGGAAGGGGTTGAAAATTTCGATATAATGTATAGAACAAACTTGTAGAGCGTGAAAATCTTCACAAAAAAGGTCTCTACATGTTTTTTCGAAAATTGCTTCCTATGAGAGATGTGAGCTATAATCGATATATTCAGATTTCCGCGCGAATAATTCGGGATATCATAAGATTTACCCCGACGTCAGGTCTTAGTAAAATTTTGGCTACATCGCCTGGACTATAACGCCACTTGCGGGTAGAGTGAATTCATAGAAATCATCACGTAAGAAAATGCGGTATGATTTGTGTATGCGTGATAGAATCGATCCCAGTAGGCAATTTCCCAGTAGACAATTTATGAATTCACAAAATCAAAATGCAGTGTTTCTTTGTAGAAATTGGGAACCGATAGCTATCTCAATAGGCCCCCATCCACGGTCAAACAAATCATCAAACCAATTTTCGACAAACAGCGCACACATTTATGCTTTGACATTTGTTGGCCATCAACGAGGGAAACTTTCTTCAAACATTCCGAGCGACAATTCCTGTAAACAAAACGAAGTTTCATATGCTTTACATGGCACACATAGAAAATGCACACACACATTTAAGCTGTTTGAAGGAAATATTAAACCAGACGAATATTTTCTTCAAACAGCGGCCAACTTCGAAAACTTGTATTTTATACACACACACTTAGAATTTTTTCGATGTTGGCCACAAATTTGATGAATTGTTTGACCGTGGATGGGGGCCTAATAGGGAAACTGGAAATAAATTGCATGCAGAATTAATTCTAGAACTGCTTCATATTTCTGTAGGTCTTATTACAGAAAATAAGAGCGTTTTATTCTTGAAAAGTAATTCCTTGCTGCATTACTTCCACACAAAATAATGCAAGGGGTAATGATTTGAACTTTCTATGTAATGCAGTTTGAGAGTTCTATGCAATGTAGAATGGAGGCGATTGGTTCCCATCTATGACATCGACGTTCAAATTTAATGTCTTATCTCCACTTGCTGTAATCTGAACGAAAGTTAGTTGCTACTCCTTGGAACTACTTTCGGGATCGATGGAATTTTATAGCATGTACACACCGACTTGGTTACCATTATTGAGATGGTTTCAAGCCTTAACCGTAATAATATAGATGGTTTGTGCTTAGTTTGCCATACATTTTCAAACCAAGCAAGTACTGCAAACCAAGAAAAATTTCAATGGTTAACTCTTTAACCACGATAATTAACTGGCATGAGTGCCATCTATCAATGAAAATTTACAACAATCTATAAAAATTGGATGTCTAAAGACAATTTACGAAGGATTAAAAAAAATAGAAATATAAATTATGGACATAATTAATGAACCAATGTAGATAAATAATTTTTTACCAATGTCCATATATTTTTTCGAAAACTTTTTCTCATTTACAAAATATTATACAAGAATTTTACTCTTTTGTAAGGGGCCATCCATAAATTACGTCACACCTTAAGGGGGAGGGAGGAGGTCGACGAAGTGTGAAATTGTGTGACAAGGGGTAGGAGGGGTTCTAAATTTCGTGACGTCACATTTCAAAATCTAACATGTTAACAACCCAAACGAGAAGGAAGTTCTGCTATGCCAGTTATAAATAATTTAAGGGAGTGAGTTCAAATTTCATGGACTCAAGATGATTAAGTTTGTATCTTTCATTAAAATAAAGTGTGTTCGCGTACTCGCCAGATTTCTGTTCGTTTACTTTTTCGGGCTACAAAAAGCGGGGAAAATTTTACTTCTCCTACAGCCAGAAAGTGCCAGAGGTTTTAGCTCGGGCGATTACTGGCGATGTGTCAGAATCTATTTTCAATTGTCATTGGTCAAAGTTGAGTACGAGGTTATTCATCATCTTCTTCTTGTTGGCCAGAAATCGCCCGAGAAGTGTTTTTTTACTTTTCATATTTTTGATCAGGCCCGCTGGGTGCGGGCGTGCAGAGTGTGCACCGCACCGTCATCGAACTCATTTTCATCATTTGCACCTAGGTTCTTTTTAGAATGCCATAACAATTACATGTATTGATCTCGTTAAAAAATAAACCGATAAACCGAAACCACTTAAGGCGGCGTTCATACTGAGGCGATATACGATAAGCGACATATCGCTCGCGATATGTCGCGGGGATATATTTCTAGGAGGGTACACACCAGCAGGCGATATATCGGCGCGACCTTGCCGATAAAAATGTGGTGGGAGCACAATTCTCATTACTTCAGTCACAAATATGAGTTCAAGTGAGGAAGACGTTGTAGTGGCTTATAGTGATGAGCAAACGCAAGAACAAGACAAGACTAATAAAGTCTTGGTCTTGTCTTGTTCTTGCTCAGTCAGTCTTGTTCTTGGTCTTGCGAGCATAGCTATATCTTGTTCTTGCAAACATAGCTAACTCTTGGTCTTGGCCTTGATCTTGCTAAATGTGCAAAACCAAGACAAGACAAGACAAAACTGGAAAAGCAAGGCTATTTTCGCTCATCAAGTATATATTGTATGTATTATTATAAATTGGTTATTAAAAAAAGAAACGTAGGAATTTTCATTTTTGTATGGTTTTCTTTTTAAATAATTTAACTAAATAAGATTTAACAGAAGAAAGTTTCATTTCCTAGGCACCAGTAATTGAAAGAAAGTAACAGAGCACCCAATTGATTAAAATAAGACTTGACAGTGTGAAACATCTACCTAAATCATTTCGGCAAATTTGCTTCGAAATGCAGAAATATTGTGTAGGTACTTATGTACAAATGTGAATAATTGCTTTTACTATTACCATTCGAAAAAGTAAATATACCATACACACATATATTTATATCATAATTACTTGAACATCCTAATCAATTTTATAGTTTTTGTTTTTAAAAGAATGAATTTAGGTGAAAATTTTGCAAGACTTTTGCAAAAATCTTGCTCTTGGTCTTGTTCTTGCACAGTTAGTCTTGTTCTTGCGAGCATAACTGAGCCTTGTTGTTGGTCTTGCTAAATTTGCAAGACCAAGACAAGACTGCAAGAGCAAGACAATTTTAGCTCTTCGCTAGTGGCTTATTGGTTCTGGCGTAGAATGAGAAGAAAAAGAAAATACTGGGTCCATCCCTACAATCTTACCAACTTGCACCATAGCTCGGCTGTTGTTTCTCGAGAGCTGTCTCAATATGAATCAAAGTTCAGGGAGTATTATCGAATGAATCCTGAAAACTTTAATTTTCTGAAAAGCCTGGTGTCACGAACCCTTGAAAAAAAAGATACAAAATTCCGACATGCGATGGCCAATCCTTAAAGGTGCCGACCCATAGAACGCGTTAACGCGACGTGCGCGCAAGAGGCATATGACAGTCCAGGGTGAGACGCATTCGACAGACCCAATGAACGCGTTTAACAGCGAACATTATTTAATAAAAATTTGTATATTTGAATCGCACACTAGATTGATGAAAGAATTTTAAATTATGTACACAACAAACAAACGTCAAACGCGCCTATCGCATGGAAAAGTTGAAAATTGGTCAACTTCAAGCGTTTGTAGCTTTACTCGCGTGTGTCGCTGCAGCCATTGGGACTGGTTCCATTAAATAGCATTAACTTCAATTGAAATGTCAAATGCCTCTAGCGCACGCATCGCGTCAACGCGTGCTATGGGCCGGCACCTTAATACTCACGCCAACTGCAAATTTCTCGATCCACACGTTGGACAAGTAGCATTGGGGATAACCTTGATGCTAACGTGTGGAGCCGGCCTAAGGAGAAAAGGAACATTGCCTTACCTTACCTCTGCACTACTAGTAAAGCTGAGGTAGCCGTACGTTTCAAATTATTTATTTACTTTGGCATTACTTACTACACAGTAGAATAGAAGCATTGTAGTAACTATTTTGATATTTTAAGAGCAAGATGAATGAGGTAGTTTATTTTCAGACCTTTTGCTTTTCTTCAGTTTAGTGATATAGACATACACGTCCAGTTTGAACAGTTGATCAATTATATCGCAAACATACATCATTTCGTCATAAGTGCGTTCATCAAACAAACCTCGTTAAAATACGCGTATATATAATGTGAAAACTTAGATACACATATTCATGAGTGCATAAATAAATTTATATACGTAGATATATTAATATCTGAATTGTTTTTTTTAATAAACTTGTAATAATACAAAATACTGCGCCAGCAACGAATCACTAAAGCGACCGGCAAAGAATTGTGTTCCCACCACATTTTTATCGTGCCGATATATCGCCGAGGCGACCAGCAAGTCGCACTTCAAGCGATATGTCGCTTACGATATGTTGCGCCATCGCGCCTCTGTGAACCTTTTTTATCGCCTCCCTTTAGATTTCAAGTATTTTTTTGTGCGTGTCGCGTATCGTATATCGTTCGCGACATATCGCTTATCGCATATCGCTCCAGTATGAACGGGGCCTAAGAAGGATCGATCTCTGAAAATAGTATAATAGGCTATTGACTATGACGAAAAAAATAAGGGTAAAAGGAACTAATTCGTTAAAAGTATTTTATTGTTTTATATGTTCGATTGTACATTAAAAAGGATAAATCCAAAAGTGCTATTAAATCTAGGCTTGGACTTTTTAGAACGGAGAAGATTGGTCCATTGTTTAGTTTGTCAACAATAACTCAAAAATTATGCATTTTTATAAAAAAAACATAAGATTTTTTGTAGAGAATCGAATTTCCTATCGAACAAGCACGTTTTGAAGTAAACAACAATTTTTTTTTGGTTAACGACAGATTCCTAAACTTTCAGTATCCATTTCCAGTCTGATGCTAAGCAGGCAACCGACAAGAAAAAACTAAATTTTCTTTCCAGTAAATTTATCAGCTCCGACAGCCGGCACCGACAAGTCTCAACCTGACGCGACTGTCTTATGGCCCAATTAAAAACATGAGTTAATTAAAATTGCTTATAAACACGCATCGGCGCCGACTACCGGGAGTGCGAAACCTGCTTCCACTGTGTTCTTATTACACTAAAGCCGGCGCCATATATAGCTTCAAAGATTTCAACACTTCTTTGAAGACTTTGCTGATTCGCATGGCAAAGTGCAAATCTATATTCAAACTTTGAACACGTATTCAAAGTCCCGTGCCACATATAGCAATCAAAAAAGTGTTCAAATCTTTGAAGCTATTGTATCTGGTGCCGGCTTAAGGAATTACATTCGCAGTTGAAGAAAAGGCGTAAGGAACTTCGTTCCTGACTGGGGTCCCCTAACCGTACCTGTATTTTTAGTTTGTTTTTGCTTTATTAAATATAATGAGTAATGGTCATGGTAAGCATTTTTGCATAATGGACTATTTTTTGCAGCAATCCTTTGGGTCGCGTACATTTACGGAAAAGAAATCCATAATTGAAAATGGTAGACCGAAACCAATATTACATATTTTAAGTGAAAATAAAACATGCACTAGGCATTTTTCTATTAAATTATACAATAGCGCGAATTGGCTTATCTGTAATCAGCAAAACATTTTTTGTGGGCCTTGCATTTTATTTTCAACTGAAAAGAAACGTTCTTCGGTCTTCGGGATTTAATGATTTAAATCTTTAAAGCGGGAGATAAAGATAAAACGACAAACTATAGACCGATATCTTTAATATCTAACTTCGCGAAAGTATTTGAGAAAATTTTGAAAGTGAGAATTATTAGTTTCGTTGAAAAGCATGAATTGATAGATCCGAATCCATTTGGATTCCAGTCGGGCAAGAGTACAGATCACGCGTTAACTAAGGTCCTTGATGAAATACATGATGCGATTAGCACTTCCACCCCTTGTATAGCTATATTTCTGGACCTGGCCAAGGCTTTTGATACAGTTGATCATAAGATTTTGTTGAGAAAACTTTATTGCATGGGGTTTAGGGGAACTGCATACAACCTGATAAAAAGCTATCTGTCGGACAGAAAGCAAGTAGTCAAAATAAATGATAAATTAAGCTGTGAACAAGATGTAAAATGTGGAGTTCCTCAAGGCACTATTTTAGGCCCAATTTTGTTCATATTATATTTAAATAGTATTTTTAGTTTAGATCTCAATGCTAATTTATACTCCTTTGCTGATGATACAGTTTTACTAATTAGAGAAAAGAATTGGGATGATGCAATACGAGTCGCAAATTTTGAAATAAATAAAGTAATGAAATGGCTTTGCCATAACCACCTTTCTTTGAACACTAATAAAACAGTATATATCACCTTTGGTAGTTACAGTAATAGTTTACCAGAAACATCCAGTATAACGATTCACGACTTCTTTTGCAATGAGAATTACCAATGTAATTGTAAACAAATCGAAAGGGTTAACTACACTAAATATTTGGGAATAATGGTAGATTCTAACTTGAGATGGAATGAACATGTATTAAATATTTCAAAGAAAACTAGATACATTATTTACATATTTTATAAATTAAAAAGTATACTTCCAAGTAAACATTTAATGACTTTATACTATAGTCTTTTCTGGTCTATTGCAACGTACGGTATAATTGCATGGGGAGGAGCAACGAATACGATAATAGCTCCGATTAAAAGTATACAAAAAAGAATACTTAAAATAATTTTTAATAAGCCCACTTCCTTCCCTTCAGAACAATTATACAGAGAACAAGAAATAATTGAGTTGAGAAAATATTATATTGAAAAATCACTTTTCTCTAATTTTCAGTCACTTCAAATCAAATTCTTGAAAATAAAACTAAAATCTGCAAGGCAGCAATTTCTACAAACACCAAGGATAAATAAAGAAATTGATAGAAGAAATAATAGATACATAAGTGTGAAAATATTTAATTTACTTCCAGAAATCTTAAAAGAAAAACAAATTGATAAACTTAAAAGATCTAGAGATATTAGAAAATGGATTATCAGTTTAAATACGGAAGAAGTGAAATCATTATTTCACCCCATCGTTTGATTTCTGTGATAATGGATGCATGCATGAACGATGTATGCAATCTTTAAGTATGTGTATGGAGAGAATGTGATAAAATAGTTTTGAGATGAACTATACATACAGGGTCGCGCACAGGCATTATTGCCTTCAGCGAAGATATTGCGAAAGACGAATGTTAGATTTTAAGTTTAACTACATTTAACCCCGTCATAGAGTGGACTGTATAACCAACTCTTATGATAGGGGTAAAAGTATGCAATGTAAATGAAAATTGAAATTATTCCGTGATATTTTGTAAAAGCAATATATGTAATTTACTTACACCTGTATAATAAATAAATAAATAAATAAAATAAAAATAATTTTCATAAAACCGTTGATAGTCATGGTCAAAAATCGTCCGAGCATTTAAAATCGGTTTTAGCTCTTTCTAAATTCGGTACAGGCCAAAGGATTGAAAATCTAGTAGACACTCATTATAAATCCTCAATTATGAGAAAATAAGTTAAAAGAACCGGAAAATTATTAAAATTTGTATAGATGTTGTTAGTTAGTTTTTTTTAGTTTTTATACCCTACCTTACACCCAATTTTAGAACTACCTATCTGCTAATCAAAACTACTTATAATTGTACCCTATGGCAATAACTTACTCCCGTACTGGGATCTTAAACCTAGTTAATCTCGTCCGAATCACGCTCAATGGCTAGCCTCTTTCAGCCACCAGTACTTCGTAATGGCTCTGGAAGCCTCCTCTTTATCTGTAGGGCCTAATCGCGTGCTGTATCGCAGGAGTCCTGTGTTCAGCCTTCCGGCTCCGGCTCTTTCGTATAAAATACGTTTATCCCGCGCGCGATGAAAGATATGGTAGATTAAAGGTACTCCCTCTTTGTCCTGTATCAGCCCTAACGCATCAAGCTGTGCGAACGCTTCAGGCGGTATTTGTCTTGTCCGTCTTGTCATGTCATAAAAGTCCGGTCTGGGGTAATAAGCCCCGAAGATAAGGGATTTTCCATGATTGATTTTAAATTTCCAATTATTAGCGTAACGCTCGATTTCCTCGAAATCACGTTGTAGAAGCGACTGGATGTCGCCAATCTTCGGTCCAGTCCTATATATGACAAGGTCATCAGCGAACGCTAAGGCGCTCCGAAGAGATCCAACTAGATCGCTCGTGTAAATGTTGAAAAGGAGTGGCGAATTCACTGCTCCCTGCTGCAACCCGTTTTTAATATCAAAGACTTTAGAGGTAAAGTTTCCACTTTTAACGAGAAACTTCTTCCCCATTATCATTTCGTGGATAATGCGAAGTAGGGGACCGTTCATCCGGTGCATAGCTAGTTTCAGTAACAGCCCTTCAACCCACACAGAGTCGAATGCCATCTCGAAATCGACCAGACATGCTCCTGTACATTGTCGTTTGGAAAAATTCCAATATATGTCTGACACCAGCTTTGCGCAAGCATGGATAGTGCGAACTGGTTGTCCGAAATAATCTTATTATCTGTAACGAGCGCCCTATGGATCTTGGAACTCCTGTGCTCCCTAACAGTGATTCCCATCATATTATCGCGGCCCCAAAGCTAAAGCAGACAACCAAGCAACTATCTAAATAATTCGAGGACAAATAGCACCACATCAGAACATCTCCGACAATTTACTAAAGTGACACTACGAAAAGATATATCCATTTGTACAAACAACCAGACAAAATCTTACAAATTTCCATACAAAAAAAAATATAAGGTGGAATGAATTGAAACTTATCAATACCTGAAAGAAGGCGCTCCTGTTCAAGACAATTTATAAAAGGGAGCAGGCTATTCTCGATTTTATACGAACAGAACCGGCAACGGAAACCGTCTAGGAACATATTTAATACACCAGGGCGAAAAGAAACTGCAAAATGAAAGAAACGTTATTATGAAAATGATGTGATGTCCGGAGAATGTGACAACAATCCCTTTTAGCGAGCGCAAGTTTGAGTATGGCTAAACATACAATTCAGACATTCAATCTCCAAAGCCCGGAATTAGAAAATAAACTAAAATCCCATGGAAGTCGGTAACAAACTGAAAAGAAATTGAAACAAAAAAATAAAGAAAGAAAAATGTACAAGGAATATAAAGTGGACAATCTTGCCAAAATTCTTGCTGCATATTGCCAAGGGCATGAAACGCATCCATCGACGGAAGTTGCAAGCTGCCACGGATGACCAGCGAAACCCATCGGGAACGGGAGGAAAAGGAGAGACGTTTTTGGGACATTAGACAGCGAGGAAGCAAGTTGAAAAGGAGAAAAAGTGTGGTGCGATTGCAGAAGTTGAGTTTTTGGATATTGGCCGCAGAGCATGAGAGCGAAGAAAAAAAAGAAGCAGGCTGGAGGAAAAATAAAAACTTAATTGGAGATGCTACCTTAAATCAAGTGGTGAGGAAGAAAGATCTAAATTAAAAGTGATGGATGGTGAAGTTCCTAATGGCGTAAGAATTTTAGTCGAAAAAAAAGAAAACAGGAGAAAAATCTAATTTTTTTTGTAGTGAACTTGGAGTAAAACCAAAAAAAGAAGAAAGAAAAATAAAGCAAAGTGGAAAAAGGAAAAAAAATCAAACTTTTGTTCTGGAAACTGTAAATTGGAGTTTCTATTGGATAGGCGGTGACCAGCCGCGATTGAAACACTGTAAATTTGGGATTAGCGGTATCTAACCAGAAACAAGGAAGAAATAATAGGATAACAAAAAAAAGAGAAGATACAACGTTACTTTGGAGACTGGTGCAGTGCTTTCGAGGAGAATTACGTCCCGTGATTAGACGCTGGCGTGTTGGTGGAAACCGTTAGAACTGGATGGCGTGACAAAGGATAAAAAACTGTACGGGAGGATGAACTGCGGAGCTGAATTGGGAAGCCGTTAGCTGATGGGAATCCGATCTAGCGATCCGGAACGGAACTGGGTTTTCTTTATATAATTTAAAAACATAATTACTTATATTTTTCTTATTTCGAAGTGTTCCCTGCATAAGCATAAATTAATTAGTTTTGGTCAAGGAGGACGGGCTCGTCCCATGGTTCCTTGTTGCTGCACCAACAGCAGGGGAAAATTGTACTGCTAAGTGAAGGCGTGAATTAGACAGCCCGATTTCATTTACTCTGCCGGGATCCTGCAACGTACAACTGAGAGGATATCTTTTAATCATCCATGGGGAAACCGTAAATATTTGTTATGAATTTAACTATATATATTTTTAGAACTAGCATTTATTAATTTAAGTAAGGGATCCAAACCATCCCTAAACAATTTTTATGAAAATAACATATTTAATTTAATCCGTATGATATTCCGCTATTTAGTTAAATTTTTTTTATGTCTTTCCTTGCCTGGTGGTCAGGTCACTTGTACAAGTAATTATAACTGCCGCGAGCCTGCGTTATTATTGGTGAAACAAAATGGTTGAACGTAAATAATTTAAAACGTCGAAAAGTAAGGTAAATTTTTATTGATCAATAAAAAGGCCACCCTGAAAAGAAAAAAATCATAAATTAGAACAAAGCATATAATGTAAAACTTCCCCCCTATATAGAACGTCGTCAATCAAGCTGCGCGACAGTGTGTCTAACAACAGTTATAGTTCCTTAAATGTACCCAACAATCCTAAAAGAACTCACAAATTGGTGAATTAATGTGTCAAAATAGCTACCTTGCATTTTTTTTTAATATTTTCAGTTGAATTTAAAACAAATTGACACCTAATAACCTTATAGAATTTAGGTACAATCATTAAGATTAAGGTAGGCGATTGAATTTACCAGCCACCAACAATATATATATATATATATATATATATATATATATATATATATATATATATATATATATATATATATATATATATATATATATATATATATATATATATATATATATATATATATATATATATATATATATATATATATATATATATATATATATATATATATATATATGTATGAACGAATTGGTTAAATTTTTATATCGGATCGAAATTCTATTGTTAGTTATATATTTTTTGAGTACGAGTTAGGTGATATTTAAAAAAAAAAAAAACAAAACCAATAATGTTTTCTTTTGCCAGATGCACTTAGGCTAAGTTATATAAATAGTAATAAATATTGTTATTATCGGTAAAATGCGGGATGTTAATTGGAATATCAATTAACGTTTATTTTGTTTGAGAATACTTTGTAAAAAGGTCCAATTAATCGGAGTATGTAAGGCGAACTCCCGAACATTAACTAAATTAGTGTTTAGGAATATTTAGTAGCTAAGGTCTTAGAGATGATGTGTACAGTAGTGGATAATTTATAATTTTTTTTTCTTTTGACTTAATTGTGGTTTCGAAATGCTAGGACTACGGGTCCTCCTTTGATAATTAGTAGTCTTGTACTCTTTAAAGCTATTGAATAAATGTTAGAAGCTAAATGAATTGCAAACTTAACGAGTTATTATTAAAATTATGGTTTTAGTGTTGATTTTGGGATATATAGGTATACGAGCAATGAGTGCCTAATTTCGAGTAAGTATGGTACCCCGGCGCTTGGATAAACCCTCCTACAGGTGAGTAACCGAGGGCAGCTCCGACACTCTACTAGCCCCAACAAAATGCTTGACCGCTGATCATGACCTTCTTCGTCTCCCCCCCCCCACTCTTGTTAGCTTCGGCTCTAGAGGCAATGTCTCATACTATCGCTTCAGCTCTATGGATAATTAGCACGCGAAACTCTATCATTTTGTTTTGGTAACTGTCGACTTCGGTCTACCCCTGTACCAACGAACCCCCCCCCCCTGACGAGCTAGTTATCGCAACGCTAGGCGTGCTATTAGTAGGTACAGCGGGTATCCTTTCAAGTGATAGCGATAGCGACATCCACAAGTCTTTCGACCGCTGTCCGATGTTATATTTTTTCTTTTGTGTAGCCTGCCGTCCGATTCGGATAGCTATGGATCCTTAATTTTCATCGTGTCCTAGACCCAACTTTTTAGCAATAGACAGTTATCTATCATCATCATAAAATCGTTACATAAAAGTGGCGCCCAACGATTAAGTCTAGTGAACGGAATTTTAATTTTTTTGTTTCTCTGGTCTAGCTGATTATTATCTCGGATATGCCTATTCGTCGCTGAACGACAACCTCTCATTAGAATCGGCAACATCACTTTCAATTGAAATCACACCCTCCATCCGAGTTAATCCTTTTGTTTGTGTGAAACTCCCAATAGAATAGCCGATAATTGACTGAAGTTAACTTAGTGGCAAGCCCACCAGAAGAGCCTGGCGTGGACTCTCTTCAATTTTATTTCCGTGTTCAAGTCCAGTTACCCCCAGCTCTTAATGGGCCAAGGCATTTACCGCGGTGCCTTAGCCCTCATCATCTTTCTCCTTTTTCTTTCCTATCCTCCTTCTCCTTCTCCCATTTCTCCTTACTATCTTTCGGCGGTAGTCTCCCAACCCCACTTTAAGTTCCTGTCAGGTAGGCTAGGAGTCAGGTTAACAGGCGTATACCGCCTGACTCTGCGCGAGCCGACACTGGCAGCGGACCCTACCTTTTTGAAGTCGTTACTTGTAGTATGGTCGGTTATATTGCATGATGGCAGACCTGCTCGTTTGGGCTAACAGGCGTCACACCGCCTGGCCTTGCGACAGGTCCGGCACCATGGTCGCCTCCCGACCCCGTCAAAGTACCCTCTATACGTCCCGCCTTCCTGGATATCGGCAGTATGTGTTGACCAGTTGTGGTGAGACGGCTGAGCGGTCCCCGGATTATATCAAACAGAGACTTCTATCACTTCTTTCTTCTTCATGGTCATGGTCAAGGTCGTCCAACTTGTTTTGTAAACCGGGGCGTTGAATCCTGAGGTCTCTTTTGGGAAGGATGGTGTCATACCTTAGTCTAGCACCTTCCGCTCCAACGAGCCTACTGTACGTGGTCGGCGCCGTCAGCCGCCGCGGCCTGTGAGGGAACCTCCGTTGCCGGGGTCCAGTTTATGAATTTTTTTTGCGTGTTTATATTTAGAATCATTAGTAATTTGGATATATAGTATTTAGGTAGACGTTCGTTAGGAATTAACTTAAGAACTCCTCCCTCTACAAACTTATTTTGTTTTGGTCTACTATTGGGTTTAGTCTCAATAGTTAGAGGCTAAATTAGTATAATTTTTTTTGCATTAAAGGATAAATATTGTTGACGCAGGAGCTACTCTGTTGTCACGCGTAAGTGTTAGCATTACTCGCCTTAACGGTAATTAATTTCTCTCTAGTCCCGACTTGAATGATCGGTGATTACTTTAGGGTGGTATATCAAAAATTTAAAACATTTTTTTGTTTCATTCCTGCTCCCTAGGTAAGGGATTGTTGGAAGCAATCTCGTTGTTCGTTTGCGTTTAAGGGTATAACCTCCCCGATCTTTCATATAGTCTGGAGTACGGCTTATCTTCCGTATCTGAAAAAATTAGCTGTCGATCGGCACAATGGGGCGAAAGCCAAAAGGAGCCATCACGGCCTCAGACGGTAATGATGATAATGATAAAGATGATGATGCCCAATCTGAGCAAGACCACCAAGAGTCAGATCGGGATGGTCTGCTAGCGGGTATGGTTGAGCAGCTAGCAGCCCTACAACATGAAGTAAATAGAATGAAAGACCGGCAAAGTGTGGCACTACAGGAGACCTCTCAGGAAGGCACCTCCGATCGGATCCGTCGCTCTTCTATGCCGGCCGCGAACGAGTCCTCTACCACCCTGCCGCCGTCCACTAGCGTTGGTGAGCGGCCTAGCTCCCACCACGAGTACTCGGGACCCGCATACAAACGGAAATCCCCAGTACTCAGTTGGAATATAAAGTTTTCGGGCCGACCGGGAGAAATCTCGGCCGAGGAATTCCTCTACCGGATCGAGGCCAGAGCTGGCGACGATGGAATCTCTAACTTAGAGCTGATTCGGAACATAGTCGCGCTTTTGTCTGGACCTGCGGAAGAGTGGTACTGGACTCAGTTTCGTCGGCAACGCCCGAGCCCAGTGTGGATTGATTTCAAGATCGGCCTGGCGGACCACTTTGGTGGTCGCGAGACGGATTACCAAATCATCAAGGAGATGCTAGAGACCAAACAACTCGGTCAGTCCTACGATACCTATGCATCTAAGATGTTAGCACTATCAAACCGCCTGTCGCGTCCGATGCCCTCCGCGCAGTTGGTACATATGGTCATGTCCAACCTGAATGCCACCCTAGGGTCCGCCATAATAGGGTCAACGTATGACAGTATGCGCCAACTTCGCGAAGCGTGCATTCGCGTAGAACAGTGGCAGAAATCCAAGAAGGAGGAAGGGCGGCATCAGTACAAAGTGCACGAGCTGGGCGTTACAAACCCATTCCCATCGGTCGCGGTACACTCGAATCATGTCTACGATACACCACCACCCGCTATTGACGAGATGAAGGCAGGCCATTTGCCGCGCCGCCCGGTCAATTGCTGGAATTGCCGGCTAGAGGGTCACACCTTCATGGATTGTCCTTCGCCGGAACGAAAGACCTTTTGCTATCGATGTGGGCGACCAGAAGCATACACCACTATCTGCCCAACCTGTTCGGGAAACGCGAACCTGGGTGCGAGCCCCCGGGGAGGTCCGCGCCCGACTTAGTCCCTGACGATCCCTGCAAACTACCGGACGATCAATTTATTCTACCTGACATGTCGACTAGCTCGATGGATGGTTCTGACCTGTCGAAAATGGAGCCCTTGCCGGCTTTCCCTTCTCAACAGGCCAGAACCTCCTTCATGCGACGATGGGCTAATTATCACAAGGTCCGCACACGAATCTTCGAGGCAAGCGGCGAAGCGCGGCCAGCCGCCAAAGTCCCACGCGTTCGCCAGAAGGCCATCGAGAAACAGAAATTGACCAAGAAGGCTATTTCAACGATACTGACTGACGTCGCTGATGAGCGACCATTTACCAAGGTTCGAATTTTGGGCGAGACGGTTGTCGGCTTGCTGGATAGTGGGGCGAGCATTAGTTGCCTGGGAAGAGGGGCAGAGTCGTTCCTCCAGAATCACCCCGAGGCACGACTAAGGCGCTTGCATACCTCTGTCCAGACAGCCGACGGCACCTCTAACCAAATTCTGGGCTTCATCACGGTCCCTGTGACTTATGGCCATCGTACGTTGCCATTGACCATCTATATAGCCCCTAGCCTTTCGCAACAGTTATATCTCGGAGTAGACTTTTGGAAAGCCTTTAAACTGGCCCCACATATTATCGACGAAGTACAGCTAGCTCCTCAACCCGATCCTAACTACCATCACCTTGCGGAAGCCCAGCAGGTACGTCTGAACCAGGCCAAATCGAGGTTCCCGTCGTTTGACACCTGTGGCCTAGGCAAGGCACACTTGGAACAGCATGTTATCGACACTGGCGAGGCGGTGCCCGTGAAGCAGAGACACTATCCGGTCTCTCCTGCCATCCAGACCCTCATGTATGAGGAGGTCGATCGCATGCTGAGTCTATGTGTGAATGAAGAGAGCAACAGTCCGTGGAACTCGCCTGTGGTCCTGGTTCGAAAGCCCGGCAAGGTACGGCTTTGCCTGGACTCACGCAAGGTGAATGCAGTTACGGTGAAAGACGCGTACCCATTGCCCCATGTCGACGGTTTACTGGGGCGGCTGCAAGATACAAAGTACATCTGCGCAATCGATCTAAAGGATGCCTTTTGGCAGATCCCTTTAGAGGAAAAATCTAGAGAAAAGACCGCTTTTACCGTCCCAGGACGACCGTTGTATCAGTACACCGTGATGTCTTTCGGACTTTGCAACGCTCCACAGCGCATGTGCCGACTGATGGACAAAGTAATACCGGGCTCACTGCGCGAAAATGTGTTTGTTTACTTAGACGATTTACTAGTAGTATCCCCAGATTTTGAGACCCATGTCCGACTGCTGGAACGAGTCGCTGACTGCCTCCGCCTTGCTGGCCTAAAAGTGAACCTGGCCAAAAGTCGGTTTTGTGTAAGGGAGGTGAAGTACCTGGGATTTATAATAGGTGACGGGTCATTAAAAACCGATCCCGATAAGGTGGCGGCCATCAGAGATTTTCCAACTCCCAAGTCGACCAAGCAGGTGAGGCGATTTTTGGGCATGACGGGATGGTATAGGCGCTTCATAGGCAACTATGCGAGCATCGCCTCCCCCATTACGGACTGCTTGAAAAGCGCCAAATTTGCTTGGACTGATGAGGCCCAAACAGCCTTCATGGAGTTGAAGAAATTGATGATGTCCGCTCCCTTGCTGGTCACTCCGGACTTCACCCGCCCTTTCTTTATTCAATGCGACGCAAGCAGAACAGGGGTGGGCAGCGTCCTGTTCCAGAAATATGACGATGACGAGCACCCCATTGCATACTTTTCAAAAAAACTTAATAGCGCGCAACGCAACTATTCGATAACAGAGCTTGAGTGTTATGCGGCTGTGCTAAGCGTCAAAAAGTTCAGAGCATATGTGGAAGGCCACACCTTCACCATCATCACCGACCATGCCAGTCTGAAGTGGCTCATGAGCCAGACCGACCTAAGCGGCCGATTGGCTCGCTGGAGTTTAAAACTTCAGGGCTTCCAATTTTCAATAGAGCACCGCAAGGGTAGCCAGAACGTGGTGCCGGATGCCTTGTCACGTATCGACTGTGTGGACGATCTGTCCTTCAGCCGTGACGTGGACCTTGCGTCTCCCGCCTTCAGATCTGAGGACTACCAGCGCCTCGCTGACCAAATCAGCGAGAGGGCCGGTCAGTTACCCGATCTCCAGGAGTCAGACGGATACGCGTTCCACCGTTCGTCTCCGCGTACTGGCGACCCTATAGCGGATGACCTGTCCTGGAAATTGTGGATCCCTGAGGAACTCACTGCTCCCTTGATCGAGTCCGCTCATGCGCCACCCCAGGCTTCCCATGGAGGTATTGGTGAAACGCTACAAAGGCTCCGAGAGAAATATTATTGGCTGGGCATGACTAGCCAGGTCCGAAGATATATCGCACAATGTGATGTCTGCAAGGAATCAAAGGCTCCGAAAACTCCCTTACGGCCGCAACGACCCTTTC
Source organism: Thereva nobilitata (assembly GCA_963855945.1). Classification (NCBI taxonomy): domain Eukaryota; kingdom Metazoa; phylum Arthropoda; class Insecta; order Diptera; family Therevidae; genus Thereva; species Thereva nobilitata. Next base: position 81,505,912 of record OY979695.1, read on the forward strand.
AGTTCTTATACGTTGACTATTTGCGCCCTTACCCCAGATCTAAAAAGGGATACACCGCCGTTCTAGTCGTCCTAGACGCTTTCAGTAAGTACCCCTTCCTTCATCCGGTTGCCTCAGAAACCTCAAAGGCGGCCACCGATTTCCTTGAACACCGCATTTTCCACGCGTTCGGAGTGCCGGAAGTGATATTTACAGATAACGGTCGACACTTCACCTCGAAAGAATTTGAGAAATTAATGAATGACTATGGGGTAAAACATCTACGAACAGCAATATACTCCCCTAACCCAAACGCTTCCGAACGTGTCAACCGTTCCGCATTGGCCGCTATCAGAGCCTATCTGTCCGAGGACCACCGAGAAGGGGCAAATCATTTATCCGCAATAGAATGTGCGCTCCGCAGTTCCTACCATGAAACTATAGGAATGTCTCCATACCAAGCCCTATTAGGATACCCTATGATCCTCCATGGATCCGTTTATCCTATACTGAAGAAACTAGGGGCCTTGCAAGATGGGGATATCGACGTGCTCCCTTCAGCAGACCGGTTACAGTTGCTGCGTGAGAGGGTGGAGCAGAAGCTAGCGGAAGCTCACTTGCGGCACCAAAAGACATATGACCTGCGATGTCGATTGGTAAGCTTCGACCCCGGACAAATAGTGTACAGGAGAAACTTTCCGGTCAGTAACAAGGCGGACTGTTTCAACGCTAAGTTGGCAGCCAAATTCTTGAAGGCACGCGTAAAGAGGAAGGTAGGACACAGTCGCTATGAGTTAGAGGACTTAAAAGGACGGTCCTTAGGCATATATCACGCCAAAGATATTCGGCGCTAAACCATATCCATCCACGAAGTAAGCTCCCCTCCGAGTAGCCCTAATAAGGCATCTCGCCGGCCTAACCGGTTATTAATAGGGTACCCGTCGAGGTCCGCTTGGGTAGCTTCCCCAGCGGATGGTACACCTCCTTGTTATACTTGGCTGTCTGGAGTCAAGCTTCATGTTAGTAACTTCTGGGGGTTGCCAGACCAACCCCCGCACATTTTAATAGATGGGACTCATGGTGTCGCAGGCATTCTCCCCCCCCCCCTAGGCAACGGCTAAAACCGCTTGAATCGATTCCTTAGTCGTCAACCCGAATATATGTTAGGAACAGCCCTCTCCACTACTTTCGGTACGGCCCGGCTAGCCCCGTCCTTAGAACATGTGACTCTCATCTCAGGACGTGGGTGAGCCACACGTTGAAATTAATTAAATAACAGCAAAAATGACGACTGCTTGTTGAGAATGTAGTTAGACTCCTTTAAATCAAAACGATCTCCATTTGCACGGCACACTTCGCACTTCCTTTTGTCAAAACAATGCAACCCTCGTGCTACAAACTGTGGAGCCCGAGACGCGATGAAGTCCAGGCGGTGGTAAGACTACATGGAAATGGTGTCTCGTGCAGCCCGGAGATGGCAAACTCGCTAATAAACAGAAGTGATCAAAACCCAATCACTTACAAGGAAACTCCAAGCCGCAGGAGTGCCCGCGTCTTTCAGTGCCCAAGTTGGCATACCACACCAGTTGGGTTAATACTCATGTACGGTATAACCTGTCAATTTTCACTAACCAACCTTACGCCCCTCTTAAGGGAACTTTACATCCTCATCCACTTTAAAGTCAGTCATCTCCGTTAGCGATATGAACCCCACACCGGGATAGGTTGATGATAGGGGTTAATGCCAAGAATAGGCGCCGTTTGTTTTTTTCGCGCCCCCTCTCCCCTGACAGCTTCGAAGGGGCGCGTGGTGTAACGAGCGCCCTATGGATCTTGGAACTCCTGTGCTCCCTAACAGTGATTCCCATCATATTATCGCGGCCCCAAAGCTAAAGCACATAACCAAGCAACTATCTAAATAATTCGAGGACAAATAGCACCACATCTGAACATCTCCGACAATTTCCTAAAGTGACACTACGAAAAGATATATCCATTTGTACAAAAAACCAGACAAAATCTTACAAATTTCCATACAAAAAAAATAAGGTGGAATGCATTGAATCTTATCAATACCTGAAAGAAGGCGCTCCTGTTCAAGACAGTTTATAAAAGGGAGCAGGCTATTCTCGATTTTATACGAACAGAACCGGCAACGGAAACCGTCTAGGAGCATAATTAATACACCAGGGCGAAAAGAAACTGCAAAATGAAAGAAACGTTATTATGAAAATGATGTGATGTCCGGAGAATGTGACAACAATCCCTTTTAGCGAGCGCAAGTTTAAGTATGGCTAAACATACAATTCAGACATTCAATCTCCAAAGCCCGGAATTAGAAAATAAACTAAAATCCCATGGAAGTCGGTAACAAACTGAAAAGAAATTAAAACAAAAAAATAAAGAAAGAAAAATGTACAAGGAATATAAAGTGGACAATCTTGCCAAAATTCTTGCTGCATATTGCCAAGGGCATGAAACGCATCCATGGACGGAAGTTGCAAGCTGCCACGGATGACCAGCGAAACCCATCGGGAACGGGAGGAAAAGGAGAGACGTTTTTGGGACATTAGACAGCGAGGAAGCAAGTTGAAAAGGAGAAAAAGTGTGGTGCGATTGCAGAAGTTTGAGTTGTGAAATTTTTTTTGGATATTGGCCGCAGAGCATGAGAGTGAAGAAAAAAAAAGCAGGCTGGAGGAAAAATAAAAACTTAATTGGAGATGCTACCTTAAATCAAGTGGTGAGGAAGAAAGATCTAAATTAAAAGTGATGGATGGTGAAGTTCCTAATGGCGGCAGAATTTTAGTCGAAAAAAAAGAAAACAGGAGAAAAATCTAATTTTTTTTGTAGTGAACTTGGAGTAAAACCAAAAAAAGAAGAAAGAAAAATAAAGCAAAGTGGAAAAAGGAAAAAAAAATCAAACTTTTGTTCTGGAAACTGTAAATTGGAGTTTCTATTGTATAGGCGGTGACCAGCCGGCTATATTTGATTGAAACACTGTAAATTTGGGATTAGCGGTATCTAACCAGAAACAAGGAAGAAATAATAGGATAACAAAAAAAAAGAGAAGATACAACGTTACTTTGGAGACTAGTGCAGTGCTTTCGAGGAGAATTACGTCCCGTGATTAGACGCTGGCGTGTTGGTGGAAACCGTTAGAACTGGATGGTGTGACAAAGGATAAAAAAATGTACGGGAGGATGAACTGCGGAGCTGAATTGGGAAGCCGTTAGCTGATGGGAATCCGATCTAGCGATCCGGAACGGAACTGGGTTTTCTTTATATAATTTAAAAACATAATTACTTATATTTTTCTTATTTCGAAGTGTTCCCTGCATAAGCATAAATTAATTAGTTTTGGTCAAGGAGGACGGGCTCGTCCCATGGTTCCTTGTTGCTGCACCAACAGCAGGGGAAAATTGTACTGCTAAGTGAAGGCGTGAATTAGACAGCCCGATTTCATTTACTCTTCCGGGATTCTGCAACGTACAACTGAAAGGATATCTTTTAATCATCCATGGGGAAACCGTAAATATTTGTTATGAATTTAACTATATATATTTTTAGAACTAGCATTTATTAATTTAAGTAAGGGATCCAAACCACCCCTAAACAATTTTTATGAAAATAACATATTTAATTTAATCCGTATGATATTCCGCTATTTAGTTAAATTTTTTTTATGTCTTTCCTTGCCTGGTGGTCAGGTCACTTGTACAAGTAATTATAACTGCCGCGAGCCTGCGTTATTATTGGTGAAACAAAATGGTTGAACGTAAATAATTTAAAACGTCGAAAAGTAAGGTAAATTTTTATTGATCAATAAAAAGGCCACCCTGAAAAGAAAAAAATCATAAATTAGAACAAAGCATATAATGTAAAACTTCCCCCCTATATAGAACGTCGTCAATCAAGCTGCGCGACAGTGTGTCTAACAACAGTTATAGTTCCTTAAATGTACCCAACAATCCTAAAAGAACTCACAAATTGGTGAATTAATGTGTCAAAATAGCTACCTTGCATTTTTTTTTAATATTTTCAGTTGAATTTAAAACAAATTGACACCTAATAACCTTATAGAATTTAGGTACAATCATTAAGATTAAGGTAGGCGATTGAATTTACCAGCCACCAACAATATATATATATATGTATGAACGAATTGGTTAAATTTTTATATCGGCTCGAAATTCTATTGTTAGTTATATATTTTTTGAGTACGAGTTAGGTGATATTTTGAAAAAAAAAAAACAAAACCAATAATGTTTTCTTTTGCCAGATGCACTTAGGCTAAGCTATATAAATAGTAATAAATATTGTTATTATCGGTAAAATGCGGGATGTTAATTGGAATATCAATTAACGTTTATTTTGTTTGAGAATACTTTGTAAAAAGGTCCAATTAATCGGAGTATGTAAGGCGAACTCCCGAACATTAACTAAATTAGTGTTTAGGAATATTTAGTAGCTAAGGTCTTAGAGATGATGTGTACAGTAGTGGATAATTTATAATTTTTTTTTCTTTTGACTTAATTGTGGTTTCGAAATGCTAGGACTACGGGTCCTCCTTTGATAATTAGTAGTCTTGTACTCTTTAAAGCTATTGAATAAATGTTAGAAGCTAAATGAATTGCAAACTTAACGAGTTATTATTAAAATTATGGTTTTAGTGTTGATTTTGGGATATATAGGTATACGAGCAATGAGTGCCTAATTTCGAGTAAGTATGGTACCCCGGCGCTTGGATAAACCCTCCTACAGGTGAGTAACCGAGGGCAGCTCCGACACTCTACTAGCCCCAACAAAATGCTTGACCGCTGATCATGACCTTCTTCGTCTCGGGGGTTCAATAACAAAATTTACTGCTCACAAAAAAATTAGTACAAAAATAAAAAAAAAAAATTCAAGTAGGCGAAGAAAAAAAGTGTGGGCTGAAAAAAAAGAAGGATGGAAAGTTTTTTCTGAAAAGGAGTTTGCAAAGTTGTGCAGAATTAAGCTTGATTTTAAATATCTTTTTTTCCGATTGAAGTTAATTGTTTAGGGAATCAGAAGCCACTGAAATAAAGTTCCCAGTGCGAATTTATTGGAAAAATTGTTTAGTTCGCCGTGTTCTGTTCGGTTGCATCTATTTTTTTGCATACGACATTGTGGACAGTTTCTTGAAGGATTTTTTTTCGGCGACAGGAACTAAAGATCCAACCTATTGTTATTGTTGAAGAGATTATTACCCAAAATAAAGAAGGTTGCACTAGGAGTCCACGTTCACCGCATAGAGGCAAGTGCCCGGTAAAATTGGAACAAAATTTATCACGGTCACAGTCAGCCGCTGCTTCTTTGAATGCCTTATGTGATAATCAATCAGATGTTGTGCAAGTAGATGGAAAAGATTCTGGACAGAAATATTATCAAAATGACATTAAAAATGATAAGCCAGAGAAGAATCGTCGTCTAATGTTTGTTTAAGTAAAATTCACCGTCACTGTGTGAAGCTACCGAAAATCAAGTATCACTGCAACAAGCATAGGCGCCGGCAGAATTTTTTTCAGGAGGGTGCAAACAATTTCGCGTAAGGTGGGGGGGGGGAGTGGTATCGTCTAAGAAATTAAATTTCAATTAAAATTAAGTTTCGTAACATTAGAATCTGTGAATAGAATTTTTTGGAACAAAAATTTCGTATGCAGGATACAAACCTCAATTTTTTGTTCCAAAAATCTATTCACAGAGTGCATTGAATGTTACGAAACTTAATTTGTTCTCGAATCTAGTGCCAACCGACTGGATATAAGATTACATTTGAATCCCAATTCTTATGCTGATACAGCGATCGTTTGAAATTATTAAGAAATCCTTATTGGCTCCAAATCCAAACGTACAATTTTCGAAAGGATGTCAAACCTGATGATAAACGCATATTTAGACATGCCTACTCATCTGCCGCAAATGGACCTCTATGCCGAGTGTGCGTTTTGTTTCGATCGCCGGTTTAACGCGGCGTACAGGAACAATTTATTGTGTCTCCTTGTCTAAAATATCACAAGTTTCACGAAGCCTCACAATTCCATGCGTCATCTCAGTGGCATTGTGAAGCTACAATTGCATCTAAACATTTTATTGATACTATGGATAGAAAGCAACTAACTGTTCATGCAATTTTAGATTTAGCGCATCACAAGGAAGTTGAAGAAAACAGAGTGAAACTACGCTCAATTATTTCACGATTTTATTTTGTGGACAACACGATCTTTCTCTTCGTGGAAAAACTGACGAAGGTTCAGTTTTTACAGACCTTTTGCATTTTCGAATTGTATCTGGAGGTAACATTTTAAAGGACCATTTGGAATCGAAAGCGAAGAATTCCTTATACTCTAAGCTCCCATGACAAAAAGGTGCCCCCATCGAACACCTCAAAACTATAGAGTGAGAATGGCTGAAAAACATATAAAAAATATGTTACGCCCGCCAGACTAACTCTTCTAGCAACAACATGCTGTATCGAACGCTCATTTAGCACATAACGTCGGGTAAAACTTTGGAATCGGTCTATAATGGGAAATGCAAGGGTTAGCGGAGTGTGCATGCTCAGCGTTCACAGAAAGATAGTGCAAGAGGATACTGAATTCGTCAACAGCGCTATCGACGAATTTGGGCAACAACCTAGACGAATGAGGATTTTGTAATAATAATGTACATTATAAAGTTACGTTCTGCACCAATTCTATGATTTATTTACTACTGATTTGTCCTCTCTCATAATAATCTTAAGTTTGTAGTATACATATTTAGACATTTAGTTTAAAAGCCGGGGGGTGCAAGTGCACCCCCTCCCGGCGCCCATGACAACAAGAGTTAAAAGAAGCAGAAGATTCGGCATCTGCAGCCAATCTACATACGGCATTCAGAGTATTTGATCCAGCGCTAGGACCTTTTCCTAATATTTCTTTTCAGCTGCTTGTAATTTTCCCTACGGGTGTAAAAGATGCGCATTTAGGAGCAACCCTTTTGGATACCCCTTAATCAAGAGGAAATATTGCACCATAGTGAACCAGTACCAGATTTATGTGTAGAACATCTCTGCCGATGTATTAAATCATCTTCCGACAACAGCTAGAAAAAACAACCATATTGTCGTTTTTATCAGTATCTGAAATTGAATAGGGCCAATCACTTACCCAGACGCGGAAGGACGTGCCACGGGTGTTCCCTCCTTGACGGACCCCTGAAGTTTTTTTGTAAGCTTCATGTATTGTATCCGTTTTGGGAAAAAGTTGAGTAAGTTCGTTTTGTTTTGGTATTATACCCTAGTTTTGGTAGTCATTTAATTTATAGTTCCACTTTTAATTATGTTGATAGTTACACAGGATACACACATTAATTATCACCAAAAAAAATTATATTAACCATTTAAAATTGCACTCTTTTTACACGTTTATGAATATTACACACCGTTAATAATAATATTATTGACTTAATTATTTTGATATCCCTTAAGTCTTCCCGTGTGAGTTTGTGTGTTGTAAGAAAAACAGGAATCATCGACTGGTACCAGGACGACGATTTATTTTTTTCCTTTCCGTTGTTTGCGGGAGATTGTTGTTTGGTAGTAATAGTTGGGGTCAACTACTTGACCTGTATATTAAGGTTTGACTTGATTTACACTTATCTCATCGTTAATTCGAACATACATTCTGTTGTTACTTAATATTATTATATTGTGCTGTAATTAATATCTTATACATTTGTTATCTATTCTTTAACTCCACGAGTTTAACTAGGCATGATAGCCTAAGTGGGTAATTTATCCAGGATGGTTGGGTGGTGTTTTCTCTCTAGGGTTCGCTCGAAGTCGCTTTGAACATTTACAGGTCCACCAGGTCGTTGGGAACTTCCAGCGATGAATATCTTTGGCTAACCTGGTACAAGAACGATATGAAGAAATCTCCCTTTTGACTACTAGGTAAGTGGTGAACAAATATGTAACCGGTCCGGTCACCCACCCCACGACCCCTTCCGGCGAGTTAGCTTCTACCGGGTGACCGGCAGATCACCCCCCTATAACTATCTCGGAAGACTAGGGAGGATGGTTGTGTCTAAATTTTTATGTCTACCCAAGCTCGATGGTAGTAGCCTTGCTGTCACCAGCAAGGAGCTCCATTGGCCCGGTACATGCTTTAGAATCACATTGGGGATACCATCGATCTCTGTCGATTTCTTATTATTTAACATGTGGAAAATTCGCAGGACCTCGTCCTTCTTCACGAAAATAGCGTTGTCAGTTGTGTCTGGGATATTTTCCGCAGGGAAATCCCCACTGAATTCGACTACATGTCTATTCTCAGATCTCCATACTCTGATCTCACTTTGGAGGTCCAAGAAGTTCAGCCGTGCTCGATTCTCCAAGTCGTGATTCGGTTGTACAGTCGAGTTCACTGTGTAAACTTTTTGGCAGAAGCCTCCCACCAAATCTACTCTCCCCTGCTCGTCCTCCACATGAAAACAATCATCATCATCACGGTAGAGTGTATCTGGATCTAAACCCGCCTTCCGTAGCAATCTCTCACTCACTAGATCCCTAGGCAATCGCAACTTCTCTAGTCGGTTATGCGTCCTCCTTCTAAAGATTTTGTTTATCTGCGTGAATGTACCCGGACCACTGGCTCTTATGGACCTGATCTTATTGCTCCAGTACAGATTTATAGATTTGGAATAATTCTCCTTAATTAATTGTTTGAGGTTTCGGGTCACTTTAATGTTGCGATCTCTGGGTTCTGATGATTCTGGAATTGTCGATGTAATGTCTTGAGTCTCGTCAGCAGGAGACTTTTTTGCCTTTGTAAATTGTCGATGGTAGAGTTTCTGTAGCAGTCAGTGCAGTCGGGTTTTTTTGCTTTAGGGATGGCTCGATTCATTGTTTGCACGATGAGCCGATCCATCTTCTTCGGTAGTCGTTGATTTCATCGTTAGTCAAGTTTTGGTCTGTCGGTGGTGTCAGCCCCTCTGCTTGTATTGTGTGGGCCATCATCCTGGAGAAGCGTCCAGTTTGCTCTATGGTAAACATAGGGAGGTACTTCCGCATACTGCTCCAGTTCGATTGTCTCGCGTGGAATTTGTACTGTGATCGTCAGTCCGTGGTGGTCGCTGTCATAAGGAACAGTCCGTAAGCTGTTCACGTCTTCTTCGTCCACTGTCGAGACGCGAGTCGAGTAGGCAGATATCCAGATACGGCTCACCGCGGGGGTATGATGGTATTTCCGTTGCCAGAAGTGTAACCTGGATTCTATTGCACTCCCACCATCTTTGTAGCTGGTTGCCTCTGGTGTTGGACGTTTGATTTCCCCATGCACTATGTTTGGCATTTAGATCTCCGGCCAATACGTAATAATTTTCTTCCGCTCCCAGACCTAGTATTTGAAAAAGTTGTTCCAGCTCGATGACAAAACGGTCGTAGCCGAGGAGCTGCGGGTGCGTAGGCCGCAATCACGTAAATCTTACGTCCGCTTTGGAGTGGGATATACACGGCGCAGGCCTCCAGCGCTCGAAACTGTTCGATCTCCTTGCTTTGCCTTACTCGAAACTTTATTCCGTCTTTGATAAGGATGGCCGTTCCGCCTCGCCGAATAGCACAAGGACGATCTCGCCTGACAACTACGTAATCCTTATACTCCAGTCTGTGTTTCTCGGACAGCTTAGTTTCGCTGACTAGGAGCACATCAGGGGTTTCGTGCTGCAGCAGCGAGATGATATTCGCTCTCCTCTCGATTCTAATAATAGAATTGGCGTTTATCTCCACGATCTTAATTGAATTCCCTCCCTGGACTGCCATTGCAAGCTTACGGTCCGTCTACGGGAAGAGCACGGAATAAACAAGGTCCAGTCTGGTGCCTTGTTCATTCACTTGTCGTCGTATTTCGGCTAACTGTCCCTGGATGGCTAGCAGGATCGCCATGATCTTATCGTCCCCGGCGGATACAGCCTGAGCTACTTCCAGGGCTTGTCGCGATACTGTCTCTGCCCCATTGCCATTTGAGTAAAGGTTAAGTTTGGTCGTACAATGTTTTGGAACATAGCAGCTTTCTGCCTTTTTTGTTTCTCGAGCATGCTCTTCCTCGCCTGTATTCTTTTCTTTAGTTCCGCGTATTTTGGACATCCCCTATAATTAGCAGGGTGACCATTTGTACGGCAGAGCACGCAGTAAAGCTTAGATTTGTCTTTCACTCGGTCTTTGCCGAGTTCGCATTCTCCTGGCTTGTGGTCCTTATCGCACTTGATGCATCTAAATGCCATGTGGCAGGTAGGCGCAGAATGCCCGAACCTTTGACACCTCATACATTGGAGGATGTCTTCTTTTTTATTTAATTTGTCCCAATGAGCCACGAGGTGACCGAAATCTCTTATTAATTTAAGATTATCTAGTCGAGTCTCTGGGGAAAGCTGGACAAGGAAGTAAGGGAGTATCTTTTTGTAGCGCGGGAATGCGGTGTTACAAAAGGCTTCATCGACTAAAATTTTAAATTTTCAATATTTTTTTCGCATAGCAGCGCAAGTATCTCCTGCGAATTCATTTCAGGATCCAGGCCCTTCAGAAGGACGGTTATTTTTCTTTCTGATTTCGCAGTGTAGGAGAAAAATTCTGTTTCCGCCCGCTCAAGCACTCTCTTCATTTTTTTATAATCATCCAATCTGGCACACATAAGGGAATGGTGTCCGCTAGATTGTCTCTTAACGGAGTACCTTTCGTTCACAATCACTCTAGAAGCTAATGCTAAAGTATCTGATATATTTTGCTTCAATATATTGATAGGCGGTACCTTATCTTTTTTTGTAGTTGTCGTCTGACTTGTTGTTGTTGATGATGCTGTTTTTGCCGTTGTTGCTGCCTGGTCACTCGTTAGATTCGTCGAACAGGTTACTGCTTCTTTTACAGAACTTTCCGCTGGAGCTTTTGTGGCCACCTTTTTTGGCGTAGGCAGTTTGGGGAAATGTTTTTCTTTGACTGAGTTAATTAATTGCTCGAGAGCTCTCTCTTCTTCTTCCGTTGGCATTAGTGGAGCAAAGGAATTCCCTGTGCCGCTGTACGCCGGCTGTTGCTGCTGCTTCAGTTCCTGGTCATAGGGTATGCTGCCGTAGGAGCTTTCGTCACCACAACTCCCGTCTTCTGTATTCTTCCTTGTCTGTTTATTAGCCAAGTGTGCTATTTGTGATTTTTGTGGTTTACTTAATTAATTTTTACTTTTTCTACGTCTTTTCAAGGTGTCTCCGAACACTGCACTTGTTGTTGGGCGAGGGTCCATTTTATGGCCCGTACCCTTTGTTTATTCACCACTTGTTTTATATATTTTTCTTCATTACTAGGAGAAAAATAAATGTCTGTATAATAATTATAATAATAAGAAATTGAAATTCTTTAATTTGCAAAAAAGAATTGAAATCCAAGATTCTACATTGTAGTAGATAAATATTAAAATTCAGAAATCTCAATTAAAAAAATAAAAATTATTGGCAACAATGCCTAAAAAATCATTGTATGAAATACTAGAACTCCCAAGGCCATAAAGAAAAGAACTGACAAATATTTAAAAAAAAAACTAGCATGCACAGACACAGCTCATAATTGTATTGAGCCCTTCAAGGCTACAAAAATGAATTTCCTGTAAAGAGCGATGTTATGTTGTTGTTGCCTTCGAGTCAAAAATTTGAGGCGCGAGCCAAAGAATGATAGAAGAAAGGAAAATCGACAACAACGTAACAATGTTCTTGAAATCGAATGTTTTGAGTGACCAATGGGATAATATTTCCGAGGTCACATTATGTACCAAATATTTAGGTTTTTGTAAGAAAGAAGGAAAATATTATTTAAAAATTGTCAGTTATTATAAGAGAAAATGGGATGACAAGAAAAAACGAAAGGATGATGAAATAGTTCTGGCGGTTTTGAAAAAATCAGAAAATGAGTTAGTTGAAGTTTGGCGTGCATTAAAAAAGGATTGAGTTTTTGATTGTTAGAGTTTTTGAAAATTTAGTATTGCGGATTAAGTTTCATTTTGATTATTTGGGGTTTTTATTAGTAAAGTAGAATTGAGGCGAATTTAATTATTTTATTGTGGAGGAGTGACGCGGGATTTTTGAGTATTGTGGATATAATAAAAAAAACTTAAACATTATTGTGGAATTGTTTTAGACCAAGTAATATTGAAGAGCTAATAAAGATTTAATAGATTGTGAGTAACGGCTTTCAGTGTTACTAGTGTTCTACCCTGACAACTACAATTTTTCAGAAGTGGGATTAGGAAATCCAAGTGCGATTAGGAAATCCAAGTGCGATTAGGAAATCCAAGTGGGATTAGGAAATCCAAGTGCGATTAGGAAATCCAAGTGCGATTAGGAAATCCAAGTGCGATTAGGAAATCCAAGTGCGATTAGGAAATCCAGGTGCGATTAGGAAATCCAGGTGCCGTTAGGAAATCCAGGCGCAATTAGTAATTCACTGTTGGATTATTGGACGGTCGAATTGGAAATATTGTGTATAAAGGATTTTAATTTTGGAGAATACGATATCCGTAATTATATATTGAGATGGAGAGTCCTATATTTGTTGATGAAGATGCTACAGTGAAGCAGCTAAGGCAAAGATTGAGGAGATTAGGATTACCAGTGACCGGCAGACGGGATACGCTGCTAAAAAGATTGGAGCATCACCAGACCCGACAGGAACAGGAGATACATTCCAACGAGGGACAGAATATTGTGGATGAGGACGGTGCGCGAGGTGGACAAGTATTGGACGAGCTCGAACTAATTAGACGGGACCGTGATCTATTATTGAGGGAGAGAGAGCTACTTCAAAGAGAACTAGAATTGGAGAGACGACAGCCGAACAGACCAGATGAAAGACCGGCAACAAACAACAATTTTTTGAAAGAATTAATTCCCGACTTTGATGGGATTTGTGATTTCGACAATTGGTGTTCACAAGTGGAGGCAGTTAAGGAGGCATACGAAGTTAAAAACGAAGTTATGAAGATAACTGTGATTGGGTGTTTTAGAGGACGAGCGCTCACTTGGTTACGTTCCAAACCAGAACACATCAAGCTGCCTTACGACGATCTTTTGACAGAATTAAAACGAATTTTTGGCAGAGCGGCAAATCGATTAGCAGCACGGCGCGAATTTGAAGCCAGGAAATGGAGGGCGCCGGAGAATTTTATAGATTATTTTCATGCGAAGACTCAGCTAGGAAACCATGTCTCAATAACCGAGGACGAGATGATCGAGTATATCATTGATGGGATTGGAGATGAAAACATTAGGAATCAGGCCAGGATGAAGCAGTTCACAAATTTGAGGGATCTGCTTGAAGTTATGAGCTACATTACGATTGGAGTGCGAGATGACCGGAGGAGGATACCACCAGTGAGAACCAACCCGAGAAGGACGATTTCAGTTCCTGATTTGGCCAATACAAAATGTTATAATTGTGGATGCAGAGGCCATTTAGCTAGCAGTTGCAAGAAACCCAAACGTCAGTGGGGGACTTGTTTTAAGTGTGGTGAGCCAGGACATAGAGCTGATGACTGCAAGAAGGAAGACATCAAGAAGACTAACATAGTAGTTAGAGCATTAAATCCAGATTATCCGGTTTGGGTTAAATTTGTGGGCGGGACGCGTGAATGCCAGCTGGAAGCTATTGCGGATTCAGGATCTCCAGTATCATTAATTAGCGTCACTGCCGCACGAGGGGAGCAATTAATATTTGGACCATTTGAAGGTAATGTAAATTTCTTTGGACTCAACTCATCCCCAGTAGATGTCAAAGGTGTAATGGACCAACCAATTGAGGTCAACGAGGTTCGTTTCAACCAGAGATTCTATGTAGTTTCTGATAAAACGCTTGCCGATGGCGTATGCCTATTATTAGGAAGGGATTTTATGAATAATCCAGAATTACAGATTATCATTAGAGATAAGAAACTTATTATTGGAAAACGAAATGTAAGTGTTTTTGATTTGATTATTAGTAGCATTAATGAATTAAATATATTGGATAAGCTTGATCATGATGTTAGTTCTAAGCAGGATAAAAATATAATAAATGAACTTTTTGAAAATTATCAGAAATCTTTAAAAGATTGTGAGACCCATTCCAACAATTTTCAGGTTAAAATTAGTTTAAAGAAAGAAGAACCATTTGCTTTTAGACCAAGGAGGGTTTCATATGCGGAAAGAGAAGTATTGCAGGAAATAGTTAATGAGTTATTAGAAAAAAAGATTATTCGCCCGAGTAATTCTCCATATTGTAGTCCCATAGTATTAGTTAAGAAAAAGACAGGAGATTTTAGAATGTGCATAGACTATAGGCAATTAAATAAGTTGACGGTGAGGGAACATTTCCCCATACCAATTATAGAAGACCATTTACAGTTATTAAATGGGAAAAAATATTTCACTAGTCTAGATTTGAAAAGCGCATTTCATAACGTTGTGATTGAAAAGGATTCAATTAAGTATACTTCCTTTGCCACCCCATTCGGGCAATACGAATATTTGAGGATGCCATTTGGGCTAGTGAATGCGCCATCAGTATTTCAGAGGTACATAACCCAAATATTTAGAGAATTGTTAGACCAACAAAAGGTTATGATATATTTTGATGACATATTTTTCGGAACTGAAACATTAGAAGAAAATTTAGAAATTTTAGAGCAAGTATTAGAAATATTAGCAGCTAACGGGTTAGAGCTGAGGCTTGAGAAATGTCATATAGCGAAAAGAAACATTTCATATTTAGGATACGGTGTATCATCCGAGGGAATAACACCCGATAAAAGAAATATTGAGGCAATAACGGGCTACCCGATCCCTAGAAGTATTAAGGAGGTACATAGCTTTATAGGAATGTGTTCCTATTTTAGAAAATTTATTCAGAACTTTTCATTGTTGGCAAAGCCCTTGTATGATTTATTAAAGAAGGGGGCAAGTTTTGAATTTAATGAAAATCATTTAGGAAGTTTTAAAATATTGAAGTCAAAATTAGTTGAACAACCAGTTTTAGCATTGTATTCACCCAAGGACGAGACTGAGCTTCATTGCGACGCTAGTTCGTTGGGTTTTGGGGCCATACTTCTTCAAAAGAAGTCGGATGGAAAGTTTCACCCCGTATTTTTCTTTAGCAAACGCACTACGCCAACCGAAGCCAAATACCATAGCTTCGAATTAGAAACATTAGCTATAATATATGCATTGCAAAGGTTTCGTGTTTACTTATTCGGTATCCGATTTAGAATAATTACTGATTGCAACTCACTCACGTTAACATTGAACAAGAAAGATATAAATCCAAGGATAGCCAGATGGGCCTTGGAATTGCAGAATTACGATTATGAAGTTGTTCATAGGGAGTGTAAGAGAATGCAACATGTAGACGCGCTTAGTAGAATTCAAAATATTTTTACGTTACACGAGAATACGTTAGAACAATTATTAGCAGCGCATCAGTATCAGGATGATAACATTGGGAAGGTCAGAGAATTATTGGAGAAGGAAGAAAGAAAAGATTTTGAATTAAGAAACGGATTAGTGTATCGGAAGTCCCAAGACAAGCGATTATTATTTTATGTTCCGGGATTATTACTAGAAAATATTATTAGGACCTGTCATGATGATATGGGTCATTTAGGGGTTGACAAAACATTGCAAGTGTTTCTAAACACGTATTGGGTTCCTAATGTCAAAGAGAAAATTAAGAAATACATAAGTAAATGTTTGAAGTGTATTACATTTCAGCCCAATTCGGGGAAATTAGAAGGAGAACTCCACTCCATCCCCAAGGGAGACAAACCTTTCGACACCATCCACATAGACCATTTCGGTCCGTTAGAACGAACAAAGCAACGATATAAATTTATTTTGGTTGTCATAGACGCATTTTCCCGCTTTGTAAGATTGTATCCTACAAGGAGTACGAATAGCAAGGAAGCTATTAATTCGTTGGAGCAATATTTTAGGGCTTACAGTAGGCCGGATAGAATTATTTCAGATAGAGGAAGTGCTTTTACTTCTAAGGAGTTTGTAGAATTTTGCAAGGATAGTAATTTGAAGCAAGTATTAATCGCCACTGCAACACCACAAGCAAACGGTGCTGTTGAAAGAGTCAATAGGACACTCAAACCTATGTTGGCTAAGTTAGTAGACAAAAGTAAAAAATTAGAATGGGACCAAGTATTAGGTAATGTAGAATTTGGTATTAACAATACTCAGAATCGATCAGTTGGGGAATGTCCTAGTAAGTTATTATTTGGTATGGAACAAAAGGGAAAGGTTGTGGATCATTTAAAGGAATATTTGACTAAGGAGTTAGATCAAGATAATGAGGACAGATTAGGGAATTTAGGTAAAGTTAGGAAGCGAGCGGCTGACAAGAATGACAAGCTGCAACAATATAACCAGAGAAGATATAATTTAAGACATAAGAAACCACGGAGTTATAGAGTTGGAGATTTAGTCACTATTATTAACGTAGATACTACTATTGGGGTAAATAAGAAGTTAATTCCCAAGTTTAGAGGACCGTATAAAATATGTAAGGTGTTAGGAAATGATAGGTACGTAATAAAGGATCCTGATGGATACCAAAATAGTAATAGACCATTTCAAGGAGTTTATTCAGCGGCGAATATGAGGCCTTATTTAATGAAGGATTAGATTAGATATGATAGGTTGATAAGTGGTTCTGATATAGTAAACATTAGTAAATTGAGGAAACATAAAATTTGTTGGAACAGTCTTGTAATTTTGAAGATTTAAATAGAATTGTGCTTATTATTTGAGGAGTTTATATAATTTTATGATTAAGTATGTCTGTGAGATAAAATTTTGTAAATAATAAAATTGTGAAGGATTTGTAAAATTAGCTATATGTAAGTCGAGGTCGACTTAGAGTCAGGATGGCCGAATTGTAGTAGATAAATATTAAAATTCAGAAATCTCAATTAAAAAAATAAAAATTATTGGCAACAATGCCTAAAAAATCATTGTATGAAATACTAGAACTCCCAAGGCCATAAAGAAAAGAACTGACAAATATTTAAAAAAAAAACTAGCATGCACAGACACAGCTCATAATTGTATTGAGCCCTTCAAGGCTACAAAAATGAATTTCCTGTAAAGAGCGATGTTATGTTGTTGTTGCCTTCGAGTCAAAAATTTGAGGCGCGAGCCAAAGAATGATAGAAGAAAGGAAAATCGACAACAACGTAACAATGTTCTTGAAATCGAATGTTTTGAGTGACCAATGGGATAATATTTCCGAGGTCACATTATGTACCAAATATTTAGGTTTTTGTAAGAAAGAAGGAAAATATTATTTAAAAATTGTCAGTTATTATAAGAGAAAATGGGATGACAAGAAAAAACGAAAGGATGATGAAATAGTTCTGGCGGTTTTGAAAAAATCAGAAAATGAGTTAGTTGAAGTTTGGCGTGCATTAAAAAAGGATTGAGTTTTTGATTGTTAGAGTTTTTGAAAATTTAGTATTGCGGATTAAGTTTCATTTTGATTATTTGGGGTTTTTATTAGTAAAGTAGAATTGAGGCGAATTTAATTATTTTATTGTGGAGGAGTGACGCGGGATTTTTGAGTATTGTGGATATAATAAAAAAAACTTAAACATTATTGTGGAATTGTTTTAGACCAAGTAATATTGAAGAGCTAATAAAGATTTAATAGATTGTGAGTAACGGCTTTCAGTGTTACTAGTGTTCTACCCTGACAACTACAACATCACATTTATTTGTGATGAAACCAGGGATATTTCCTGTCGATCTATGTTGTCAACCACTCTGAGATATTCTTCCTCTGGTGGCACGAAAGAAACATTCATTAGTTTTAAAAATATTCCGATGATAGAAGAGCGGCTTGTTTGCATGGACATGTAGTTCATGTTATGCAGAATTTCGCATGTGGTTCCAAGTTACAATTGCTATGACAGAGCTCCAGTTATGGCGGATGAAGTTAGAGTTAAAGAAACTTCCAAATGCTCGTTTTGTACACTGCTTTGCCCATCGCTTAAATATTGTTTTATCGAAATCATGTGATAAGATTCGTGAGTGCCGAATCTTCTTTCAGTCAATCCCAGGTTTCTCAAATTTCTTTAGTCACTCAACTAACCGAACCGCTATTCTCGACTTGTTTTTAAAGCGAAAACTTCCAAAAGTAGCTCTCACTCGCTGCGATTTCAATGGAAGACTTATTCTTTTCATGATAATATAGATAATCCTAATACTCCTTTTGAATATATAACGTGCATCCCCGGAACGGAGTTTTCCCACACAAATTTTGCCAGATGGCATCCCCTACAATTCAAAGCCCGCCACGCCACTGAGTGTAACCTCAAGCGTTTCGCCAGAAGTTGTTTAAAGGTAGCAGTAAAAAGAAATACGTAGTTGCTGTTTAGAAGTCACAAAAATGACTAACTTGATTAATTCCAAAAAATACATTTTATAATGAGCAAAAATGTTTACATCTACAAAAGTCAAAAGAACAAAATTTATTTCACATAAAAAATGCTTCACAAGCATCAAAACAAATTCAAAAGATAGTAAAAAGCTTCTAGTCCGGGAGCCCGCGTTCAAAAATATGCGAAATCTGACCACTTATGAAATGTATTGAGACTAGTTATTTACAAAAAGTATGAAACATTGGCTCTAGCCCGGGAGTCGCGCGCAGGGGCGTTTTTACACAATATTGTTATAAACATGTAAGATTTCCGGTTCAAATGCGAAATATGGCCAGCTATGAAACTTTGACAGTAGGTAATTTATGGATAGACATTAACGAAAAACCATTTCTTACACCTGCAGGACGGGGCAAAATGGTTCTAACACGCTGATAATTATGCAAACATTTCGGGGCGATTGCGAAATCTGACCACTACAAAATCGAACTTTTTTAGAAGCTTATAAGGTAGATAAACAGAAAAATAATTTTTTACGGCTGCATCATGGGGCAAAGTACTTCTTACAAGCATTCGAAAGTAACGATCACGGTCGCCACGACGCGCATTTTCACCGTATCGACGCTCGATCATCAGTTTTCGTAGGTAGTAATGCTCTTTACCGCAGCTGTAGAATATCCTCTAGTTACCAAGGTTAATTGTCCCGTATCCTATCGATCTAATCTCTTGTATCGCAAGTTCTTTTGTTTTATATATGTTTGCTACCTCTAGTAGTGATTTAGCTGTTGCAGTTCTGTACATACTTCTCGTGTTCGATGTTCCAAAAATCGTTTCCAAATATTGTTGCCGTAGTCGTTGGCGTTTTTCCAGGCAGTTCCAAGGCGTTGCTTCTGGTTTCTTAACTGGTGTGTTTTTACGAGGCTCAGTAGTTAGCCCATTGCCCAACCCCCCTACCCGGAGGACCGCATTTGTGAATTTGCACCATCTGATACCCCGGGTACTAGTTACGACCGTCGTAGGTTGTTTATCCACGAAACACCAGCGAGGAGGTCGATTTTACCACCCTCCCCACCAAGGTATAATCCAACCATCCTTCCAATAGCGTTACAACCTAAATCGACTCTTCGCCCCCTCTAGAGCGTTTCTCCGGAGTTTGACGGTTCCTTGCAGTATGTCTTCAGTTCCAGATGTTGAGTATTGGCTCTGCGTCAGCCCTCACAGAATATATCCTATCTATCTGGGTCTGCCCACTGATCTAGGCATTCAATTTATTAAATTTATCGAAGATAATTATACATAATTTAAGTATGACAACACTGTTATTATTTAACGTCATCACTCTTATCTAAAGTTACGGTTACCATTTTTATGAATAAAGAAATCCTTCACCATATTCCATCTTCTCTCGTTGGGCCAATTATTCAAATGAGAACTTTTCTCACTAGACGTAACATTATTACAATTACGAGTGTTGGTAAAATGATTTTTTAAACTTTTATTATACATTTAGATTTTGTAGTGGTCAGATTTTGCAATCGCACGTTTTTACATAATTATCAGCGTGTAAGAACCTTTTTGCCCCGTCCTCCAGGTGTAAGAAATGGTTTTTCGTTAATGTCTATCCATAAAATACATACTGTCAAAGTTTCATAACTGGTTATATTTCGCATTGGAACCGGAATTCTTACATGTTTATAACAATATTGTGCAAAAACGTACCGGCGCGCGCGACTCCCGGGCTAGAGCCAATGTTTCATAATTTTTGTAAATAACTATTCTCAATACATTTCAAAAGTGGTCATTATCTTTCAAAAAAAACCGCGGGCCCCCGGACTATTACTATGCAACATAATTTTCTAGTTTAAGGAAAATAATTGAAAGCCAAAGCTGAGGAGGCTCAGATAACTGTCTGGAGGTTTTTGATAACACCCGGGCAGACATTAAATTTATGGTGAGAATGATTTGGTGGAATGCAACTGGACACTCCCCCTACAATTTGAAAAATCAACTTTAAATAAAAAAAATTAGCAAAAATTTGTTTCTGATTTTTGGTTGAAATTGGGTTGAATAGGTATTATCAGCCAAAAATTAATTATTTTCAAGACTTAAGGGGGTAAAACTACAAAATAAAAATTCAATTTTTTTCAAATTCAACTTTAATGTAGGGATAGTTTTACCAGAGATAACGTAATGTATAAAGATGCGACAGCTAGAACAAAAAACCCAAACGCATTTCGCATCTGCAGACTTCTGAGATTGCCTCCACCTTAGCAACATGCAACAAATTAAAGTTTCCAGCTACACTACGATGCGAACGTATTCTTCTCAGCCATGGTCCGCAACACAAGAGATGCGGTGAGTTTGTGAATAGGGAAGCTGGCAGTTTAGGGGGGCAAGGAAAGGAACTGCTAACAGAATATTTTTCGCAACATTGTGATCTTTCGGACTTTTGCCTCTAGTGCTGCATTGAAGAATTGTGCTGGAGTTTTGTATTTTAATCATTTGTTAGAACATTCAGTGCATTTTTGGGGGCGTCTATTAATTACGCGAGGCGATTTTTAGACCCCCTTCACCTTGGTGAGATGTCTATACGCCGACAGAATTAATGATTTTAGGTCGATTTTTGAGATAATTCTTGTCCATCAGATTTTTTTCGATAGAATGATAGTCTAGGCGTAAATACATAACTATACAATCATAGTGCGTAAGCACAGTTTTGGCTCTCGGATAGTTTTTCAAATAAAATCGTTTAAAAATAATTAATATTGACCAGCATTTTTTTATTTTACTATCACATAAACTTTATTGTGCATATAGAGTCGTTTCTGACCCTCCAGGTGCACTTTTAGCCCTTGATTGCATCCAAAAGTGAATTTTATGAATGCTAGACCTTTCAGAACGCGGAGAGGAGGGGGTCAAAACATAACTTCGTTTTCTATATGCTTTTTAGATCGCTGATTACGAAAATCGAGGTCCCGCAGTCCTAAAGTATAGGCATCAACTTAAAAAATGCAAAAAAACAACCCTTTTTAAGAGTTTTTCGCGATAATTTCAATAACAATCAAAAATAATCCAATGAAATACACTTTTTTCAACATTTATTTGTGAAGGTGGTTGATTAATACCAAATCAAGCCAAATTTTATAATAAGGGATAATTCTAAAATTGTTTTTCCCACTATATGCTTCAAATTCGATTGAATGCCTTTTAACAGCCAAAAATAAATTATTTTCAACCCTTAAGGGGTTAAACTACCCCTAGATAAAATTAAATAAATATAACTAATATAAATAAAATTTAAATGCAAAAAAAAATATAAAATATAGTAATATAAAAAAAGTAAATAATTATAGGATGTCAAATAAGATGCAAAGTATGTAATAAACAAAAAAAATTAGTATTTTATAAATAAAAAAATGGAACAGAAATGTTTTATTATTTGTTACGGATAAAATTTATTATATTTACAATGCATGTGCATTAGGGTGGCCCTTATTTTTAAAAGTCGGAAATTCCTACATGCTAATCACTGAAATGGTTCTCTACTATGAAAAAATAATTCTCCAAAAAATTTCATCTCAATTGTTTGAAGTTAATTCGTCCCGAAAACGCGGTAAAGTTTGTTATTTTATGAGAAAACTTTTATTAATCAACATTTTTGATTTGATTCAAATTTTTTTACGGAGTCTCTATACAAAATAAGCGGACACGTATTTTTTCCTCTTTTTCGGTTAATATTTTCAAAAAAAGGGGGTGGGGGTAAAGTTTACGTCACTCGCCGATTATGCCCTTTTTCAAATCGCTATTACTCCGGTTCTATTTATCGTGTCGAGTTAAATGAGTTATAATTTTAAAGGTAATGAAGAGATCTTTATTTATATATTAATAGTTGTAAAAAAATTTTCAATTTATTATTTGGAAAAAAATTATTTTCTCCGCGATTTCGCCACGGGTAAGACTGTACCAATTCAGCTAAAGTTTATAGTATTTTTTTGGTATAGTGAACCATTTTAGGGGTTAGCACCACCAAAAATGTAAACAAAAATCGCCCATATAAATAAGGGCCACTTTAAGTACATATTATTTATTAAAATTTATTTTTTTTGATGGACCTTCACCATCTGAAGACTCACTGCTGTCTTCACGTACAAAATTGTATAACGCTGCTCGCACACTGGATCAGACTTTGTACGAATTTGTGCCAATTCGGATGAAATCGATACAATTTCATCAGAATTCGCACAAATTCGTAAAAATTCTGATGCAGTGTGCGGGAAGGGCAGCCTAATAGGAAATTCTCGGATGCAATTTTCATGGTTTTCGGGGACATAGCCCTTCAAATTTCAATTTTTTTTTTGTTTTTTAATGTAAATTTTTAAAGGAAAACATAGACATATCTTAATGAAACTTTGCACATATGTTTTACTAGTATTTAACTATACAAAAAAATATTTTTTTAATTTTTTTTGGTCCCGCGTCGTCTGCTGGAATTTTTTCAAAAAAACCCCAAAAAAACACGGTGGGCAGGATTTCCGCTCTTAGAAAAGTCGGACACAAAAACAAAAAAGCGGTTTTAATCAGCATCAAAGCCGCTATAAAATGAACTAAAAAGAAAAAAGTTGGTTGAAAAATAACAAAATGGCGGCATTTTTTCAAAAATCAAAATTTTTTGCCATCGAAAACATCCTGTAACTCAAAAAATTGTACGCCGATTTTTTCATCCGTAGTTCATTTTGTACATTAACATGTGTAGATTAACGTGTTAAAATTTTAGAACAATCGAATAAATATTTTTTTTTAATCTTGCCCACCAACTTGAAACACGTTGTTTTAAGAAAATCGCGTTCAAGTTAAAATACAACATTTTTTTTAAAAAAACATTACCAAAATTCAATCTACGATGCCTTTCACTTTTATTTATATTATTAAAAAATATTTCGTAAAGGTTTATTCTAACAAATTTTATCAAAACAAAATTTTAGATTTTTTGAAAATTTGTAGGTGCTATGTCCCCTTAAGTGAAAAAAAGAACCCGAAAAAAGCTCTTTTTTATTTAAATTTTGGGCCATTTACGGTGAGCCATTTTGAATGTTCCAATTTTCATGTCAGATTCGAAATCGGGGGGGGGGGTTGTGCGAACCCGGTCTACCGCCCTAGGGCGCCAGGTCCAAGAGGGCGCCGCCACTACCGTCGAGATCCAGTAATGTGTTCATTTATTTAGATATTAAATGATAACTCCTCTAGAATACAAGACACAATTCCGAACGTGCATACGAGATAAACAAAGCTTCTGTTTGAGAAACGTAACGTGTTTGAGACACTGTAAAAAAATGTAAATTCGCAGGGTAAATTCGCGCAGTAAAATTACAAATCGCGATATGAAATACTTTCTTTTCATATTTTCCATTGGAGTTTCGCGGCGAATCGACCAACAAAAATCTGAAAGCATTTCTTCTGACCATTTTCCGTTTTATCGTCTCTCTATGTGCAATATGTCTTGATGAAACCTTTCACCATGCTCATCTGATATTGCACCAAGATTTTGAATTTTAAAGTTTTTTTTTCATTTTTCACTAAAGACTCTTCAGATATATATTTGACTCCAGGAGTTCAACTCGCACTTCTTGGCCAGTTTTTACTACGTAGGGTTTATCTCTTGCGCGAATGTCCCATTCACATAACAAACAACAAAACTTAGTATATCTGCAGCATTCTAGTCAACGAAACTTTTGAATCAGCACAAATGTTCCACGAATACCATGACTGTTGTCGGGATTGAAAGGGCATATATTACCATTCTGAAGCAATGTAAGAACTAAAACCTTCGATTTTGAGAGACCAAAATTTCGAACAAGATCATTCAAATCAATGTCTAAGGAGATAAGGTTCTTTTCATAGGCTTGAAGCAGTGCTTACAAACCAGTTGTGCGAATGACTCTGTTGAGGAACTGGTCTTCATGAATCCTAGCGTCATAGTCATACAAAAGTAACAATAATTTCTATGGTTTTGTTATGGTCGTTGCATATGGCATGGTCTTATGATTTCCTGCGAGCCAACCCATTAAAGCACATACTTGAGCAACTTCTGCAACAGTTTTTCGGCAGCCAGTATTTGTCTTTTTCTATCATTAAGAACTCGTCCATGCTCACTATTTAAATAGATGAAAGTAGCGTAAACGCGAAATCGAAACACAAAATATTCTGAATTTTGAGAAATTTACAAAAAAAACTAATTAACTAGGTATAAATCTAGACGTGCCAGCAAAAATGGAAACCAGATTTAGATTCAACCCGTTAAAACCTTCATATTCAATTTTATTTGATTGAAGGAGGATTGACCAGTGTAATCTACCTAAAAGAAATGTATGATTTTTTACAAATTTTTCTTATTTTCAGTCGAGTTTTAACCCTTTAGGATTATCGCTTATCATAAAATTTGGCTTGATTTGGTATTAATCAACCACCTTCACAAATAAATGTTGAAAAAAGTGTATTTCATTGAATTATTTTTGATTGTTATTGAAATTATCGCGAAAAACTCTTAAAAAGGGTTGTTTTTTGCGTTTTTTAGGGTGATGCCCATACTTTAGGACTGCGGGACCCCGATTTTCGTAATCAGCGATCTAAAAAGCATATAGAAAACGAAGTTATGTTTTGACCTCCTCCTCTCCGCGTTCTGAATGGTCTAGCATTCATAAAATGCACTTTTGGATGCAATCAAGGGCTAAAAGTGCACCTGGAGGGTCAGAAACGACTCTACATGCACAATAAAGTTTATGTGATAGTAAAATAAAAAAATGCTGGTCAATATTAATTATTTTTAAACGATTTTATTTGAAAAACTATCCGAGAGCCAAAATTGTGCTTACGCACTATGATTTTATAGTTATGTATTTACGCCTAGACTATCATTCTATCGAAAAAAATCTGATGGACAAGAATTATCTCAAAAATCGACCTAAAATCATTAATTCTGTCGGCGTATAGACATCTCACCAAGGTGAAGGGGGTCTAAAAATCGCCTCGCGTAATTAATAGACGCCCCCAAAAATGCACTGAATGTTCTAACAAATGATTAAAATACAAAACTCCAGCACAATTCTTCAATGCAGCACTATAGGCAAAAGTCCGAAAGATCACAATGTTGCGAAAAATATTCTGTTGGCAGTTCCTTTCCTTGCCCCCCTAAACTGCCAGCTTCCCTATTCACAAACTCACCGCATCTCTTGTGTTGCGGACCATGGCTGAGAAGAATACGTTCGCATCGTAGTGTAGCTGGAAACTTTAATTTGTTGCATGTTGCTAAGGTGGAGGCAATCTCAGAAGTCTGCAGATGCGAAATGCGTTTGGGTTTTTTGTTCTAGCTGTCGCATCTTTATACATTACGTTATCTCTGGTTTTACCCTCTTAAGTGTGGAAAATAATTAATTTTTGACTGATAATACCTATTCAACCCAATTTCAACCAAAGAGCAGAAAAAAAAATGTTTGCAATTTTTGATGTGAAACATCTTTGCGCGCGTTGAGAGTAATTCTTCAAGGTCGGGTACATTTTGTGGGAACGCTTTATGAGAACGCTTCGTCCAATCCAATTTTCATTCCGGGAAACGGAAGATTTGTATTGAGGAAGACAGAATAGATATTAAAAAAATAGTAGCACCAAAGAATAGTATATTCTGTAACAAGTTTGGAATGATGCCGGTTGGAAATTAGTTAACTGTTTTTATTTTTGATTTTCGAAATCGAATTAAAATTAAAATGTAATGGTTGATTGTGACGCAGAATTTTGATGCGCCACAGCATATTCCGCACAAGTGGAAGTTTGGCGGTCCACGAGTGCGGAATATGCCATTCAAAACGTGTTGCAGACTATACTTTTTCTACGCCTCTAATTAGTTTTTATTAATATTTTATAAAGAAAAACATACCCAATGTAAAGCTACTGTCAAAAATATAATGGATAAGGCACAGCAACACTAAATAACATATTAGCAGGGAGTGTTCATTCATAACAATTTTGTTAATAGATGGCCGCCGCAAAATTTAATAATAAAATGCTATTATTTTCTGCAATTTAATAATTGAATAGTTTGTTTAAAGCAAAAATATTCTAGCAGAACATCATTGATTGTTTATTTATTGAAACAATCCTTTTTTCTTTAATTAATAAATCTTTTTTTTTCTTTAATTAATAAATCATATTCTTGGATTACGAGGAACAGATGTCGCCACTAGTAGTCATTCCATAACAAGTGATGGAATGAATATTCCACACGGGTGTGGTATGCTGCTAATTCCGTAACTAAAAGTAATATCAGAATGCCTGTATTGTAACTGTCTGGCAGATTTTGTGCCGGGGCACGACGAAGGGAGAATGCCATAATGGCCAGAGTGACGAACATTACAAAAATCAAATCTGGAGAAAGGGATTCAAAGAAAAGGGGGTGGCTCGGACGGTTCGACCGCCGTGAGGGTATCGCGAAAGCTGCTCATCTCCGTTGCACCGGCTGCGGCACGACGTGCGAAGCTCAAACTAGCTCGCCGGATGTGGGGGGTACGTGGTGTCATGAGGTGAGCAGAGTAGACAGTTAACTGAATCAAACTCGTGCCTTTAAAAAAACCAAATTAGGGCGATAAGGGGATGGGACAACGTCCCGGGGCCAACGAGAGGGGCTACAGGGGAAGGAAAGAGTGTAATAGAAGAGTGGTCGCTGGTCACCAGGTCATTGTATGGGCTACGTGATAACAAACAATAATAGTTGGACGGCACTTACCTTGGCTAGGGCATCCTAATTCCTCGGGCCACACCGACAGGGGGGGTGTCTACTCGTCCATACTAAAGCTCTAGTCAGTACTAAAGCTCTAGTTTACCCACCTAAGCTGATACGCGAGGAAAATTTCCCACTAATTTATTTCTCTAAGGGATGATGTCTCAATGCCGAAAGGTTATCGGAATACCCCTGGCTGGAAAATTCGAAGATACTTGGTACTTGGGAGGCTTGGAAAGCAAGCCAAATGTCAATATTCCACACCCTACCAAAACGAAAAAAACGTTTTATCCGGTCCCGATTCCGGGTGACAATTGTACTCTGCTCAACCCTACAGTGGACGGTATGAGTTAACACGATATTACCTTAGGTGGTTCGCATGGGTGTAAGTACCTATGCGCCCCCTTATGCAACCGATATAGCCTATTCCCGATTAGTGGCCTACTTCGTTATATAATCGATTTTTACTGTACAATGAGAATCTTTACTTAAGGTATTTAATCATCAAATAAATATAGTTCATTTGTCTATTACACTATAGGTTCAAGTTTTATCACTAAGTGTAGTCATTCATTTAAATATAAAATCAACTTTTTATCAATATAGTTTAACTATTTATCTCAATCAAGTATCGATTCACATCAATATAGTTAAATTGTTTGTTTTAATATAGTATCAATTTTCCCCAATGTAGTCTAATTATTTAATTCGATATAGTATCAATTTTTATCAATATAGTTTAAGTATTTATTTTAATATAGTATAAATTTTCATCAATATAGTTTAAGTATTTATTTTAATAATGTATAAATTTTCATCAATATAGTTTACTTATTTATTTTAATAATGTATAAATGTTCATCAATATAGTTTAATTACTTATTTTAATATAGTACCAATTTTCATCAATATAGTTTAAACGATTTCCCTCAAAATAGTTGGATTATTTTATTCCAACAGCGAATCCAGAGTCAATTTTGTAGTCAGATAGTATAAATACAAAGTAATTCTCATAATATAGAATCAACCTCTAAGGATATAGTCTAATTATTAGTGTTTCTATCAAAAAAAATCTATTTATATCAACATAGCTGGATTATTCTAATCCAATATCGTATCCAGGATCAATTTCTAATCATATAATATAAATATAAAGTAATTCTCACAATACGGGATCAATCTCTCAGGATATAGTCTAACTATTAGTGTTTTTATCAAAAAAATCTATTTATATCAACATAGTTGGATTTTTCTATTCCAATAGCGAATTCCGAATTCATTTCTAATCATATAATATAAATATAAAGTAATTCTCACAATAAGGGATCAATCTCTAAGGATATAGTATAATTATTAGTGTTTCTAACAAAAAAAATCTATTCATATCAGCACAGCTGGATTATTCGATTCCAATATCGAATCCAGAATCAATTTCTAATCAGATAGTATTAAATATAAAGTAATTCTTACTATAGAGAATCAATCTCTAATAATCTAGTCTAATCATTATTGTATCTATCAAAAAAACTGCTTATATCCGTGTAGCTGGATTATTCTATTCCAATAGCGAATTCCGAACTCATTTCTAATCATATAATATAAATATAAAGTAATTCTCACAATACGGGATCAATCTCTAAGAATATAGTCTAATTATTAGTGTATCTAACAAAAAAATCTATTCATATCAGCACAGCTGGATTATTCGATTCCAATATCGAATCCAGAATCAATTTCTAATCAGATAGTATTAAATATAAAGTAATTCTTACTATAGAGAATCAATCTCTAATAATCTAGTCTAATCATTATTGTATCTATAAAAAAACAGCTTATATCCGTGTAGCTGGATTATTCTATTCCAATAGCGAATTCCGAACTCATTTCTAATCATATAATATAAATATAAAGTAATTCTCACAATACCGGATCAATCTCTAAGAATATAGTCTAATTATTAGTGTATCTAACAAAAAAAATCTATTCATATCAGCACAGCTGGATTATTCGATTCCAATATCGAATCCAGGATCACTTCTAATCAGATAGTATTAAATATAAAGTAATTCTTATTATATAGAATCAAGCCTACCACTATGGCCTATTTACTCTTGTTCCTATTATTCTCCCGATCTTGCGGCAGCTGGTTTGATTTATATTTTTGATATTTATCAGCTTCAAGACCTAGGTTAAGTTTGATAATTTTCAACAAATGACAACTTGTTTTTTTTTCATTTTATGTTGTATTGTCCATGGAAATATGGGGCTTATTCTCGTTGTCGAGTGCCGTGGCAGATGTCACTTCGACCCTCAATTGGTATTCTCATTGTCAATCTAAGTGACACCTGGCGACTAGATCGACAAACGTCGAATTCTAATTGTCACTAGGTGGAAGTATCAAGTGACATTTTCCTCGATACCTTTGTAGGTATCGACAGTTCTATTTTTAGCAAAATGGAAGCAGGAAAAAATGTAAACAAAAATTCTTTTGATTGTATATTCCTTAAAAAATTATAGACAATTAAAATAAATATATAAATTTTAATATTTTAGTGTAAAAATAACAACAAGAAAACAATTCAAGTGATGGTGGAGTTTATGCTGCAAAATTCGGAATCCGAAAACCAAAATGAACCAATTATATATGTAGATATTAAAATATCTCTTTCCTAAACAAAATCGAAACAATTAATTAATTAATCATAGAAAAGTATACCGTGATCCTTGCTTCAATCTACAAACATGTGAGTAAGTTCACCGATCCTCCCTATTCACCATCTTACACGCCGTTGGCCTAACGGGATCAACAATGCCCTAAGAGAACGTGACCGCGTTCTCCCTGGTGCTCCTTATCTCCCCCCTTCTGGCCCAAAAAAAATTCTCCTTTTCCTTTCCTTTATGTAGCTTGGGTTTTTCTTCAAGCTCCGCAGAATTCCGTGAATAATCTTACTTCCTCCTTTTTTTTCTTATAATTTTTTTCTATTTTTACTTTTTCCTGCAGCACTTCAAAAAAAAACTCAACCACTCGCGACAACTGATTCGGTTCCACTCTCCATTCAGCATCGCTCCTCAATTCTCCCAGCCAGAAAAATCCAGGTGTGTGCCGTTAGCCTATACTGTTGCGCTTCCAGCCCAGGAGAAAAAAATCTGCCCCGCACCGATTCTGCACTTCGGTGTAGCTGATACATTTTCGCGGGAAAATTGCTTATTTGCAGCCTTAGTGTGTGGCTGTAGTTGTATTTGCAATATGTTTGGTTTCGATTGCGGGTGGTTGGGGTTACCAGCTGGTCGATTACTAACATTTGCATTTTTAGGCTAAAATTTCATGGCTCAACTTCTTCAGCGAGCTAAAACTTCGTTATCAGATTTAAAAAATTGGATTCGGAAGGACTTCGAATCTTAATACCTGGTGGGTTTATAGGTGATTGATTTCATTAGTGATTGTTATTCTTATTGTTGTTGCTGTTATTGTGGTTATTAGTGTCATGGTTGTTTCTGATGAACTTGGGGATGGTATATTCATTTTGGAAAATCTGGTTTCTTGATACTAAGTAAATTTTTACGTTTATATGTTTGTTGTAGCTGTTGGGAGGTTTGGCTTAGATTGGTTGCAAACAAATTATTGCCTTGATAGTTTGGTATTGGTGGCGCTTTAACTCTTCTAGAACGATTAATTCTCGTTGCCGACAACGTTATTCTAGATGGTGAGGACATTCGGAATTGAGGACCTTATTTTTGGTACTGCGATTCGGTGGTGGAACTTCGCGACAGAAAGCGCCGCCGTCTGCTTAAGCCGGGGCGTCCGTTACAGTATTCTAACAGAGGCGTAGAAAAAAGTGATTATATGCCACGAGCGAGACATGACGAGCCAGACATAGGCACGGTATACAGAAACAAGGTAATGTAATGGAGAAATGTCATTTGAGTGCTGACGTCACTTGGCACGCTCTTCCCATATAAAATCGGAGTTGTGTTGTTGTTTCTACATTAGTGCTGACGTCACTCGGCACGAAATTTCTACGATGTTCGAAGCTGTCAGTCTCTGTTACATTACCTTGTTTCTGTATACCGTGGACATAGGTAGAATGGAACAAATGGTTGAGTGGTTGCCTTACGGCGTAGATATTCCAAGAAGTCGCGGGTTCTTCTTGTTCTCGGCATTTGAATTTTATTACATATTTATATTTCAAAGCTTTTATTTCAAATTATTTCAAAAAGGTATAAAACAAGAAGTGCGAGTTTAAGAAGACGTAAAATGACTTTTTTTTATTAAATGTAAATTGCATAAAATATTACTGAGACAGTAAATTTCTTAACTAAATTTACAAAAATTTAGATGGAGCATTCGGATTTCTGAGAATTCTGTCTGCAAAGCGGCAGAATGGCAGGAACTTACAATCTATTAATGAAAAAATGATTGTTTAACTAAAATTACTTGATTTTCTATAAAAATGGTTAATGGACTTAAATTACTTTTTATACACTTTATATTAGCTTCAGCTGTATGTTGTATCTTGTATTTTGTAAGTTGTATGTAAACAAATCTTGCAACTTGAATTTGACCACTGACATATTAGATATGGACTGCTAATTGACAACTTTCAATGGCACCATTTTTCTCCAGAAGAAGAAGACCTTTTCTATGTAAACAACAATTTTTTTTTTCGAATTTAGAGGAAAATAAGTAATAAGATGTATGTTATAATTGATAGAAATAATTTTCGATCATAATTTTTTATTTAGTAGCAGTTTTTTCGTTAAATAAATGTATTTTTTTTAAATATGTGAGGTTCTTTCCCTCTGTTTAACGAACTTTTAAAAATAACGAAAGTAGAGAATGAAGAAAAAACTCTATAGCTGTCTAGTTTTTTCTAATTATGTTTATACATATCGCTGACATGCACTGAACTGTTTTTTATTTTAAAACCGATTAAAGCTCATAGGATTTTAACGGGGGAACGAGACAACGATAGTTTTTGGTGCCACTTTTTTGTATGGGATTTTGCTTATTTAGCACTCCATATCTATATGTCAGTGATTTTGACCCACTATGCATAGTTCGCGTGACAATGCAATCTGACTTATTACTGTAGCCAGTATTCGGGAACAACCTACCTTTCGAAATCACACTCAGAATGAAATTAGATTGGTAAAATTTAGAAATACAACTTATAGTTAAATATAAAAAGCGTGGGGCGTTAACGAAAGGTTCCAGTATTAATAAAATAAGAATATAGGTAAAGAACGCAGAAAAAAACTTGTTGTCAAAATAGCAAAATTACTAACTTTTTTAGAAAAATAGGGCATAAATACGACTCTATTAACCACATATATGGATGAAGCAACAATGTTTTCTTAAATAATTGAAAATATATTCTTAAATCCTATGAAATTTGTATGCAATGTACTTCTTAAATTCAAAATTTTGAAATACTTATAAATTTTTAACTTGAACTTTAACAAGGGTAAAATATAGATATTTCGAAAACGATTCCAATGATACCAAAAAAGTACAAACCCAAAATTTTTAGTGAAATGCTTTTTCCACTTCCCTCTTGTGATGTAATCTTTCAAATATTTAAAAAAAAAGAGCGTCCGCGTCAGGTATGGAACCCACGATCCCCGGGTGAAAGCCCTCCACCTTACCCTTAAGCTAACAATGCCTCTAGATTCTGGTGGTTGAAATCGGTAATTATAGTCTAGTCCATGGAAATGGTACTTTTACATTGCAAAAATGCAGAACAAGGTTTTTTTCTTGGGTTGTGTAGGGGGGGGGGTCAGTGTAAGTTTAAATTTAATTTTCCCCCATTTGGCCGCCATCTTGGAAAAGGTGTGCAAATGGTTTTTCCACTATATCTCCGTAACAGTACATCTTACAGAAAATTTGTGAAAAGGTTTTTGGTTTAGAATTAAATTATCTACAATTTATTATATAAGCTTTTTTGTCGTAAATTGAATAATTAAGAAGTTATAAGCCTTAGAACACAAAAATTAGTCACAATATTTCCTTTTAAGGACTAAAACTTTTTTTCCTTCAATTATAACAAAAAAAATAACAAGTTTTTTTTAGAGGGTTTCATAACGAATATATTTCATTCATTTTTTTTAATATCATTCACTACGAAGGGTTTTACAGCGCCCTGAAGGTATCAAAGTGACAGATTTTCTGAATAATTTTTTTACTAGAGTCCTTTCTCTGCCGCTTTGATGATGTTATTTGGTAAGACTCCGAGCAAAGGTACAGTACCTTTACTTGGAAAAAAAAGGTGTTCTTGTGCTTTACTAGAACACGCTGAATGAAAGCAAAGGTTCAGTACCTTTACTTCCTGCTGCTAATTACCGTGGATCTTATTTGGTCCAGTATTCTAGTTCTTTACTAGAACACTTGATGCAAGCAGAGGTTCAGTATCTTTACTTGTTATTTGGATTACCTTCTGGTACAGCACCAGAACGTAGAGCGATTTGAAAGTGAAAAATCTGATTGACTAAGACTGATCGACTGACCCTTTATTTCAACTAATTATTTCTTATATACTAAAATTTATTATATCTAAATATCTTAATGTACCTATCATAGAAGAGAACGATTTTTATCTCTTTCTATTGTCTGGTGCATCCCACTGCATTTGGAGAAACTCCGACGTTGCATATTCCTTCTTGTTTGTGTCTTGCGATGCATCATGTTACATTTTAAGAGCGATAATTTGGTGCTGGTGTGGATGCAACATGATGCACCGCGATGTGTTTTTTTTTTGTTGTTGCTGATGATGGGAAATTTTAGTATCTGGGTTTTTATTTTTATTCTTGGATTTAATTTTGTTGTGTCTTTCTAATCTGTTTTTATTTGCCTTTTTGGAAAGGAATTTTCTCTTATTCGTGAACATCCTCCCCCCTTGAACGGTCCGTTCAAAGGTTGATTTCGGGATCTATCCTGAAGACCTGGTCGTTTATATGACGCGGTGCTGGTACGGGTCGAATTCTCTTGCGCGTGGTGTAATATTTCCACATTAAATACGATGACATGATGACGATAATAGTAAGGCTGATGTATCCGAGGCTATAATGGGTGCCTTCCATTTAGACACAGAAAGACAATTGTGTCCGACACAGCGTGTCGCTCTGTGTCGTTCTGTGTAAGCCCAAATGGAACACATAAGTTCATGAAAAATCCGCCACGGCGCACTTTCCTCGTTTTTATTTTTGTTTGGCAAGTAAATCGTAAATTTTATGTTGATAATTTCTTTAAATTAATTACCCGACATCTTATAAATGCTGGGAATCTTAAAAATGAAACAATATTGTTGTAATTATAAATTAACGGTCACATTTCAATTGGCGAGGGTTGGTAGCATTGTCTTAGTTGTGCCCGGCTGTGTCTAGCTGTGTCGTTGATGGAACACTTCTGTGTCGGACACAGTGTAACACTGTGTCTCTCTGTGTCTAAATGGAAGGCACCCAATGATGGATGTGACGGTTTGCTTCGATTTTAAATTTGGATTCTGCATCGTGTAACCTTTTGATGTCTTGTTGTATTGCTTCTAGGTTGGTGGTAAGATTTTGCGGAATTCGTGAATGATACCAGGTGTTGGAAGTGTTGACTGGTTCGATAACGTCAGCGATATCTCTTACTGGGATGATGGAAGCCTTTGCTTTGCTGGAATATATGTTGTTGGCTTGCAGGATAATTGAATCGTCTTTGATGTTGCACCCATTTGTGATGTTGAGGAGACCTATTCCAAGTAGTGTTTTTACAAACACTGAGTTTCCGCATACTATGTTGATGCTGGTTTTGGTCAACATTGCATAAATCCAATGATTTGCGTGGGACAATTGGATCCACCTAGGCGATTCATTGGATGTGACAAGCAGGCATGAGGACAGAGAACCCTGTTCTCTTAAAATAGATAATTCGCATGTACTGATGCGTGCGCCTTTCCGGTAGATTGGATGCTGCTGTTTGCATATGAATTCCGAGGAATCTGTGGTAACGCATCGTGCTACTTCTGCTTCTGATATTGGGTAATATAAATCTCGATGGAGGTTGACGATTATGTAGGGGGTTGATGGGGCTATCGTAAAGAGCCTGTTGTCTTTCCATATCGGTACTGGTATTACCTTTAACATTTCAAAGTGGTCATGGGAGAACAATGGTAGTTTCAGTCGGAAAATTATTTGGTTGTCTAAGACCCGGCCTTCTGTTGTCATAAGTCCATATAGTTTCAGAAGCTCTCGCTGTCCGCCTGGTAATTGCAACGTGGATGGTAGATGCTCCTTTATCAGGATCATTTGTTGTCGCAATTGATCTGGCGTTAGTATCTGCGGGTTGAATTTTCCATGATGTGTATCAATGATGGCGTCTAGAAGTGCCGATTGCACCCTTTGATATTTGGTGATCATTAAGAGCAGTCGCATCAACATGGTGTTGAAGTACTGCGAAAAATGCTGCTCGTGGAGCTCAACCTTTATTTGATGAAGTTCTGTGATCGTCTTGTTGAGATAATCATCGAATTCCTGAAGTTGTCTTTCGATCGCTGCCTGTGATTTTTTCATAATATTCACGGTGGAATCAATGATGGACGTTTGGTTTTGCAGCAGTTGAAGCAAGCGTTGGTCATTTCCTTCCAAACCTTTGATGGTATCGGCCATTTCTGCTGCATATGATTCGTCCAGGACTCCAAAAAGAGAACTGGCTATGTTGCCAATTATGTTTAGTGGTGCTCTCCGTTGTCTAGTAACTAGAGGACGTAGTAGCACATTGTTGCTGTCCAATTCTTTTTCTAAATTGGAGAATTGGGAAAGGGTTGATACACAGGACTTGTCGTGAAGGATTTGGGTGCAAATGTAATTCAGGTTGCTCACTCCCCTTTTTATGGTCCTTAGCTCCTTCCAGTAGTTTACCATGTTATAGTGGACTACTATATTCCATTCGTCTGATGAAAGGCGTGTGATGCCTAGCCGTTCAAAATATAATCCTGGACTTGTTTTGAATGGTGTAATATTAATACTGTCTTGACCTCGAGTTGGTAATGCAAAGCAGACTGCGATTAGTACAGCTAAGAGTGAATAACCCTTCCGTGCCTTTTTTGAGCTGGACGGACCTTCGTTCCGTTCTCGAGGAGCGTCTTTCTGAATTTTGTTTGAGGACCTGGTATTTATTGCTGGACTGGATTGAGGGCCGTCGTCTTCAGTTGGCTGATCTGCTTCTGTCTTGGAGTTTTCGATTCCTGAGTCGACTGGTAGCGGTGCGAGGTTGTGGATAGGTCTTCTCAATATTCCGGATTTGGTTCTGATATCAGGAACCCGAACTAACCCGTCACTTCCTTTAATAGTTTGAACGATGCGCCCTAGTGGCCACTTGAGTGGTGGCAGATTGTTGTCCTTGATGATGACCATCTCACCTGGTTCTACGTTTTGGCAACGTTGTTTCCACTTATTTCTGTGCTGCAACTCGGCTAGATATTCCTTGTTCCATCGTTGCCAGAACTGATTTTTCACGTGTAATATGCGTTTCCATTGCTGATGTAGGTTCTCCTTCCTTGAGGTTTCGGTGGGTTCCGCTACACTGGTAAGGGGCTCGCCTATTAAAAAATGACCCGGCGTCAACGCTGTGAAATCGTTAGGGTCCGACGACATGGGTGTTAATGGTCTAGAGTTGAGGATGGCCTCCACTTCCAAAACGACCGTCTCGAGTTCTTCATAAGTGAGGGTGCTGTTGTTAACACTATTGGGCAACAGATTCTTGGCCGATTTTACGGCGGCCTCCCATAGTCCGCCGAAATGAGGTGCCCTGGGAGGGATGAAGTGGAAATCCATCCCCCTAGATGTGCAAAAACTGGTAATTTGGTCTTGAGCTGCATCGGAGTGTATCGCTGGCTTGAGTTCCGCCAACTGATTTCGGGCTCCTACGAAATTCGTGGCGTTATCGCAATATAAATGGCGGCAGTTTCCTCTTCTGCTTACAAATCGCTTCAGCGCTCCTATGAATGCGTTGGTTGTTAAATCATTAACTACCTCCAAGTGAATCGCCTTTGTAACAAAGCATACGAAGACGGCCACATACGTTTTTTGAGGTCTTTTCCCGCGAAGCTTGAAGTGGGTCCAGAATGGACCGCAGAAGTCAACTCCGGATGTTGCGAATGGTCGAGCAGGTTGTATTCTTCTCTCGGGTAAATTTCCCATCAATTGCGATAGTAGTTTTGGTTTAGCTCGGCTGCAATGGATGCAGCTTAAGACGATGGATCGGGCCATAGTTTTTCCTTTGATTGGCCAGAATCTTTGTCGTGTAATTGCTAGAAGGCCTTGTGGCCCAATGTGCGAGTTCCGAACATGTAGATCAGTCATTATTAAACGAGCGATTGTATGATTATATGCTAACAGCATGGGGTGCTTGGCATCATAAGCAATATCTGCTTCTTCAATGCGACCTCCTACTCTTATTATGCCTCGCTCGTCCAGGAAAGGAGTGAGAGACGCGAGGTCACTTTGCGCATCTACACTGCCGCTCCTTTGTAACAATTTTAAATCTTGTGGAAAGCCTTGGGACTGGCACTCCTGAATAAGCAGTCTCAATGCGGCTTCTAATTCCTCAACAGTTAAGTGCAATGCGGCTTTGGTTTTTCTTTTCTTTGTTCTGCAAAGCCCAATAAATCGCAGAATGTAAGCTGTTATTCTTTGTAACCGTTGAAATGAGTTTTGATGATTTACCATTGAAAGAATCTCATAATTTGAAGGGGTGGCAGCCAATGCAGTCTTTGGTCGCTTCCTCTCTAACGTTGTTGGTTCGAATTTTGGGTTTTGTGGCCAGGCACGTTCTGGTCCGTGTAAGTATAATGGTCCGTAGAACCAAAACGTGTTGGTTTTGAGTTTGGATGGACTGATTCCTCTTGACACCAGATCAGCCGGATTGTCTTTAGATGGTACGTGCCGCCATTGGCTGACTGATGTGCTTTCTTGTATTGCAGCGACTCGATTCGCAACAAAGGTTTGATATGATGATGAGGGGTTTCGTAACCAACTAAGGACGATTTCTGAATCGGTCCAATACGTGGACTGAAGATCTTTCCAGTGCAGGTCTTCCTTCACGCGCGTCGCTAGTTTGGCGGCGAGGGCCGCACCTTGAAGTTCTAATCGTGGTAGAGAAGTCTTCTTCATTGGGGCTACTTTGGACTTGGCACACAGTAGCCTCACTATGACTGTTCCATTTGCCTGTTCTGACCGGACGTATATCGCTGCTCCGTATGCTGTTTCTGATGCGTCGCTAAACGTGTGTAATTGAATATTACGTGGTGATCCACTGGAGAATACGTGTCTGGGGAACGTGATGTCTTCTAACGTTTGAAATTCCGTGCGGAATTTCACCCAACTGGAATGCATTTCCATTGGCACTGCCGCGTCCCAATCGAGGTTGAGGGCCCAGAGTGACTGCAGGAAGATTTTTGCCTTTATAATAACAGGGCTTATTATTCCCAATGGGTCAAACAGATGTGCTATGTCGGAGGATACCGTCCTCTTGGTAACCCTCGTTTCAGTTGCTTGAAATGTCCTGATATGGAAACTGTCGGACGTTGGTAACCACGTTAGTCCTAAGGTCTTAATATGATAGTTGTTTTCGTCTTGTACATTGAAGTTCGCTGCTTGGTCATCGGGTGAAATGCTTCGGAGGATTTGTGGGTGGTTCGCACACCACTTCCTTAATTTGAAGCTACCAAGTTTTAAGATTTCATTAATCTCTGTTTGCATTGCGATGCATTCGGGTAAACTATTTGAGCCGGCCATTACATCGTCGACGTACATGTGCCTCCTTATGGCTGTTGCTCCTAAAGGATGTGACCCTTCCGTTTCCGATGCTAATTGCCTTAAACACTTTATAGCCAAGTATGGCGCAGTTGTGACACCATATGTGACTGTAGAGAGTTGGTAGTATTTGATGGGTTGGTCCGGATTATCTCTCCATATAATGAGCTGAAACTTTCTGTCCTCCGCTCTTACCACTATCTGCCGGTACATTTTCTCGACGTCTGCCGTAAAGACGAATTTCGGCAGACGAAAACGAAGAAGCACCGTGAACACGTCATCTTGCAGCGAAGGGCCAGTGTGAAGAACTTCATTAAGCGAAAAGTTTGTGGAAGTCTTAGCCGAGGCATCGAACACAACCCGCAATTTAGTAGTGGTACTATCGGGTCTAAGTATTCCATGGTGGGGCATAAAGTAGTATGGCTTGGTAACGCTTAGGATGTTTATTTCCTCCATGTGACCCAATTGAAGGTATTCTTTCATGAAGTCGTTGTATAACTGCTTTAAATCTGCGTCCTTATTTAGTTTTCGTTCTAACGCAAGGAATCGTTGAAACGCAACATCTCCTGACTGACCTAGCAAGTTTGGTTCCTTTGAGAACGGCAAGCTTACTATAAAGCGC
Organism: Thereva nobilitata; assembly: GCA_963855945.1. Taxonomy (NCBI): domain Eukaryota; kingdom Metazoa; phylum Arthropoda; class Insecta; order Diptera; family Therevidae; genus Thereva; species Thereva nobilitata. The sequence goes on from OY979695.1 coordinate 81,545,519, forward strand.
CCGGTCTTGTCTCGCGTTGTAGTTTGAGTAAAGAGCTCCTCGCATATTCTTTCCTGGTTGGTAAGCGTTGAACTGATTTCTATCTCATCCATTTGCCAGAAATTTTGCACCTTTTCGGTGAGATCACTGCTGTCGTGACTACATATACCGCCGCTTAATTCGGATGGGTTGATGTTTGCTACGCGTCCGCCGACGATCCATCCCAATACCGTGTTCTGCAACGTTGGTAAGTCTTCTCCTAGTTGAATCTGCCCGACGGCTAGCAATTGTAAACAGTGCTCCGCTCCGATGAGTAGGTCGATTTGGTTTGGGTGGTTGAAATCTGGATCAGCCAGTTTTATGTTCTTGGGAATCGGCCACGATGAGACGTCTAGAAATTGGCAAGGCTGTGCACTGGTAATTTGTGGTAGGACGAAAGCCTCTATTCTGATCGAGAAGCCAGAGGTCCTAGATTGTACTGCCATGTTTACTCTGGATTGGGATTTTTGTTTGACTTCCCCAATTCCATAGATGCTTAATGCTTCTGATATTGTATTAAGACCAAGACGTTTAACTAATCTTTCTGTGGCGAAATTTAACTGAGAGCCGGAATCTAACACTGCTCGGCACTCTAGTAATTCTCCGTCTTCGGTCTCTACGTTTATAAGGACAGTGCTTAGTAAGACGCACTTCCTTTGCCCCTTGTTTGTTCGAGCTGCTAATGTGGTTGGACTCGTGGTTGATGTGGTTGGAGAAAATGTCACTGTTGACTTTCGTGACTGTGGTGGTGGTTCCTTGATGGAATCCTTTTGATGAAGAAGCGTGTTGTGCTTGTTTTGGCATATAGTGCAGCCTCGTAGGTTACATTGATTGGTAGTATGCCCGCCTTTGAGGCAGTTGGGGCCTAGATTATGTTTCTTGACCGTCTGGATTCGTGTCTTTGGTGTTTGTGCGAGGAAAGCTTTGCAGAAATACAGCGGGTGAGCTTCGCCGCACACGATACACCTGGTTGTTGGTGTGATGACGAGGGATGAAGGCTTAACTGATCTCGGCAATGGTGCATTCTTAGTGCCAAGAGATTCCAAACTTTGAAACCGATGTTCCAAAAAGGATAAAAATATTTTTATCGTACTTATCTCCTTCGGTGATTCCAATGATTGCTCGTATAGAGTGTGAGTGGTTCGGTCCATCTTCTTTACTAACAAGTGAAGTAATATGGGATCCCAGGAGTCGATAGCAATCCCCAGGTTCTTTAATCCCATCAAGCACTCGTTGGTCGTGTCGTGCAGTGATCTGATTGCACTAGATGATTCTAATGTGCTTGCTGGCTGCGACAGAAGTTTGTTGAGTAGGTGCGTAACCAGTAATTTCTTGTTGTCATACCGGTCCTTGATGATGGTCCAAGCGTCATTGTAGTTTTCGTTGCAGATGGGCAGGTGTTGTACCAACCGTTTTGCTTCACCCGATAGATTGCTTACCAAGTAGTACATCTTCTGTGCGTCTCCGATAGGCCTACTGTGAATCAGCTGGTTATATAGATCATGGAACTTTGTCCACTTCAAATAGTTTCCATCAAAAGCCGGCAACGTAATTTTTGGTAGTTTGATTTCTGCTGAGTTACCTTGGCTGCTTTCGATGGTGGTGGATGACAAATGTTGTCGTAGTGTAATTATGGTGTCTTGTAACCAATTCTTCAATTCGTTGTAATGATCAAAGGTGTAACCCTGTGGCGGATCACTCTCTGCAATTTCCCAGATCAGCAGGTCAGTTTCGGCCATCTGTCGGTCATATTCCTGTAAGGCGGTTGCCTTAAATTTATAATACTCTTGAGAGTGCTGCATGTTTGCCTTGCTCTCAATGTCTTTGATTAGTGCTACTGTGTTCTTCATTAAAGCCGTCTGTTTGCGCACAAGTTTTGTCAACTCGATATTTTCTTCCAATGTATCGAATACTACCTGGAACTTTTTTGGATCTACCTCCATTGAGAGGCGTTTCTTGTCGTGCTGCTGTGAGCCTCCTGGCTGTGGTCCTCCTGGCTGTGAGCCTCCTGGGTGTGGGCCTCCTGTTGAATCCTCATTGTCGTCATTTGATTCCTGTATGCTTTCCTCGCCTAATTTTTCTTCAGCCTTTTTTATCCATGTCTGCACATTTTGGCGGATAATACTAATTGACTCAAAGTATTGCCGCTCAAAATATGGATGGGATGCGTGGCTGTGTTCGAGAGGCGCCAGTTTTTCATTATTTTTCTGGAACTGCTCAAATAGAGTATCTAGGTCCACCGTCATTGTGTCTAAATACGCTCTCGTCTTTCTGGCATATGCATCCTTGGTGATGCGTTTGTACAAAGTTTGTATCTTCGATCCTATGGTTGCCTGGTTGGCGGCTAATTCGTCCATGTTGCTCATGGTTCCTGATTCTGGCTGATATTCTGCAACGGCTGATGTAAATACAAAGGATTACTGGCATGGGTTATGAGTTGCCAGAATACCATTGTTAACATCATGAATTGAAATACAAATAACTTTTAATTACAAAGAATTATATTATTTTTAACATCCTCCGCCCCGCCTTAACTACCCTTATTGCACCTCCAGTGGGTAGAGTAATTGGATTGGTCGTCGTAGTATGCCAGTAGATGTTCTTATTTCGCATGCACGCGTTTTGCCATCTCGACCAGGATAAAGCCTTTCGATGACTCCCATCTTCCAGAATAAGCGAGGAACTGCCTGATCATGAATTAAAACAACATCACCAGTCTTGACGCCTCTTGAAAACATCCTCGGAGACTGATGTGCCGATCGGAGTTGAAGTTACCCAACGCTTACAAAATGCCTTAGCAAGTTGTATATAAGCCTTATGTCTGCCTTCATTACTTGATACATATAGAGGACCGGCAAAGTCGATTCCAGTGGTTTGAAATGGTTTCGCAAAGGTAATCCTTTCCTTTGGCAAGGGAGCAAATCCCTCCGTTGCAGGTTTTCCTCTCAAGCGTTTACAGATTAGGCATCTACTTATGATCCGTTTAATTGTTTGCCTACCCTTAATCATCTAAAATCGCTGCCGTATATGAGAAAGCACTAGCTCGACCCCACCATGATGAAGCTATGCTGGTCCTTGATCATTAGTTCGTTAAAGGCTCCATGCTTTGGTAAGATAATCGAATGTGTTAAGTCTAAGTTAAAATTTGCTTGCTCTATTATTCCACCTACTCGTAACAGTTCGTTATCATCTAAGAAAGGGCTCAGTGTCGCTATTTTCGATGTGTGCTCAACAACCTTTCCATTTTTCAAAACCTTGATTTCTAAATTATACACCTGTCCTTGCGTATACCTAATCCAATAAATTTCTGCTAGGTGCATTTCATCGGCTGATACCGCAGTGAAATTCCGCATACTCTGTTTGTCGTTTACCTGCATATTTCGTTCCATTTTCTTTAGCTTGTTTACAAATCTTATTATATAGGCAGTTATTCGAAGAAGTTTTCCAAGACTGCTATATTTTCCTAAATCTAGTATCGATAACGGTTGCGTTTCATCTTGTAAAGGACTAATCAAGTGGATTGGAACAATACTACTAGGGGTTCAATATTATTGTCACTTACATCATCAGGAGATGGCCAGTTTTTACAATCATCCCTTAGAAACATTGGACCTGACAGCCAAACAGAAGAATTTGCCAAGTTTAAAGCGGTGATGCCTCGAGTTAATAAGTCCGCAGGATTTTCATTTCCTGGGCAATATCGCCATTCAGCATTTACACACTGCTTCTGAATTTCGCTAACTCTGTTCTTCACATAGGGCTTCCACTTAGAGGGGTTACCCTTTATCCAGTAAATAGCTATTTTTGAATCAGGCCAGAGATACGTTCGATGAATTTTAATTGTTAACGTGTTGTTTAAATAGCGTTGAAGCCTTCCAGCTACCAACGCCGCTGTCAGTTCCATCTTCGGCAGTGATAATTCGGATGTACCATTTTCGTTTAAGGGAGCTATCCTATTTTTAGAACAAACAAATCTAACTGACACGTTACCTTTATTAGATTGATGTCTTATATAAGCTACTGTTCCATACGCACGAGGACTAGCATCGGCAAATACATGCAAAGAGACGTCTTCGCCTTCGTTTAAATTGTACTGGAAAACACATCTTGGCACTGATATAATTTCCAAATGAGAAAATTCTTGACGTAATTTCATCCAAGTGTTCAATAAACCGTCTGGTATAATCGTATCCCATTCCGTTTTGATTCTCCACGTAGTTTGGAAGAGCAGCTTCAACTTAGCCGTAAATGGTCCCAAAATTCCAAGCGGATCGTAAATCCGAGATAGCATCTTCAAAATGTTCCGCTTTGTTCCAAGTACTCACATTCCGGAAGAGCGTTTATAGTTTAAAAATCAATAGCAATTTCGTCTGTAGACGTCCACCATACTAATCCTAGCACTTTATTTCGTTCTCCGCGTTCATTATTCGTTGCTTCGTTGCTAAATACAGTCATCAAATCCTTGGAGTTTGTTTGCCACTTGCGTAGATTCATTCCAGCGCTGCCCATCACCTCCACTGATTGGTGATATAATTTCTGCGCTAACTTGAGGTCGTTCATGCTTACAATTAAATCATCCACATAAAATGATCTTTTGAGAATCTTGCATGTATCTGGAAAACGATCTTGCATTTTCTGTAAGTGTTTACGTATTGTAGCTGCTAGAAGGAATGGGCTACTCGTTACGCCGAAAGTTACCCTGCACATACGATATTCACACACAGGTGACGTTTCAGTTATCTTTTCCCAATTGTCTTGATACCACAAAAATGAACGTCTCTATCGGGTTCGGCTAGACATATTTGAAGAAACGCCTTCTCAATATCTGCAGTTAAAGCTATTTGTCCTAATCGAAAGTTCAATAACATCGCATATAAGTCAGTGTTTAGGTTCTCTCCAGACCAAAGATTGTCGTTGAGTGACGTGACACCCGGATCATGTGAGGATGCATCAAAAACAATCCTTAATCGTGTGGTGCTTTTATCTTCCCTATACACTCCGCGATGGGCATGTAATACAGTGGCTCACAGTGAAAATCGTCCACCTTACGAGTAAGAGGAATTAAGTAGTTTTTTTCATCTAGCTCTCAACAAATCCAAATAAGAATTTAGATAACTAAGTTTTTCATTTATTTTCTTCAAAATAATAACGAAAAATTATGAAATTAATCAATAACAAAAACGGGAAAAATTCAAATTTCCGGAAAGGTCATATTTCTATCTCACAATGAAAATCGTCCATAACACTCAATACTAAGAAATGTCGTCCATAACACTCAATACTAAGAAAGTTGGTCCTCCTTATGCTGTAATTACTGCTAGAAGCCTGTTCGGCATTGAATTTACTAATTTTTAGTATACTTAGGATTAATTCTAGCCCATTCCTGCTTGAGTACACTTTCAAGGTCTTTCTGCGAGGTAATATTGTCTTACGAATGCTCGTGCCCGGTGTATCCCATAAATTCTATTAACATTCAAGTTAGGGATTGAGGAGGAACGGGGAAAACTGTTTTACAATTGTATATCAGCCAATAGCGTTCAACGTCTGAGGTATGCTTAGGGCCAGTATACTGATAGAATGCAAACCCAGCAGTAATACTTAGAAGTTGCGCACTCTGGTGCACATTTCTCTTTAGAATATCAAGCTAAACCATTGCATCCACTGTTCCTCGGATGAACTCAAGGTTGCCAGTGCCATTTGCCGCCATACACCTCCATACGATACCAAACAACCGAGTATTGCAATTCGTTCTTTAGTAGTCTCTCATTATAAGGCGGGCAAAAGTCACAGAGAAATGGCAGAGATTGTTGGAAAAAGTCGAACAACTGTCCAATATATTATTAAAAGGTGTGAAGAAAGTGGTAGAATAGCAAGCAAGCCAAAAAACAGTACCAGAAAAGTATTTCCCAACAATCTGCCATTTCTCTTTGACTTTTGCCCGCCTTATAATGAGAGACTACTAAAGAACGAATTGCAATACTCGGTTGTTTGGTATCGTATGGAGGTGTATGGCGGCAAATGGCACTGGCAACCTTGAGTTCATCCGAGGAACAGTGGATGCAATGGTTTAGCTTGATATTCTAAAGAGAAATGTGCACCAGAGTGCGCAACTTCTAAGTATTACTGCTGGGTTTGCATTCTATCAGTATAATGGCCCTAAGCATACCTCAGACGTTGAACGCTATTGGCTGATATACAATTGTAAAACAGTTTTCCCCGTTCCTCCTCAATCCCTAACTTGAATGTTAATAGAATTTATGGGATACACCGGGCACGAGCATTCGTAAGACAATATTACCTCGCAGAAAGACCTTGAAAGTGTACTCAAGCAGGAATGGGCTAGAATTAATCCTAAGTATACTAAAAATTAGTAAATTCAATGCCGAACAGGCTTCTAGCAGTAATTACAGCATAAGGAGGACCAACTTTCTTAGTATTGAGTGTTATGGACGACATTTCTTAGTATTGAGTGTTATGGACGATTTTCATTGTGAGATAGAAATATGACCTTTCCGGAAATTTGAATTTTTCCCGTTTTTGTTATTGATTAATTTCATAATTTTTCGTTATTATTTTGAAGAAAATAAATGAAAAACTTAGTTATCTAAATTCTTATTTGGATTTGTTGAGAGCTAGATGAAAAAAACTACTTAATTCCTCTTACTCGTAAGGTGGACGATTTTCACTGTGAGCCACTGTATATACGTTCATTGCAAGTGGGTGATGGAACCACTTCTGCGAATCCACCGTTCATATAATTTCTAATTACCTGGTCATATTCTTCGAGCTTACTAGGGTCCCGTAAAAGCTTTCTTGTTAAGGATTTTAACCTTGCCTTAGCGTTGGCCTTGTTGTCATGAAGAGTGATATTTTCCGATTTCCACGGCAGCTGGACTTCATAGCGGTTGCCATGTGAAAGTACACATTTCTTTATAAAGTCGTCTGTGAAACATTCATTTTTGGGAATTTGTGAATTGATACCGATTGCTTCTAGACTCCAGAAATTGCTAAAATCATAAGCTTTATCAATGTTAAGAAACAAGGATACAGTGTTAGTAAAATTGGCAGTACAGACCTCATTATTCAAAGCAGGACCCAATAAAGTCCAACCAAAGATAGTATTAATTGCAGATAACGTTTCTGATAATGGAATCCTTTCATTAGTGGCGATTTTCCAATAAAATTTCTGCACCTATTAATAAATTTATACCGGGCAGAGTAGCTATTCCATCAATACGAGCATCTGCTAATTCTATATTTCTATACATCACGTTGTTTTGGTTAGGAATTGTCAAAAAGTCCAAACAGATTTCCGGAACTTCGATCACTTCGACCTCTACTTTCCGCTAATCATATTGGCTTTGTAATTGCACCCTCACCTTATTGCATAAACAAGCGGGTGGTTTCTTACCAGATCCGAAGGGCACAACACTCAATCGGTGAGAACCTACAACTGGGAGATTCAAATTACGAGACACGTCTTGTCTTATAAATGACAATTGGCTTCCAGGATCTAACACAAGCCTAAGAAACACATGATTATTGACGTTAGGTGCACCCAGGAGCGGCGCGTGGTTTTTTTGCGCCCGGTGCATTATGCTATATTGGGCCCCATCAGCTGATCATATGAAAAAAACTTTTTTCGTCTGGATCGCAAGGACGAAGAAGCGGAAAATACACAAGGCACTTCTAACTTGGTAGCAATTTGCTTGACTTTTTCAATAACTTCCTGATATTTTGCTCTGATCGTAAATCTATCAAAAAAAAAACTGGTGTGCGTAGGACCACACGATGGAAGTGAAAACTTCTATGGCCATTTTGTATTTCCTATTCAATCTTAATATTACAGAAGGATAATGGTCAAACACTTTTGTCTATGAATGTGAATGCATTTGAAATATTTTTTTTGTGGACTTGGAAACACATTTTACTAGACAAGTCGTTCTTATTTAATTATACAGTCGTTATACAGGTATTTATGCATTTTACTTTTTACAAAATTCTGGTGAAGTGATTTGTTATGCATACCATACATATTGCCAGCGCATTTTTAATTTTCTATCATTGACAAGTGTTACGGCGCGAGACGCCGTAAATAAAAATTTAATTTTTTAAATTATTCAAAACCTGTAAAAAATCGGATAGGTCGATAATTCACACACAGGAGTGGTTTAAAAACAAGTATATTATCTCCTAAATGGTACAATGCTAATTAAATCTATTTTAATTCTAAATTTACGTTAATTCTTAAAAAAAATAGCAGTAAAAAAAATATAATTCAAATTTTGACTGAAGGTCAATTTTTCTTAATGCTAACTTAGGATTATACTCCAACTGGATCTATAATACCTGAAATTAACTTCTTGATTAAATTGTCCAAATATTTTCTACACACAAAAGCTCGGAGGTTCTATTCTGCTTATGGAAGAATTTCCCTTGAAATTACGCCGGTAAAACCTGACGTGACTGCCAACACTTGGCACTTTCTCACCGCAAATAGTGCCGTATAATATTTGCTTCTTGCAAAATACGTTAGCTCCTTGAGCTTGAATTTGGCCACTATCGCTGTAATCACCGCAAATAATATTAATGTGGGCCTTAACAACCACTTAGATTTGCAGAAGAACCTTCAGCGAGCTTTATTGGTCTATATGGTTCCACTCAAAGGTGATCTCAAATTCACCTGTGTTTGGACCCTTCAACAATTATGTTAGTATACCTTCTAGGGATGTTTGAGGTATATTTTTACCTTCAAAAAAATCCCTATTTCAAATATTTATATTTTCTTTTAATTTTAATTTGCTAGTGTCCCAGGAAGTTCAAGGTAATTGCAACCTTCGAAATTCCTTGTTGACACGTAAGAATATACAAATTCCTTTCTATTATGGAAATTAATTCCCTGGTCCGATGCCCAAACCAACATATAATATAAACTAACCCCCGAACCGATGGTGGAACCGATCGGTTATCTAAAACCCTAATTTGGCGACTAATGCCAGCCAAAGTTATAACAAGACGGTATCTACCTGTCTAAATTCTGAAAAGGAAATAAATTATTATATTATTTTTATTCAAAGACGGACTTTGCCTGTCTATAATTAAACTCTTTTTTTTTTTTAACTGAACGGACTTTGCCTGTTCTTACGACGGTCGATGCCTGTCTGATATTGTATGTCGCTTGAAAATATTTGCTAATTAAAACTGGACGGAATTAAAAGCTCTGTCCTGATGCTTTGAACTTTATAGTCCAGGCGCATCGATCGAAAGTTCAAAGCTTGGGGGGGAGAAAGCTGTTATACTTGTTTTCAAGTGTTATACTTTTTATTTTTAGAACAAAACAGCTTTCTCCGATCGTGCCCCAGCTTTGAGCTTTCGATAAAACTGACAGTTCTACATGTCAACAAAATGGTGAGTAGACTTTGTTATTTTTTGTATATTTTTAATATTTTTGTTAATATTTTGATTATCTATTAATTTTATTTTATTTTAGGTATAAGGCCCTGCGTTCCAGGTTTTTTATGGATGAAGGCACTTGGTCCAGGTGCCTTCCAGGTAATATTTTATTATATTTGTTTCAGACATTTTTTAACCTTCTTTTTCTTTTCAGATAATTTTTTAGTTATAAGTTAATTTTAATTTATTTGTTAGTTTTATTTAGTGTTAAGTTTTATTATTAGTTATAATTTAGTTGTAGGTTTATTAGTTTTAGATTAATATATATATTTTTTTATTTTAATAGTGTTTTTTTTTGTTTGTTTATGTTGTGTTGTTGTTCCTTTTTTTCATAGTGGATTTTTTTTCTTTCTTAGGGCTTCTTAGGCTCTCATGCCCATATCTTTGTTGTGGCTAAAGATGCCTGTTACGTGCTGCTGCGCCGTAACATACTCCCCCGCGTTGATGCGTCGCATCGAAATAAATAAGGGAAGGTTTAGTTTCAAAAATGATTTTAATTAATTCAATTTTATATGTACATATATATAATTCGTGAATTTGGTTCACCTACATCTAAATTTATTGTAACCCGTATAATTCATATCTTGTTTTGCTAAATTCATTAAGATTTACACCTACTTCTCCTGTAGCCCATACCATATTTGGGTATGGTCGTCCAAGATTTTTAGTTTTATATTTACAATTCGTATTCCTTCTTATGTTTATTTTATGGTCCCTAACTTAAGTCTGCTTGGTCTTGGAGCCCATACCAAATTATGGTATGGTTTTTTAGTATTTTGAGCCGGACCCGTTTGGTCTCGGTCAAGAAGACCGTGTGGCGACGTCTTTCCCGTCCCCTTATGACGTCGTAAGGGATCGCTTTCAACTGGGCATGAGTGATGGTGAAAGGTTTTCCTTCCACCGTGCACAGCTCATACACCTTTTCCTCCAATTTGGGTGTCGAGTTATTTGCCCTTTAAGCAAATGGAAATGTATTAAATGAAACAAAAAAATTTTTGTTCAATTTCTGACTTACATTTTGTTCGGGTCCTTTTGGTCGTTAACGCGGTAATTTTGTTGACTGTTAAATGTCAATTTGCTTAGTGTTTCCATATTTGGATAAAATTTCGAATTTTAATTCGATCATAAGGACCCTGATAAGGTTATGGATGAATTCACATAAGGCTGCATAATTTATTTGAATTCAGTTTTGTTATTATTATATGTATAATTGTTTTTTTTTTTTTATTAATTCATTTTTTTTTTTTTTTATGCTAAATACCTATGACTATCGTATGTACGGACGTTACAAAACATGCAAATGTTTATACGTGTCATTTTATTAGAGGGCATAATTTCGTAATGGGTCGTTTAATATGATTCGTTTGTGTTTTCAACGTTACGACCCTCACCTGACCGTCAGGCCCTGGATGGATTTCCTCCACTATGCCAAGAGGCCAATCCGATGGTGACCTGTTTTGGTCCATGATTATGACTACCTGCCCTATCTGTAGGTTAGGTTGTTGTAATACCCATTTGTTTCTTTTCTGTAATTGCAGCAAATATCCATTTGACCATTGTTTCCAAAATTGTTGTACAGTCTGTTGGACATACTTCCAACGGTCCAGATATGAAACTTGGTCATCTGCCTCAGCGTCGGGCAACGCCTTTAGATTTCTTCCTATTAGGAAATGTCCCGGTGTTAACACGTCTAAATTTGATGGGTCTGCAGATAAAGGACACAATGGACGTGAGTTCAGGCAGGCTTCTATTTGGATCAATAACGTATTAAGTTCTTCGAATGTCATTATTTTTCCCTCTGCGGCTCTTTTCAGGTGATACTTAATACTTTTCACGCCTGCTTCCCAGAGTCCTCCAAAGTGAGGAGCGGCTGGAGGGTTGAAGTGCCAATGAATGCCATCATTTGCTAATTCTTGGGATGCGCACCTCTCCGCTTCAGTTGTGGCCTTGTTGGCTGTTCCTCCCAAACGCTTGCTGGCGCCCACGAAATTTGTGCCATTGTCGGAATAGATATGCTTGCAAAGGCCTCGTCTTCCTATGAAACGTCTTAGGGCCGCCAAAAAAGCATCTGTGGACATGTCTGAGGCCACCTCAATATGAACGGCCTTGGTGGTCATGCAGACGAATATACAAAAATATCCTTTATATATTTTGGAGCCCCTATGTTTCGACATTTTGATGTCGATTGGCCCAGCATAATCTATTCCGACACTCTCAAACGGGTTTGTTTGTATAACTCTTACATGTGGTAAGTTTCCCATTGATTGAGTCGGTGCTGCAGCTCGATACCTAATGCATTTGACGCATTTGTGTATCCTTTCTTTTACGGCTGACATGCCGTTTATGATCCAATACTGGGATCGTATTGCATTTAACACCATCTGTGCTCCGCCATGTATTGTGTTGTTATGATAGTGATCAATAATTAGGTTTGTCACATGATGGTGCTTTGGCAATATTAGAGGATGTTTTGTATCATGTGACAATGTGGAGTACTGCAATCTACCTCCAATTCTTATCGTGCCATCCTCTGCCATAAGTGGTTGCAGCTGAAACAATTTACTTTGTTTCTTCACTGGTTTTGCGCCTTTTAGTTGTTCGTACTCCTGAGCAAAGGCTTGTCTTTGAACTAATTCAATAAGTTTTTTCCTTGCAACATTGATTTCTTGAGCTGACAGTTGCAAGGTACTTCTTTCCTTTAGTCGTCTGGCGTTGTGGACGAACCGGTAACAATATGCTATAACTCGTATTGTTTTTAAATACGATGAATAGTTCATCCACCACTCATTTTCGGTTAATTGCATAGTCAACGTGACTTGAGTGACATTCTTAGCTTCCATAGAAGTTTGGAAGTCGTCCGGGGGTTTATGCGGCCAATCTTCTTCTGGTTTCCGCATCCAGCTGGGTCCTTGCCACCATGCTGTTAATTCTTGGATTTTTGCCGGCATAACTCCCCTGGAAACTATGTCGGCTGGATTATCTTTTGTGTGTACGTATTGCCATTTTGTATCTCCCGCATTCTCATTTATTTCCACAACGCGGTTGGCTACGAACGTCTTCCATCTATGTGGTAATCCTTTAATCCATGCTAGAACGACCTTTGAATCTGTCCAACATCGCGTTTCTATGTTGCTTAGATTCATGTCTTGCTTTACCTGTCGCATCAGTCTGCTTAACAGTACTGCTCCACATAATTCGAGTCGCGGCAGTGACATCGGCTTAATAGGTGCTACCTTTGTTTTTGACATTAGTAATTTCGTGTCGATGGTGTTATCTTCCCTCGTTGTTCTGATGTAAATTACTGCTCCATATGCCCGTACAGAAGCATCACAGAAGCCCATCAGTTGGCACTTCGTAGTTGTGCTCAAGAGGTTAACCCATCGAGGTATTTTGATGTGTTGAATATGTGGCAACTGCTCCTGAAACAGGGTCCATTCGTCTTGAATGGTTTGATCCACCATCTCATCCCATCCATACCCAGCCATCCATATTTTCTGCATAATAATTTTTGCCAGAATGACGCATGGAGCGATCCATCCTAGTGGGTCGTAGAGTTTGGCCACTTCCGAAAGAATTTTTCGTTTAGTAGAAGCTGGTTTAAACTCCGCGCAATTTATTGCGTACGAAAAATAGTCTCCCACTGGATGCCAGTATATTCCTAATGCCTTAATTTGGTTATCTTCCCTTACTTGTAAGGGAAGCTGCAGTTCACGATCCTCGGCCTGGATGGAACTTAGGAGCGCTTCATGATTTGCGGCCCATTTCCGCAAATGAAATCCTCCTCCTTTCAATAGTTTGATTAACTCTCCTTGTAATGTTTGTGCTTCTTGCACCGTATCTGCTCCTGTAAGCACATCGTCCACATAAAAATCCGTCATAGCGACCTTAGCTGCTTCAGGATACAAGGAGTTATCATCGACCGCTAACCTTTGCAATGTTTTGATTGCAAGGTAGGGTGCTGAAGTGGTTCCAAATGTTACTGTATTCATTTGGTATTCTTGTATAGGGCAGTTATTACTTGCCCTCCACAGGATGGTTTGATACCTTCTATCCAAGGGGTTGACAAGGATCATCCTATACATTTTCTCAATGTCCGCGGTCATTGCATATCGATACTTCCGCCATTTTAGGAGCGTAGCAAATAATTTCGGCTGCAATGTTGGCCCTGTCAGCATTTGCTCATTTAGACTTTTCCCATTTGTAGTCTTTGCTGAGGCATCAAAAACTATGCGGACCTTAGTTGTGGTGCTGTCTTTAATTACAGCATGATGTGGCATATAATACCTTTGGTCTGCGAATCCCTTTGCTGAACTCATATGGTTCAAGTCGATGTATTCTTGCAGACATTTTTGGTAGGAGTCCTTTAGCTCTGTCCTTTGGGCTAGCTTCTTCTCTGACTGCAATAGCCTGGACATGGCTTGTCTCCTAGATTCCCCTAAACTGGGTGGATTACCGTCTTTAAAGGGTATCCGTACTTCATACTGCCCGTTCGGCTTACGTATGGTAGTTTTATCGTAAAATTCTTCGCACTGCTTTTCTTCCCCGGTGAATTGTCTTTCTTTAGGAATTTCTTCACATTCCCAAAACCCTTTAATTTGTTGGCTCAATTCTTCCAATGTTACGTCATGCTGCGTCGTAAATGCAGATAGACTTATATTTTTAGAAGGTGTGTTTGCTGATTGTACGTCACCAAACACGATCCAACCTAGTGCTGTTTTCAATGCCACCGGAGCCCCTTTCATTCCTCTTCGCAGACCATTCCTAATGATATCCGCGTATACACTTACTCCAAGGAGAATGTCTATTCGTCCTGGATTCATAAATTTTGGGTCGGCTAACTCCAACCCATCTATATGCGGCCAGTGCTTTTTTATTGTGCGTTCTGGTGGAAATATCTTGGTGATACTCTTAATAACATACGCATCAATGGAATTCTTATAATCTTTTGTAGTTGACAACAACGTAAATCTTGCCACCTTATTTGCGGTAGCTACTTGTGTTTCTGCCACTCCTAAAACACTTAAATTTGTAGGGAAGGTTTGCGCTCTTATTGATTGATACGCTGCTTCCGTAATAAATGAATTTTGTGAACCGGGATCTATTAATGCCCGTAACGTCAACTCGCGGCCTATACGACCCTTCACCTTTACCAGGGCTGTTGCCAACATTGTTTGTGTAACATCCTTAATATGGTTACACTGAGTTACACTCGTTTCGTTGACCGTGTTGTCCCTAGGTGAATTTGTTGATTTTTCCTGATCCATACGATCATGCAACAAACTATGGTGATTGTTGCCACACATCCTGCACGTGTATTTAGTGGTGCATTCAGCTGTACTATGATTTCGCAAGCATCTTTCGCATTGCTTATTTTCGGTCAGCCAATCTCTTCTGGCTGCAACCGATAGCTTTCTAAACTGTTGACATCGTGTCAACCAATGGTTTGATCTGCACATAGGGCAGTGATTTGTGAAGTTTACCTTCTCAGGGTGGCCTGACCTTGGTTCATAGCCGTTCCTGTTCTGTCCTGCGGCTTTATGATACCTATAAGCCGTTTGGGACTTACCTTTATTGGTAATGTGAGTATCTTGCTGGCTTGTGTAGTAGGTTGTAAGTCTACTATGATTTTTGCCAGCTTTGTGCGGATTGTTCCCTGCTTTGTGCAGATGGATATCCTTTGTTGCCTCTAGGCTTCGATAACGTTGCTCCATGAACGTAATCAATTCTTTTAGTGATGGCAGCTCATCTGACTTTGCTATCAATTGTTCCCATAAATTCCGTGTCTTTTCCGGCAGTTTTTGAGCTGTTATGAACACGAAAATGGGATCCCAACTGGCTGTGTCTACTTTAAGTGCCTTTAAATTGTGCTGTATACGCTGCAACTCGTCCAAAGTTGCTCGTATTTCCCGGTAGGATTCCGTCCTAATTTTTGGCTGATTAAATAGAAGCTTCAACTGTGCATATATTAACAACCTTTTCTTATCGTACCGGTTGCACAAGACCTCCCATGCCGCCGTATAGTTTGCTGCGGTGGTGTCGAAGGAATCTAGATCCTTCTTAGCATCTCCCGTCAGACTACTCTTCAAGTAGTGCATCTTATCGACCGTTGATAGTCGATCTTCATGATGTATGAGCGACACAAATCGGTCGTGGAAGGCTCTCCACGACGCGTATTGCCCGTCGAACTTAGGGATTTCCAAGGTTGGTAATTGTAAAATTGCCTTGGGCGAATCTGCTTGTTCCCTTTCAGTCTGCGAGCTGGCTATTTGATCATCCAATAATTCTCCATAGAATTCGGAATAGATTTCTTCGAATTCTTGGAACTGGTCGCCTTCAGCGTATGCCACTACAGCGGCTTGGATTTTCTCATCCTTTATACTATCTGTATCTGCAGTAACTAGTTCTGCATGGTTTCGCTTAAATTGTGCCCATGTAGCTTTAATCGAATCTAACTTTCCCGAAATATAACCCTGGGTTCTCCGAACCACAGGCGTCTTTCTGTAGTTAGATAATGTTTGATTAAACTCTTTCTTTAAGGCAGTTTGTTCTTTCAGAGTACGTTTCATTTTGGATTTAGATTAATAATACTACGGGGTTAGACAATTAACAAATAATAAAATATTTGGACAATAAATAATTAAAGCAATAAACTCTTCTTAATTAGCAAGTTATCGTAGAGACTATACTTGTTTTGACCACGACCTATCCGGCTCGAAGGACCATGTTACGGCGCGAGACGCCGTAAATAAAAATTTAATTTTTTAAATTATTCAAAACCTGTAAAAAATCGGATAGGTCGATAATTCACACACAGGAGTGGTTTAAAAACAAGTATATTATCTCCTAAATGGTACAATGCTAATTAAATCTATTTTAATTCTAAATTTACGTTAATTCTTAAAAAAAATAGCAGTAAAAAAATATAATTCAAATTTTGACTGAAGGTCAATTTTTCTTAATGCTAACTTAGGATTATACTCCAACTGGATCTATAATACCTGAAATTAACTTCTTGATTAAATTGTCCAAATATTTTCTACACACAAAAGCTCGGAGGTTCTATTCTGCTTATGGAAGAATTTCCCTTGAAATTACGCCGGTAAAACCTGACGTGACTGCCAACACTTGGCACTTTCTCACCGCAAATAGTGCCGTATAATATTTGCTTCTTGCAAAATACGTTAGCTCCTTGAGCTTGAATTTGGCCACTATCGCTGTAATCACCGCAAATAATATTAATGTGGGCCTTAACAACCACTTAGATTTGCAGAAGAACCTTCAGCGAGCTTTATTGGTCTATATGGTTCCACTCAAAGGTGATCTCAAATTCACCTGTGTTTGGACCCTTCAACAATTATGTTAGTATACCTTCTAGGGATGTTTGAGGTATATTTTTACCTTCAAAAAAATCCCTATTTCAAATATTTATATTTTCTTTTAATTTTAATTTGCTAGTGTCCCAGGAAGTTCAAGGTAATTGCAACCTTCGAAATTCCTTGTTGACACGTAAGAATATACAAATTCCTTTCTATTATGGAAATTAATTCCCTGGTCCGATGCCCAAACCAACATATAATATAAACTAACCCCCGAACCGATGGTGGAACCGATCGGTTATCTAAAACCCTAATTTGGCGACTAATGCCAGCCAAAGTTATAACAAGACGGTATCTACCTGTCTAAATTCTGAAAAGGAAATAAATTATTATATTATTTTTATTCAAAGACGGACTTTGCCTGTCTATAATTAAACTCTTTTTTTTTTTTAACTGAACGGACTTTGCCTGTTCTTACGACGGTCGATGCCTGTCTGATATTGTATGTCGCTTGAAAATATTTGCTAATTAAAACTGGACGGAATTAAAAGCTCTGTCCTGATGCTTTGAACTTTATAGTCCAGGCGCATCGATCGAAATTTCAAAGCTTGGGGGGGGAGAAAGCTGTTATACTTGTTTTCAAGTGTTATACTTTTTATTTTTAGAACAAAACAGCTTTCTCCGATCGTGCCCCAGCTTTGAGCTTTCGATAAAACTGACAGTTCTACATGTCAACAAAATGGTGAGTAGACTTTGTTATTTTTTGTATATTTTTAATATTTTTGTTAATATTTTGATTATCTATTAATTTTATTTTATTTTAGGTATAAGGCCCTGCGTTCCAGGTTTTTTATGGATGAAGGCACTTGGTCCAGGTGCCTTCCAGGTAATATTTTATTATATTTGTTTCAGACATTTTTTAACCTTCTTTTTCTTTTCAGATAATTTTTTAGTTATAAGTTAATTTTAATTTATTTGTTAGTTTTATTTAGTGTTAAGTTTTATTATTAGTTATAATTTAGTTGTAGGTTTATTAGTTTTAGATTAATATATATATTTTTTTATTTTAATAGTGTTTTTTTTTGTTTGTTTATGTTGTGTTGTTGTTCCTTTTTTTCATAGTGGATTTTTTTTCTTTCTTAGGGCTTCTTAGGCTCTCATGCCCATATCTTTGTTGTGGCTAAAGATGCCTGTTACGTGCTGCTGCGCCGTAACAACAAGAAATTCATTATTTCCGACCTTAAACACCTCCAAATAGCGATTTTCGGTGAAATCGAATCGTAATTGCCAAAATCGTACCGCCATATTGGCGCCGCCATTTTGAATTTTAAAATTTTGACCACAGATTCGCCATTTCTGACCTTAAAAACCCCCCGATACTGAGTTTCAATGGATTCAGAACACATTTGCAAAATTCATCCGCCATATTGGCACCGCCATTTTGAATTTTCAAATTTCGAGCACAGAATCGTCATTTGCGCTGATAAAATCATCTTGATACCGATTTTCAATATAATCGGAACACAATTGCAAAATTCGTCCGCCATCTTGGAACCGCTATCTTGATTTTTTTACAAAGTTGTCAGATTGCATTGTCATGGGAACTCAATGTGTGTGCAAAGTTTCATACAAATCGGTTTAGTAGAAGTAGTTAAAAAGCTGTCGGAAGATTTGAACCAAAGAAACAAACAAACAAACAAATATACGAGGTCAAGCTAAATAAAACCATTAAAAAATCCATAATATGCTCTAGTCTTTCAAATAAAAAAAATAATATATAATCAAACATAAGAATATATAATACATAGTAATATAGTATAATAATTTATAACTGCAAATTTTTTCTCACATGGTACGGTAGCGTGATGATGATTCGTTAGCGTGACGCGAGTTTTTAGTTTTTCCCCGGGCCAAAAAGTGCCCAACGTGCCTATAGAAGTTTTCACTTCAAAAACCATTTGTGGAATTTAAAATATCAACTGCAGCAGACATTTGGGCTTTGTAAGTATATTTATTTTTCTAAAATATCACACTAGATTACTATGGAACAAATTAAAGGGGAATGCCCATTTCCGGCCCTGGGTGCCCACATATAAAACTATAAGGAAACGATAGTATGCAATTAAAGGAATGAAATGGTTAAGGAATTGGTTTAAAAAAAGTCCGGATATTTAAGAAATACAGGGTGCGCCAAAAGTCCGGCAACGATCCGATATTTCCTGAAGGGTAGGTGATCATGAAAAAAGTTTCGAGCGAAAGTTGCTCAACTTGGAGGGTGGAATCGTTTGCACACAAATCTCACCCCCACCCACTCACCCCCTAGCGGGGGTGGGGGTGAATCTAACATTTCAAATGGCAACCCCATTTTTTTTCACAGATTCTAATTCTCCGCAGGGAAGTATGAAACTTTTGCCTGAACAATTTTTTTATCCGAAGCCCCCCTGCACCCCCAAAAATTATCAAAATTATCCCCAAAAATCATTCATTTGGGGGTCCGGGAAGCTTCGGATAAAAAAATGTTTCTAACAAAAGTTGGATATTTCTCTTCGGAGTATCAGAATCCGTGAAAAAATGGGGGTTGCCATTATTCACCCCCATAAAAGTATAAGGAAATGATAATATGCAATTTAAAGAATGAAACGGTTAAGGAATTGGTTTAAAAAAAGTCCGGATTTTTATGTAAAATGGTTTTTATTTTCACAAATGCAGTTTTTTACAAACTAGTTGGACCCAGGACTCGAAATTCGAGGGTCATTTTCTATACCTTTTTTGAATTTAAATCTAGAAGTCTTTCGATAACAATAAAACAAAATTGAAAAATTAAACACATTTTTTGTAGTTGGAAAAAGCAATGCCAAAAAACCAACTTTTATTATCCCTTAATGTCACATATTACATTTTATTGTACATATTACATTTAAAAGATCTTAATTTAAGAATCAAGTACTTCTCTGTATACACTTAAAAATACCGCCCAGATGCCGTTCGTTTCATTTGCAAAATTATTTTCTAATTTTTAGCGTTGTATTGTGCCGTGTATAAATAAAATTGTGATGCTGCACTTCTTTGAACTCAGGGTTACACGGTGAAAAATTTTCAATAAAGTTGTAGTGTTTTAAACTCTGTAAAATGGTGCACAAAGTAAATGCTTGCCGTTTAATTATGTGATTATTTTACTGTACATACATTATTAAGTTTTGATTAGATCTGAAAGGTATTTTATGACCTTATACATCATTTGCATCATACACAATCAGTACATCATCCAGGAATTGAGCAGGAGGGAAAATATTAGTCTGATGGCGTGCCCAACCCAAATACCATATTACTGTCATAACATGGGCACAGCATCCTAGCGTTCGACGGCCGACAATACAATTGCAACAATACTTTTTAATAGCACTTCTACCACAATCGTTGCCACTAATTAAAATATATATGAAATATACTTTATGACTGATGTGTCGACTTGCGATTCTAGCCGTAAGTAAAGAGCAATTAGGACTTAAGGTTATTCCTTCCGTAATGCTTCTCCTGTGGTCATTACAGACTTCTATCCGGTAGCAACCATTAAATCTTATATGCTCACCATAATAGGAGCGAGCTTGCTTTAATTGGTATGTGCCACAAGCAATTAATATTAAGTCGCTGTAAGTTAAGAAAGGAAATTCCATAACATTTTCAGAGTCTACATTTATATTTCTAAAGTCTGTCCTAGCTCTATTTAGATTGCGTTCCCTAACATACCAAATCCGCAAGAAAACAAACAAAATAATACAAAAGAAAACGAAGTCGACTTGCTATGATCTAAAGAATTCATAGTGGGCCTTATTGTTGAATCCGCCGGCAGGGAGGTGAATGCGAATTTGACAGGTTCTGATTGTTGAATCCCCTGGCGGGAAAGTGAATGAGAATTTTACAGTCGAAAGTGGAAGTTAAACTAAGAAACAATTTGTTTGGAGTTATGTATCCACTGTGAACTGTCCATTCGATTGTCATTTGAATTTCGAAAATGAAATATGTCACTTCATATGGCAGTTGCGCCCGGCGGATTGAACAATCGCAGCGACAAGTGAAAGTGAAACTCTTTAGCGGCGGGAATCCCAAATCCGCCGGATTCAACAATCAGGCCCAGTAAATCAACCAGCAGGTGAATCGTTGATCTATGTCACCATGTGTCATGTCTTCCTCTGAGAAATACTTTTTAACGTACGGCATCTGGGCAGTATTTTTAAGTGAGCTTCAATAAAAGGTTAAAAATTAGAAAATAATTTTACTTTTTATTCCCATATGAACATACACCATCTGTGTATATTGCAATTGTATATTGCTGCCAGTAGAGTTCGTTCATTTGATGGATTACGATTTTATATCACTCAAAGAGCAGAACAGCAAATGATGATAGAAATTACACTAAAAATATTGTATACAGAGAAGTACTTGATTCTTAAATTAAGATCTTTTAAATGTAATATGTACAATAAAATGTAATATGTGACATTAAGGGATAATAAAAGTTGGTTTTTTGGCATTGCTTTTTCCAACTACAAAAAATGTGTTTAATTTTTCAATTTTGATTTATTGTTATCGAAAGACTTCTAGATTTAAATTCAAAAAAGGTATAGAAAATGACCCTCGAATTTCGAGTCCTGGGTCCAACTAGTTTGTAAAAAACTGCATTTGTGAAAATAAAAACCATTTTACATAAAAATCCGGACTTTTTTTAAACCAATTCCTTAACCGTTTCATTCTTTAAATTGCATATTATCATTTCCTTATACTTTTATGGGGGTGAATAATGGCAACCCCCATTTTTTCACGGATTCTGATACTCCGAAGAGAAATATCCAACTTTTGTTAGAAACATTTTTTTATCCGAAGCTTCCCGGACCCCCAAATGAATGATTTTTGGGGATAATTTTGATAATTTTTTGGGGGTGCAGGGGGGCTTCGGTTAAAAAAATTGTTCAGGCAAAAGTTTCATACTTCCCTGCGGAGAATTAGAATCTGTGAAAAAAAATGGGGTTGCCATTTGAAATGTTAGATTCACCCCCACCCCCGCTAGGGGGTGAGTGGGTGGGGGTGAGATTTGTGTGCAAACGATTCCACCCTCCAAGTTGAGCAACTTTCGCTCGAAACTTTTTTCATGATCACCTACCCTTCAGGAAATATCGGATCGTTGCCGGACTTTTGGCGCACCCTGTATTTCTTAAAAATCCGGACTTTTTTTAAACCAATTCCTTAACCATTTCATTCCTTTAATTGCATACTATCGTTTCCTTATAGTTTTATATGTGGGCACCCAGGGCCGCAATGCCTATGGTCGGTGGGCATTCCCCTTTAACTCAGTAATTTTATTTCGTAATTCTGCTGTATGTTTCGATACGGGTTCCCTACCTGAACGAGTTCTACCAACGCCTCGTAGACCTAATTGACGAACTAATCGTTTTAACGCGTCTATGCTACTTTCACTACTAGTCTTACTAAGCTTGTTAGTGTCTTCTTTTTCAAAATAATAATCTTTTAACCGAACTGGAGAAATAAGCATATAAATTTTGAATAGTATCAAAACAAGAAGTTGCCTTTAGAAACATACGTTTTTTTCGAAGTTATTATCAAACGATGCATCAATGAAGTCTGAGTTGAAGAGTTAATTAATGGAAAATTGTATGTTCTATTTATATTTGCCCGGTATACCATTTTCATAATTCGCGGCACAGTAAAATATTTTAAATTTCGTAACATAAAAACAATAAACAAATTAATTCCAATAAAATATAAATATAAATAACATAATTTACAAATGTATTACCTGAAATTAGTAATTTAATAATTGTTATTAAATCTAAAATATTACTTTTATAACTCAACATTTTAAATCTAATAAAAATATTTCACTCAATTTTCTCTTTATAAATTCTTCCAGAGAAACAGGCACAAAACTTAAATTTGCACCATCAATAACTCGTATAACTCGGGGGGGCGAATGGCTAACAAAGACCTCGGAAGGTGGTGGCACCCGATTTGTCACTTCTGCCAAAACCCGAGAAGAGTCACTGCAGACGAACACCTAGCAGCTCTGTAAGTCCTAATCCCACCTCCCCGCGGTGCCCCTTGGGGTACTTCTTCGGAAGGAGCTAACGGGAGACGGTCGAATGGCGAGTTCTCTGCGCCACAAAACAGAGTTTTAAGTCGGTTGGGCTGAGGGTTAGCAACCCGCTCCCATAAAACACACAATTGCTACGAATCGGCAAACATTGCCTCGGAACCGGACGGACAACACGACGACGACCTTTGCTTTTCGAAACAGGACACGAATCGGATCATGGAATGTGAGAACTCTGCTTGCTGATGGACGGCTGGATGAAGTGCTCAACGAGATGAACCGCTATAAAATCAAGGTCATGGGACTCAGCGAGACCAGATGGCCCGATGCGGGGGAACATATCTGCCCAAACGGTGAGTCCTTCTTATATTCTGGGAGAAACGAAACTGAAAATCGTAGGAATGGCGTTGGCGTAATACTCACCAAGGAAGCCAGGTCCAGCCTCATTAGCTGGTCACCAGTTTCTGAGAGGATTATTACCGTGCGCCTACGTACCAGACTAAGAAGTACTACGATAGTCCAATGCTACGCTCCAACTGAAGACGCAGACGATGACATCAAAGACGAGTTCTATATGCGACTGAATGAGGTTTTTCGCTCTATTCCAAGGGGAGACATCATTGTTTTGATGGGTGACTTAAATGCACAGATCGGCCCCAACAACACCGGCCTTGAAAACACAATTGGAAATCAAGGCCTAAGCCAAGATACCAATCACAATGGTGAACTTTTCGTTGACTTTTGTAGTTCCCATCAACTCATGGTAGGTGGAACTTACTTTTGTCACAAGAAGATACACAAGGAGACCTGGGTATCGCCCGATGGTAGAACGAGAAACCAGATAGATCACGTGGCCGTCAGTCGCAGATGGCGAACTATTCTGGAGGATGTCAGGAGCTTTAGGGGAGCAGACACTGGAAGTGACCACCATTTGGTAGTAGCAACTATCCGCCTAAAAATCGCTGCAATCAGAAACGTCCAACGCGATGCCATAAACCGTCGACGGTTTAACGTAGACCTTCTGCGTGAGAGCACCAAAAAGCGAGAATTTGCTGGCAAACTGCAAGAAATCTTAAACCAGCAAACCGTTTCTGACGACACAAATATTGAAGAGCTGTGGAGCACAACAAAGGGCGCTATAATAACAGCAGCGGAAACAAGCATAGGTTATGTCCAAAGAAACCAGCAACACTGGATCTCGGACACAACCTGGCAAAAAATTGAACGCAGAAGGGCCCTCAAAAATAACGTGAACTCTACAAGCGACCCGGAAAAACGACAACAACTTGAACGGGAATACTCCCAATTGCACCGGGAGGTAAAGAGAAGTGTCCGGCGTGATAAAAGGCGGCAGATAAATGAGCTCGCAGAGAAAGCGGAAAACGCGGCAAACACAGGCAACAGTAAGGTGCTGTACCAAATCACTAAACAGCTATCGGGAAAGCACTCTACTAAAAAGCATGCCGTAAAGAGTGCGGATGGAAGGCTGCTGTGCAGCGACGAGGAGCAACTCCAAAGATGGAGAGATTACTTCTTCGCCGCCCTGAATGGTTCATTTACACAGGAACCTCAGGAAAACAACAGCAACAATGCACAGCCAATAAGAATCACCACTCGTGCCCCATCCAAGACTGAAATAGTAACCGCAATTCATGCAATGGCCAATGGTAAAGCAGCTGGAAAAGATGGCATCCCGCCAGAATTGTTGAAAGCCGACTCAAGCCTCATAGCAGATGCGCTACAGCCAATCCTGGAAATAGCATGGAACACCTGTACCTTTCCGGAGGATTGGACGGAAGGTATCATAGTCAAAATACCAAAAAAGGGGGACCTAACAATATGTGACAACTGGAGAGGCATCTGTCTATTATCTACTGTGGGCAAAATCTTGTCCCACATATTACTATCAAGGATAAGAGAGGCAGTAGATCGAACGCTTAGAAGACAGCAGGCTGGATTCAGAAAAGGCCGCTCCTGCATAGACCACATTAACACCTTGAGAATCATAGTGGAGCAGTCTACTGAATTCCGATCCCCCCTATACCTTGCTTCCGTAGACTATGAGAAAGCGTTTAACTCGGTTAATAGGAGCTTTATATGGCGAGCTCTTCGGCAACGTGGACTGCCGGATAAAATAATAGAATTGATAAAAGCTCTATACAACAATTCCAAATGCAGAGTTCTTCACAATGGAAAACTCTCCGACAGCTTTGAAGTGAGCTCAGGAGTACGGCAAGGATGCCTACTTTCGCCATTACTATTTCTTATAGTAATAAACGACATCCTTGTCAGCGCTCTAGATACTAGAACAGGTGGCATACAATGGGGATTGTTAGACCGCCTTAAGGACCTCGACTACGCGGATGATATCTGTTTGCTGGCCCACAGACACCAGGACCTCAGAAACATGTTAAACAATTTGGCAACAGAAAGTAGTTCAGCAGGCTTTAGGTTAAATCGGACTAAAACCAAAGAAATGCGGATAAATGCAAACACCCTTGAACCAACAGCGCTAAATAACCGTGACGTGGAACTGGTAGATAAATTCTGTTACCTCGGTAGTATTATTACCGAAAACGGCGGTACAGAAGAAGACGTCAGTTCCAGAATAAATAAAGCAAGAAGCGCATATGCATGCCTGTTTCACATATGGAGATCGACGGAGATCTCAATTAACACCAAATTGCGGCTGTTCAACTCCAACGTTAAGGCAGTTCTTTTGTACGGTTGCGAAACATGGAAAGTCACCCAATTCATCACAGGGCGCCTACAAGTTTTCATCAACAGATGCCTACGTCGTATCCTAAAAATCCGCTGGCAAGATAGAATTTCAAATGAAGAACTATGTCGCCGTGCCGGCCAAGAAAGGATAGACGACCAAATCAGGCGAAGGAAATGGAATTGGATTGGCCACACCTTGCGACGCGAAAACGAGAATCTAGCCAAACAGGCCCTCGACTGGAATCCGCAAGGAACCCGTCGAGTCGGAAGACCTAGAACAACGTGGAGGAGAACCCTATTAGCAGAGGCCGCAACAACCGGGAGATCCTGGTCAGAGCTGAGAGCTGTCGCGCAAAACAGAGTCCGCTGGAGGGCAACTGTTTCCGCCCTATGTCCCATGAGGGATTAAAGGAGCAATTAGATCAATAACTCGTATAACATAAAAAAATCTACATATTAATTTGTTAGACAGTCGCAAGATATTTAGAAATCGCAAGATATTTTGTTCTCATTTCGTTTATTTACCTCTTTGAACAAATCTTGGAACAAAATTTAAAAGTGCACCAACAGCGCCCCGAAGTTTATATCAATCACAGTAAACAGCAATACACAATACAGAGCCATCGGAACAATTTTTTCCTTTGTGTGAGTTGATATGGTGCATTTTACAAACATTTCAAAAAGTGCTCCAGCGTAGTAAAAATGAAATTATTATGTGTTTCGTCTCCTTCATTCCACTGGTTAATTCTGTATTTACATCTCACGTTCAAATTTGAGAACATCAGTAGAATGAGAGATTTTTCTCTCACTTGGTGGATATTTCTCCTGAATTTTTACTTCTGCTGATTCTCTGGACAGAAATTATATGAAAATCACGAAGCAAAAGTCTCGAGAGGAAGTAGTACGAGAGGAAGTAAAATTTCCTGGTTTTTTTTGCATGGAATTTGTGTTGTGTTGTTACATGAGTTGAAATATAGAATATTTTATTAGGAAAATAAACTGGAAAATTAAGTCGTGTTAATAAAAATGAAATCTTTTAATATATGAAAAGGATGTAAGAAAAACAATTTTTAACATTTTTTTTTCAAAGTTTTAAATTTTTTTTTAAAATCTGAATATCTGAAATAGCGCCCCCGTCCAATAGCGCCCGGTGCAAGTGCACCATTCGCACCTATGAAAGCGCCGCCCCTGGGTGCACCCACATAAACACATGCCGTCTGCAAAAAAACGTCGGGCAGCTGATCGTTTGTTGCAACTAAATTGAGAGAATTTCCTTGATTCTTATCACTTTCAACGCGTACGTTTTGAGCCTTTTTTGTAGCTACCTTAAAGGTTGGATCGCACATAGCCGGTACATGCTGACCATTAAACTTCTTACACTTCAAAAACCGTGTGCTTCTGCAATCCTGTAGCAACAACCATTTTTTCTCAATATTTGCTTCCGTTCATCAACCGTTTGTGAGCTGTTGCATTCAGGAGATAAATGTTCACTAGATGTGCAGAATAAACATATTTTTATAGGAAGGCTTGAAGTCATTAATCCATCTGCAGTATATGCTTTATTTCCACTAGATGCGTTCCCTCTTTTCGTACTACTTTCTTGTCGTTCACTTATATGAGATGCCTCTGCCATTTCCAAAGCCTGGACTTCACTCTTGATGTATGCTAACTGTTGACGTGACAAGTCCAAAGAAATTTTGACTGATGAATTAATTAAATTTGAATTGACAGGAAGACAAAGCAACCTACATATGGCAGTTCCAGTACTATAAAAATTATAATGAAAGTTTGTCAAAAGCTCGCCTACTAGAACATTAGAGCTTGAGCAAAGTAAACAGAATAAAAGGCGAATTTCGGCACAGAAAAATCATTCTTTATCCAGAAGTGGGACTCCCCACTGAAAGTAAGGAATCCAACAAAATAGGGTTTAGACATAGTTTGGGATCTACCACACTATATCACAGGATTATTAGTCAGACATTTTTTAAATAAATTATAATATTTTCTGTTCATTATATTGTCTCATTTCTTTACAATTCAGCAACTGAAATATCATTAATATTCATACCAATTCTACCCTGTAAACACAAATAGTGATTATCTGTAAAAAGAGAAGTCACACGCAAAAACATGTACAGATAAGCAAACAAACACTACAACATATGCTTTGATTCCGATCTTATTTCGGAATTTCTTTTCTTTCAATAGAAATGGACCGCCATAATCGACTCCCACTTGACTAAATGGTCGAGATTGATTCACTCTACCTCTTGGTAATTCACTCATAATTTGTTGGTAACAGATTTACTTTAGAACATTTTACACATCGTTTTATGACCTTCCATACTTGACTTCGCCCGTCAATAATCCAGTATTTCCTTCTTATGGCATACAAGGTTTGTTGAGTGCCAGTGTGTAAGTGAATTCTATGCTCATTGTCTATTATATATCAAATTTGTAACATAATTATCTTTTGGTAATAATATTGGATGTTTTGAGTCATATGACAAATTAGAAAACGACAAGCGCCCTCCTACTCTCAAGAATCCTTTCTGGTCGATGAAAGGATTTAAATTTATCAACGGTGATTTTAATTTAACTGAACTTCCTTTGTTTAACACTTGTATTTCCTGATTAAAGGTCTGTGTTTGGATGATCTTTATTACCTTATTCAATACATCTTGTAATTCATGAACCCGTAATGGACCCTTTACCTTAGAGTTGCGACTAAATCTGAAGCAATAAGCAATTGACCGTGTTAGTCTTCCTGTAGAAGAGAATCTTTCGAAAATTGTACTTTCTTCTGTTCTTATTACGCTTGTTGATAGGCACATAGGGTGACGCAGCTCAGGTATTTCATGGATTCGTGTGAACTCAGGCCAAACTTCTTCTGACTTCACTAGCCATGCTAGTCCTACTTTCCATATAAGTGGTGAAATGTACACTGTTGGTAATTGGCCTCTCGAAATGAGGTCTGCCGGATTATCCTTTGTCCGCATATGATGCCAATGATTTGCATCTGATAATTCTTGTATGTTAGCGACACGATTTGCTACAAAATGTCTTCAATTGGTGAGGTGAGGTATTCAACCAGTGCACAACAATTGTATAATCTGTCCAAAAGAATACTTGATTGATTTTCAATTTAACCGCTTAGATTACCGTTTTGGTCAAGGACGCCAATAGTTGAGCACCACATAATTCCAATCTCGGTATACTTTGAGTTTTCAAAGGTGCTACTCGTGATTTGGCACATAATAATAGCGTTTTGATTCTGTCGTCGTTGTCCCTTGTTCTTAGGTATATACATGCTCCATAGGCCCTTTCGCTAGCATCAGAAAATCCATGCAATTGAATATCCTTCATGTCAGATGTGACAATAGTCCTTGGAAAGGACAATTTGTTCAAGATTTGAAGTTGATTGTAATATATCTGCCACTCTGTGTGAATATCATTAGAGAGAGACTCATCCCAATGTACCTTTATGGTCCATAATTTTTGTAACAACATTTTAGCTACGACCACCACTGGTGCTAATAATCCTAATGGATCGAAAGTCTTTGGTACTTCTGATAATATATGCCTCTTGGTAATCTTTATCGGGGCTTTCAATGGTTTTACTGTATACATAATTGAATCAGAACTTGAATTCCAAAATACACCTAATGTTTTTAAGTTTGTATCCTCTCCAAATTGTAACTTAAGGTGAACATCGGCTTTAGGAATGTCTTCTAACACTGATAAGTCATTTGATGCCCATTGACGAATTGATAGACCTGCCTTTGATAGAACTTCCGTCAATTCTCTTCTGAGCTTTATGACTTCCTCCCCTGTGTTTGCTCTGGTAAGAACATCATCTACATAAAAATCTTCTTTGAGTGCTTGTGCAGCTCTTGGGTAAGGCTGACCTTCATCCTCGGCGAGTTGATGAAGACATCGAATTGCTAGATATGGAGCAGATGATACCCCGAAAGTCACGGTGTTCAATTCATAACTTTGTAGCCTTTTATTATTGTCTCTCCATAAAGTGTGTTGATAATTCCTATCTTCTCTTCGGACTAAGAATTGTCGGTACATTTTCTCTATATCTCCAGTTAGCACAATAGGATATTTTCGAAAGCGTATCAACAGTGAAAATAAATTGGACTGAATAGTTGGGCCCACGAAGAGACTATCATTTAAAGACACACCTGTAGTTGATTTGGCAGATGCATCAAAAACAACTCGAACCTTTCTAGTCATACTGGATTCCTTTATGACTGCATGATGTGGTAAATAGTAAGTTATTGACGTACTCGGTTTTTCGTTTACCGATGCCATTTGGCCCAATGTTAAATATTCTTTCAGAACGTCATTATATTGATTCTGAAGCTTTATGTCTTTACTCAATTTTCGTTCAACACTCTCAAGACGCTTCAATGCACATTGGTAAGAATTTCCTAAGTTATTAAATCGTGATTTGAATGGTAATGCTACAATATATCTTCCGTTAGATGCTCGTTTGACATGCTTTTGAAAATGTTGTTCACATGCCGTTTCTTCCAACGAGAACTTATTTTCCCTTGGACACTCTTCAATCTCCCAAAACTTGCTCAAGTTAAATTCTAAAGATGTCGTGAGATGACAGGTATGGTGATTTGTATGACAATCCACCCAAGCAATGTCTTTTGTAATAAGAACTCTTGCTTCTCTGGTAATTCCATTCGTATTTGCCCTACTGTTAGTACTGAGAGCGTCGTTCCTGCTCCTAACAGGATATCGATCGGTGCTGGTTGGTAAAACTTCGGATCTGCTAGTTTGAGATTCCTTGGTATTCAACCAGTTTCGATCTTGATTTGTTGTTCTGGTACTGCTTGCAAGATGGTAGGTATAATTAAGAAAGTCAATGTTCTTTCATAACTATTCTTGCATGATTGTATGGTCGTGATTACCATCTCCTTTGAGAATGTTGTCATTTTGTTTAGCGTACCTACAGGTATATTGCAGATACTCCTCTTCAAACCTAGAGTGTTAGCTAGACTCTCGGTCATAAAATTAGTGGTGGAACAGGTGTCCAATAAAGCTCGGCATTGAATCGGTTGAGTGTCCTTGTCAAGAATGTTTAGCATAGCCGTTACCATTATATCGTTTGCCACCGAGTTTATAATCAAACTAGTTGCATTTCCTTTACTCGGTATAGCATTCTCCTTTGGTCATGTGTCTGGTTTGACCTTACACCCTTCTGAAGGGGTGTTGTTGCCCTTCTTCTCCTCAACTTCGGCATGCAATAGTGTATTCTGACGTCTCTTGCATCTTTGACACGATGTCCTTGATTTACACTGATTTACTCCATGGCCTTTGCCAAAGCAATTAAAACATAAACAGGCTTTAGAAATTACCTTTTGTCTTTCTTCTATTGTCAACTCACGAAATTTATTGCAGGTATAACACCTGTGGGATTCATTACACATTGGGCACATGATACCTGAATCATTATTGCTGTTAACTGTCCCCGTAAAGATTTGCGAACGCTCGCGAACTCTAGCTGTACCATTGGCTTCATTACCTTGTCTTGAGGACTTATAGCTTGGTTGTTCAGTTGTAACACTTGCTACACAAGTGGCTCGTCTTTCCAGAAATTTGAGCAATTCTATATATGACGGCATTTCATTACCAGTCAACGACAACTCCCATTGTAATACCGTACTATAGTTTAATTTTGATACTATTAAATCAACTAACGGTATATCCCAATGAGATACTGGTGCCTTTAAGTTTTCTAAGGCTCTCGTATGCTGTTGGAAAGTGTCAACTAAATGGTTTATGGTTGAAGGTGTATCCTTTTGTAGCTTCTGATATTCTCGCAAGATTGCCCAATGACGGCGCAATGTTCTACCAGTGCATTCGAATTTTTCCTTTAAAATATTCAAGGCGATTTTGTAATTCCCTTGATTTACTTCTAATGCTTCTATCACTCTAACAGCTCTTCCTGTAAGTCATAAGCGCAGATACTGTAATTTCTTTATCTCTGGCAAATCTTCTTGGTCAATAAGCCTACTAAAGAGACTATAGAACGAAGCCCATTTTTCGACAGTTCCATCGCAAGTTGGTAATGGGATTGGTGGTAAGATTACTGCGGAATGATGAACTCTCTGCACAGATGAATCTCGTGTTGATGTGTCACTGTTACTGGTTTTGTCAGAATATTGTGCATCAGTGGCGTGGCGTGCTTTGAATGGGAAGGGATGCAATCTTGCAAAATTTTTTGGTAGTACATTTACAGCCAACATTGATGTATATGTTATTTTAATATACTATGCATTACTAAAACCTCTCTCGTCTGCTGCTTTTTATGCACCCAGGGACCACGATCGAGGACGTGAGAGTAGGCACGCTGATTTATTCTGCAACGTTTTGGCCCCCATATTACCATATTAAAACTATTGTAAGTTATAAAAATAAATCAAATGATTACAAAAATAAATCTAGTTCAAATAATTATTATTAAATTTAAAAGAAAAATTATTTTTTAATATGGTAATATTTCCACAAATCTACTGATCAAACATATATAATAAATAAAACAAAAAACAAAATAACATAAAATAATTTTCAATTAATAACAAATAATTTTACAGCGCAATTAAATCTTTCTCCTATCATGCAGTTTAACGTTTTCGAAAGCCTTTCAAGAAAAACATTGTCAATTTAAAATTTTGGTTTTAATTCAATTCTTCTTTCCTTAACTGCAAATTCATCAATAATTTCATTATAAAAGTCTTCGTAGGAAAGAAGAGTTTTAAGCATACTTTTTTCAATAGTTAATAACGCTAAACCGCTTAATCGCTCTTCCGATGTAGCATTTCTAGAAAATGTCAATATTCTTTTAAGTGTAGAAAAACTCCGTTCCGCGGACGCACTAGTGACCGGCAATGTCAAAATAAGTTTTAAAAGTTTAAAACTTTGAATAAAACTATCACGTAAATTATTGTGAAGAAAGAATTGAAATATTTCTTGAAAGGCTTTACCTTTAAGGTCCTCATCAGAAAAAAGCACAGTGAGTTCAGTTTTTAAGGAAGTTTTATCGAAAAACTGAGGGTACGTTCAGTGGCGGATTTAGGGGGGGGGCTATAGGGGCTTCAGCCCAGGGCGGCAAATTTTTAGGGGCGGCAAATTTGCAAAACATTTTTTTATATTTTAACCGGACAAGAGCCAGTCAGCCGATTGCAGTCGGTTAGACGAGCACAGTACTTAAATTTTGTTTTCACAAAGGTTGCATCTCCCTCCGACAAAGTGATAATGGTTACAAATGAATTTTATTGTTTTATTGCCCTCATAAATGAGCACATCGGAATAGAAAAATACCGCAAAAAAAAAACAAAATACCGAAAAAATGTATCAAATGCGTCACATTTGAAAGTGGCTATGATTGTTGCGTCGTAAAATTTATATGAAAAAGAAATCATATTTCAGGAATATTTGTATCTCGGGTCACTTGTTGCCTAGGGACATTTGTATTGAAGGACATTCACATGGCGCCGCGCTTTTCAAATCCAAAGAATATCGAAATCTTTGGCTGTGGGTTTCGCGTGCAAACAAATTGTTGTTGTCGCCGCATGTCGACCCAGACGTACGCCACTAGTTGGAAATACGTGGGGGAGGGGAGTTTCAAGTTGTAACAGGAAAAAGGTTGATACACGTTGCGTCGATTCACCCTGCATGTTGCGTCGATTCACCCTGCATTTTGCACTTTCTACAACAAAGATTTGCCAACATCGGAAGAGTTTGTGAGTGAGTATGTACACTTTTTGGGATTATTGAAAGAACTTGGAGAAATAGAACGGCCAAAAACAATCTTGAATTTGTTTGAAGTTTTAATTGATAACGATCTACAAGACGTTTACTCGTACATAAACATTGCATTAAAACTATTTTTGGTCATCCCCGCGACGAACTGTTCGGCAGAAAGGTCATTCTCTGTGCTTAAAAGAATCAAAAACTATTCTAGATCAACAATGACTGAATGTTGCAGTTTTAACGATCGAAAATGACATTACAAAGAATTTGGACTTTGATGATATCGTCGATTCATTTTCAAACAAAAAATCACGAAGGAAGTTATTTTAGTTTTGAATTCAAAGGCTACCAAATCATTGTTTTCAATGACTTAGTTTTTAACTGAGTTGTTCAGTGTTAATGTAAGAGTAGAAAAAAATCCCTCGCTTATACAGAGTGGAAATGTTAGATTACATTCTTTTTTGTAAGGAATTTATTGTAATGTAAAGGAAAGGAATGATATATCATTAATATATATCTATAAAACTATTATCTCTGTTTTTTCATTTCCGAAATCAATATAAGTTATCGTAAAATATAACATTAGGAATATTATTTATTTTAAATGATTGTTGTTGATGGTGAGTTTATGTTTTTAAGGAATTACTGCTGACATTTTCCGTCACCGATAGAGAAAAACGTTGAAGACGAAGTGAGATTCCAGACCATGAAATGTAATAAAAATTGTTTATCTTTAATCGGTGATGGGAAATGCCCGTTATAACTCTTAAATAACAAAAATAATATTTATTCAACCTAAGTTTAAATTTAGTTTTCACTTTTTTCGCGATAGGCTAGTATTTGTGTGGTATTGTTGTTAGCAGTGATTATAAAAACCTGGTTGATGGATGATGTAAGAGCGGTGGTGGGGCGGCAGATCTCTTCCAGCCCTTAGGCGGGAATTGTGTAAATCCGCCCCTGGGTACGTTTCATCAAGATTTTGAAGTAAATCATCGGGGAATTTATTTGCGTAATTTCGAAATTTCGAGGTATCAAAGAGTTCTAGAAATCTTAGTTGATTTAAAGATGAAAACCGTGTTACGATTTCTTGATTAAGCATATCAATAATTTCAGCAAACAAGCGCTTAAAGCTTAATTCAATATTTTCGGAACCATCTACTGAACATCGTAGGCGCTTGCGTTGTGGTGTTAATTCACATATTAAGGAAGTTTCATTCCAAACGTTGGTGAAATTGTTTCTTAGATTTTGAAGCTGGGTCTGAAAATCTCTAATTTTTTTAGTGCAAAAGCTTATGTCGCTTTGTTTGGATTGGAAAATTTCAAAAAGGATATCGGTTTGGGGAAAAATTTTTGAAAACATTTTCAGCAGAAATATAAACTGAAAATCATTTAGGAGTACGGAGAGACCTCGAGCACTGTTAACAGTTTCGGCATCCCAAATATCTTCCTCATTATCCGTTATATATTCAAAAAGAGTATTAAGATTATCTAAATTATCATGAATAGATAGAATAAGTCTACCATTGAAATTCCAGCGAGTGTGAGCTACTTTTGGAAGTCTTCGCTTTAAAAACAAGTCGAGAACAGCGGTTCTTTTAGTTGACTGACTAAAGAAATTTGAGAAACCTGTGATTGACTGAAAGAAGATTCGGCACTCACGAACCTTGTCACATGATTTCGATAAAACAAGATTTAAGCGATGAGCAAAGCAGTGTACAAAAAGAGCATTTGGATAAGTTTCTTTAACCCGGGTTTGAAGACCACTAACTTCACCCGCCATAACTGAAGCTCCGTCATAGCTTTGGCAAATTAACTTGGGACCACATGCGAAATTATGCATAATATGAACTACATGTTCATGCAAACGAACTGCTCTTCTATCATCGGAGATATTTTTAAAACTAATGAATGTTTCTTTCGTCTCACCAGAGGAAGAAATGTATCTCAGAGTGGTTGATAACATAGATCGACAAGAAATATCCGTGGTTTCATCACAAATAATTGCGACAAACTCAGAATTTTGGATTTCAGAAGTAATTTTTCTTGTAAGAGTGGAGGAAATAGCCATTATTAAATCATTTTGAATATTATTTGATAATCCAGAAAATACTGAAGCTGTCTCTAAATGATTTTTAAGTTCTGGATTATGTTTGGCCAAAAGTGAAATTAATTCAACATAATTTCCCCGATTAACAGAATCCGGACCCTCGCGGTGTCCGCGAAAGGCTTGCTCCTGGCATGCCAAGTGGCAAACAACATCTATAAAAATTTTAATAATTTTCCGGTTCTTTTTAACTAACTCATTGTGCTTTATAATTGAGGATTTATAATGAGTGTCTACTAGATTTTCAATCCTTTGGCCTGTACCGAATTTAGAAAGAGCTAAAACCGATTTTAAATGCTCGGAGGATTTTTTGCCATGCCTATCAACAGCTTTATGAAAATTATTTAAATCATTATATCCCGAACACCGCCAAACGTTCTTTTCAGTTGAAAATAAAATGCAAGGCCAACAAAAAAATTTTTGCTTATTTTGACAACCGGTAAGCCAATTCGCGCTATCGTATAATTTAATAGAAAAATATTTAATATGGGTTTCGGTCCCCCATTTTCAATAATGGATTTCTTTTCCGTAAACGAACGCGAGACAAAGGATTGCTGCAATAAATCGTCACCCATGATATTTATTAAAGTAATAACAAATCAAAAAAAACTAACACAAATAATATAATTCTCCAAATTTCTTTTAAAATCTACCTTTTAAAACAAAGCACTATTTTGAACACACAAAACAAATCGCACAAACTAAATTGCATGCAAAACAATTTTCTATATAAACAAACCAAAGAAAAAACTAACACAAATAATATATTTCTCCAAATTTATTTTCAAATTTACCTTTTAAAACTACTATTAAAAAAAGCACTATTTTGTACATACAAAACAAATCGCACAAACTAAATTGCATCCAAAACAATTCTATATTTTCTAATTAATTAAATGAATTACAGCGTTTTACTATGTCCTACAATTAAGCCATTCATTGTACAAATTCATTTCCATATATTCATTGCATTGAGAAATGAATTCCCTGAAATCTTATTGGGAAACTTCTCTCCGCTCTCACCCAACAAAAATATACTCACTTCGTATGGATGCAAAATCTGAATTGCTTCCCTTGGCTCTGGTCACAGGAACAAACCTTAGTTGTGACTTCCCATCTCCACTTCCCTCTTCATCAACAAGTTCGTACCGAAGTACGTTCCAACGGACAGTCAAGGGAAGCAATTCAAATTCAGCTTCTCGAAGTCCGGTGGCATGTTGCTTTGCGTATATAGAATGGTTCAGAGAGAAGGAGGAGAGAACTTTCGCTCATGGACACAACATAAAATATTGGTTGAAGCAATTTGCTTCCATTTAATTTTTCATTCTCAAAATGAATGAATGCATGAATTTTTCCCTAACAGTGGAGGCTAGAAAAATGGCAAGGAATAATAAAAAGTTAATCTCAGAGTGTAAAAATAAAATAATTTTTTTGTAAAAGCAAAGAATAATTAATTATTGATAATTTATGAATTTTTATTTTTATTTTTTAAGAAATTGTAAGGGATGCAATGCATCCCTTGCTTCCAAAGACGCCACGCCACTGTGTATTTGTAATACTCGACTTCTTTCCAAATTATAACTTTCAATAATTTCAATACGACGTTCTTCTTCTGTCTCATCAAGTTCTTCTATGTCAGTTTGTAGTTCTTCAAACTTCTCAAATGCCCTTTCCATAGTATCGAGGGTTGATTTCACTAAATAAATGTTGTGATTGGTCGCGTTTGTATCCCATTTGTCTAAAACATTTCTCAAAATTGTTACGGTTGAAATAATATAAGCCCGTTGCCTCTTTAATTTGGCTAATTCGGCCATTTCACTTCTGGTAAGTTGATTCACGGTACAAGCTGTAGAATTGAAGATGGAACTTCTTTATGATTGGATTAAATGATATTAACTGTATGCTGCGTCACTGGCCACCCAAGTTGTTGATCTTGGTGATGATAAGTCGCTGGCCAGATCCGACTCGAAGGATCATGTTTTTTCGTGTGACTTCTCTTTTTACAGATAATCACTATTTGTGTTTATAGGGTAGAATTGGTATGAATATTAATGATATTTCAGTTGCTGAATTGTAAAGAAATGAGACAATAAAATGAACAGAAAATATTATAATTTATTAATATGAACAAAACAAGTAATATCCTTTGATACTTTTTACAGTCTTGTAATAACCTGTTGGTTATCTTGAATATTTGTATTTAAAAAATGTCTGACTAATCCTGTGATATAGTGTGGTAGATCCCAAACTATGTCTAAACCCTATTTTGTTGGATTCCTTACTTTCAGTGGGGAGTCCCACGTCTGGATAAAGAATGATTTTTCTGTGCCGAAATTCGCCTTTTATTCTGTTTACTTTGCTCAAGCTCGCTCTAATGTTCTAGTAGGCGAGCTTTTGATAAACTTTCATTATAATTTTTATACAGTGCTGCTTAAAAATTAAGACCACGTACATTTTGTCATGAACTTTCACCTGTGAAAAGCACTCGTTTCCAGTCCTGCAGAGTCGAATTTCTGTGGACTCTAAACCACAAAACTCTTGCTCGAGCATGTCTGGATGTTAGGAAACATTTTCTAGCCGCGCTTCGAGCAAACAATCCTTTTGCGCAAAGGATTCTTCAAATGTAACCAGCAGACACTTGCGTACAACTTTTTTTGACGGTGATCTATCAAAAGATCAGCGCTCGATTGCGTTCGATTTTCTTTAACTAAGTTGTGCGAAGAACTTTCAAC
Organism: Thereva nobilitata; assembly: GCA_963855945.1. Classification (NCBI taxonomy): domain Eukaryota; kingdom Metazoa; phylum Arthropoda; class Insecta; order Diptera; family Therevidae; genus Thereva; species Thereva nobilitata. The sequence continues at coordinate 81,583,745 of OY979695.1, forward strand.
ACGTCTTGTCACAATTTTCTTACGTTCTGAATTTTTCCTGTTCTGCACGGTCCCACATTCATTGTGCCTTTTGATGGTTTGATGAACACAGGTTTTACTTATTTTTAATTGTAGTGCAATTGTCCACTCAGATAAGCCCATATTGTGAAGCCCAATAACAGAAAACTATACTTAAGTTACTCGATGTTCTGTAAACAACTAAAATTATTTATTTACTTGCCATAAAGTTATTTCATTAACTGATTTTCTGCCCATTTTGCAACTTTGATAGAAAAATGAAAACGTAAACGAATGGTATCAAATAAAAAGCGGTGCTAGAGGTTCTAGCACAGTTAGCTATGGCTTTGTCAATGTTCCAAACTGTAACGCAAGGAATTGATAATATAGTGGTACCTATGCAACGGTACTGCATCCGTGCAAAGGGATATTATTTCAAACGCTAAAGTGGTCTTAACATTTTACGCAGGGATTAATTTACGTTTTCATTTATAGTGAAAGACCGTCTTGTTTTATTTTAATGAAATTATTACAATAAATAGAGTATAGTTTTAGTTAAATTTTGAGTGCTTCATTTCTGTAATCTAACCAGTTGTTCAAAATCTACATCCATTGAAAGTGAACATTTCATCACAAAGTTTACGTGGTCTTAATTTTTTACGCAGCACTGTAGTACTGGAACTGCCATGTGTAGGTTGCTTTGTCTTCCTGTCAATTCAAATTTAATTAATGCTAGGTTTCCACTTGTCGTTTTGAAATTGACAAAAGACGCATTCTTTACGCCATTTAGAAAATAGGCAAGTGGAAATAGCGAAAAGCTGCATGTCATTGAATTGACCAACAGTGCTTGTCAATGACTGACAAGGAATTTACAGGACAAATGGAAATAGCTGAGTTGTCAAACAAAATGTTATTTTGTTTTTAATTGACAGTGAAAATTTATTGGCATTGTGTTTAATTGTTTGTCAATCAAAAGACACGATATCGACTTTTTTGAGGTGCCGATAGAAGAATATTAACGAAAACATGTTTTGAAAAAAAATTCATAATTTTCGGTCGGGCCCTTTTTTTGTTTAAATGAAAAGACTTCGGCTAATAAGGTTCACAAGCACCTTAAATTGATTAGTTTTTGTAATATTTAATAGACTCGTTGGAATGAAACCCGTTCTAAATGAAGTTACCTTTCGCGATTCCGCAGAGTGATAGCTTGCCAACAAGACATCACTACTTGTCAAAATTCAAACACTCATTAAAAACGCTGAAAACCCTTTACAAAGAGCACGAACTTTTTTGACGGGGAATTGTTTTCCACGTCCTACAGTTTCTGGAAAATGAAGCTCATCCCGGAATTTCCAGTAGTTACTGAAAAATTTGGCCTTTTCGATCAAGTGTGACAAGTCCTTTACATTGATTAGTTTTGCTAATATCTCATGAAATCGTTCGAATTTCATCTGCTTCCCAGATTATCAGATGCGCTGCAACATGCTCAGGACAAATTCAACCATGCGTTCTAGTGTAGAGAACGAAGTACGAAGGAAATTCGTTTGCTAACGTTCAGGAAAAACAAATTCTCTAGAAAAATCCTGTGGATTTACCACTATTATAGTTATTTGAACTAGCTTCTCTCAGGATTACTTTGGCACCAGTTCTGGTACTAGTCAATTTCCCGCTAGTGCTAAACGTATACTATTTTCAAAAGTCAGTATATTCCGTCTACGTTCATCATACTGGGAAGTTGATCATATGGACCGAAAGGGTCAAACCCACAACCCAACAAGTTTTTTCATGACACAATAGAACGATAGAAAATTAAATATTTACCTTTTCCTTCTCATACAATAGCACAATTCAAAATTGACAATGAGATTACAGTTTCAAATTGTCAGAGCTAGTGGAAATAGCTTTTAGTGAACTGGCAAAGGCATTTGTCAAAATATCATTGTCAATGAATTGACAAATTAATTTTTAGCAATAATTGACATAAGTGGAAATGAATTGGCAATAGTGTCGTTTAAGGGGGGAAACCAGTTTAGACGATTGAAAAAATTGACTTTTTTTTTATTTCATAAATTGTTAGTAAAACTATTCAAGAATATGTTGCCAAAGTTTCAAAACAAAATTCCGATTTGTTCCGATGTTATGAGCACTAAAGTGAACGCCCGCCTTGGGTAGAAGGTACTAGAAACTGCGTTTGCGTTTGCGAAAATGCGATTTTCTCGAAACGACTATTTTTCAACTCGTGGGAATTCTATCTTGAAAAGTTATTGTTCAATCGTTCTGAAAATTTGTGTCAATATTCTTTATTCAATTACAATCTATATGAACTAAACTCTTGGATAATATTATTATCTAAAATTTGTTTTTAAATGCAAAAAAGGTGAAAAACATGGTATAAAAACATGAAATTTTGTTCAAACACCTCAAAATCATGCAATTTTCAATTTTTTGTTAAGAGTTTAGTTCATATTCTTAGAAAATATGTTGCTAACGGCGAAAAAAATGGTGATGATTTCAGATAAAAATTGCGACTTCCAGATTTCCCACGAGCAGCAAACTCGGATGGCGACCGTCCATGAAAAGCAGCTTCTAACTCCACTATTTACAGCGGAAATGACTTGAAAAAATTGCAACGTGTACTTCAAAACATTAATAAAATATCCTCCAAGTTTAAACAAATTCTGATTATTCCTTCCTTGTTGAAAAAATTCACGAAAAACACTAAAATATCGGCCTCCTAAACTGGTTTCCCCCCTTAATGACAAAAACTAAAGCTTTTAAACTTTGTCAATTAAACGACAAGTGGAAACCTAGCATAATTCATCAGTCAAATTTTCTTTGGACTTGTCACGTTAACACTAACAGTTTTCGGATATTTTGATCACCATCACACAATGCCGTACTATTTAATGTCTCAGCTGGATTCGTTGTATCACCGCCGTCGTTAGATGATTTGCGAAAAAATTCCACTCTCATTTCAGCAGGAAGAGCCCGTAATACAATCGACCTCAGCATCATGTTATATTGCCTGGATGGCACATTCAAAGCTGCAAGAGAACGTATAGTAGAAGTAACAAAATTATACACACTTCTTAGAGCAGGCGCGTTGAACTTTGATTTTACTGGTGTTAGTGACATGAGTTCATGCATCAAACGTTCCACTATCTTGTCCGTGTTTCCGAACTGTTCCTTTAACAATGTGATAGCGTCTGTGTAGCACATATCGGTGGGTGTAAAACCCGCTATGGCAGCCGCAGCCTTGCCTGATAACAAGGACTGAAGATAATTAAACTTTGTTGCAGCACTTAAAGAAGGATTGTCAAGGATGGAAATTTTATATTGCTCCCAAAATGGGAGCCATTCATTGATATTGCCACTAAATCTTTTTAATTCGATTTTAGGCAGCCGTTCTTGAGTACTGGGTTGTTTATTATCTTGTCCGTTTGTTCGACAACCCACATTGCTATTTGAGGAGCCCTTTAAGGCGTAGTAATGCGAAAGACGTGTTTCCAAACGAGCTATAGCTCCTATAGCCTTATCTTCATAATCAAGAATAGCATCGTATTCCTTTACTTGATTTTCCTTATCGTCTAGATCTGCTACTGCTTCATTAGCCTTGCATAAATTTTCGTCTGCAGTTTGCAGCCGCTTGAGAAAGACTTCTAAATCTTCTTCTACCTGCTCGTTGATGTCGTTAAAAGATTTGGGTATAGCATTAGTGCTTAAACATTTGTTCACGTCATTTACGACACGTGTCACTTGTGCACGACATGAAGACCGATAAGAAATTTCCATACCGTTAGCTGATTCGATTCTTTTTACCGGAACCGCCGTTCTACCAAATTATTTTCAAATTGCGATTAAAATTTGCCGACAACTTAAATTCCCGGGTTTCGGCACCATGAAAAAAAGTACAAAACAAAAGGTATAACCCAGGGTTTTTCGACTAAAAAAACAACTATTAAGAAATGATAATGATATATTGAAAGTAATAATTCGATCTTCTCGGTTCACGGTTTGATTTTCAACCAACTTACAATTCAAATTTACCGATAGCTCTCTCATGACAAAAATACAATAACTTCTAAATACAAAGGATTACTGGCATGGGTTATGAGTTGCCAGAATATTATTTTTAACATCATGGATTGAAATACAAATAAATTTTAATTACAAAGAATTATATTATTTTTAACAACTGCAAATTTAAAGTGTGTTGTGTTCACCTAAGTGTGTTGTTTTCTTGTAGTCATTTTTAATCCGCTTTAAAGGGTGTTGTTTCCGTAAAGTGTGTTAAAAAAGCTGTGTTGAAACAAAATCCGACTATTTTCCCGTTATCTATTGCATTTTTAGGAAAAGGAGCAAAATCTTTAATTGAACAAGGTTAGTTTACACTCTAGTTGTTATAAAAATTATTCTAATAGTAGGATAAGGGCGTTCGTTGTCATAGTAGCAGCAACAGTTCAGTGTCTTGTACATTAAAATCTCCTTTGATTGATTTTAATTTCGTTACCAAATGTTTCATTTGCTCTGAGGCGATTATTGATCAATCAGAAGTGTCTCTAAATCGACAACGACGTGTCTGTAATGTACCTAATAATTCATTTAAAAATACTGTTTCGACGACTTTGACCATCTCGTACCTTGTAAAACATACCATTACAATAATGAAAAACCCCAATAAATTGCTAAACAATGTTATTACATTACTCAAACATCGACATCTCTTAGAACGTAAAGTCATTCATTCATTATTATTGCTTGCTACCTGTTATTGAGAATGTCTAGGGAGAGGAGGAGGTAAAATCGTAAAAAAATTATTCAGAAAATCTGTCACTTTGATACCTTCAGGGCGCTGTAAAACCCTTCGTAGTGAATGATTTTTAAAAAAAATGAATGAAATATATTCGCTATGAAACCCTCTAAAAAAACTTGTTATTTTTTTTTGTTATAATTGAAGGAAAAAAAGTTATAGTCCTTAAAAGGAAATATTGTGACTAATTTTTGTGTTCTAAGGCTTATAACTTCTTAATTATTCAATTTACGACAAAAAAGCTTATATAATAAATTGTAGATAATTTAATTCTAAACCTTTTCACAAATTTTCTGTAAGATGTACTGTTACGGAGATATAATGGAAAAACCATTTGCACACCTTTTCCAAGATGGCGGCCAAATGGGGGCCCCGAGGCAGAAAACTCAAATTTAAACTTACACTGACCCCCCTACTTGACCCAAGAAAAAAACCTTGTCCTACATTTTTGCAATGTAAAAGTACCATTTCCATGGACTAGTTTTCTGCTTTGATTTATAGGCCTTTGTATGCGATGGACTAGGTTAGGTTAGGTTAGGTTAGATATGGCTGAGCTACTGGTGTACAGCTCAAACACTTAGGCCAAAGGAGTAGGCCCATTGTGATGCCATAGTGATCCCACTTTAAACCTGATGTTAAAGTGTCATTTCTTCGCTAAACCATCTCGAGGAAGCAACGAATCTCCTGAGTTGCGGTATCCGAATGTTCGAGATTTCCGCAAGCGTGCTTAGAAAGGGTTTACCAAATGCGGTTAGTCTCCTTCTGCTTAGGGCTGGGCAGTGACAGAGGAGATGTAGTACACTTTCCTCCTCGTCCGGATTTTTACAGGTTCTGCAAAAATCGTAGGTCTCAAGACCTAAGCGTGTCGCATGCGTCCCTATCAGACAGTGTCCGGTAAGCACTCCCACTATAGCTGAGAGGTCTTGTCTCTCGAGGCTCATTAGTGAAGTAGTCCGCCTGAGATCATAAGAGGGCCAAGTTAGTTTGGCCAAGGTGCATTTATTAAGATCCCTCCAATGCTTCTTTGCTTGTTGCATTGTGTGCTGTTTGCATTGGAGTTTAAAGGTGGCCCAAGGCATACCAACCCTTTCCTTTCCAGGAAGGAGAGTGGCGGTCGTGCCTTTCCTAGCCAGTTCGTCAGCTTTACAATTTCCCTCTATGTTTCGGTGACCGGGCACCCATACGAGGAGGGTCCTGAACTGCTGAGCCATCTCGTTAAGAGATCTGCGACATTCAGAGATAGTTCTAGAGCTGTTTGTGCAAGAGCGCAGGGCTTTCAGAGCCGCCTGACTATCTGAAAAGATGTAGACAGTCCGATTCCTATCGCCTTGCTGGTTTATTAAAAGAACAGCTTCATGTATGGCTAGAACCTCCGCTTGATATACACTGCAGTGATCGGGTAGTCGGAAGGAGACTTCAATCCCAGTCTCTGGGGAAAAGACTCCTCCTCCTACTCGACCCTCGAGCTTAGAGCCATCAGTAAAGAAGTTTATGGCATTTTGAAAACTGTGTGGTCTGTTACTCCATTCACGACGTGAAGGAATGTGGACTCCGTAGTTCCTCGTGAATGTAGTCTCGGGTATACAGAAGTCAGTTTTAGTGGGGACGATAACAGAGTTCAACACCTTCGTGTGACTTCCCCCGGTTCCGGTCCAAAATCCAGATTCTTTTATTCTAAGGGCTGCGATGGTTGCGCTTTCCCTTGCCACAAGATTCAAAGGAGGGAGGTATAGCATAACATTTAGGGCATCTGTAGGTGTGGAGCGAAGTGCTCCTGTTATGCATAGCTCGGCACATCTTTGTACTTTCTGTAGTTTGTTTAGCACGGTGGACTTACTTAAGGTTGGCCACCATACTATGACTCCGTATAGGAGTATTGGGCGGACGATCGCTTTGTATATCCATCGTACTATGTTAGGGGAGAAGCCCCATTTCTTCCCAATGGATTTTTTGCAAGCGAAAAGCGCTATGTTCGCTTTCTTAATGCGCTCTTCTGTATTTTCATTCCAGAGGAGTTTCTTGTCTAGGATTACTCCCAGATATTTGGCGCTATTGCTAAATTTGAGCCTAACATTGTTAAGCCGTGGGGGTGTTAAAGGTGGAGTTTTATACCTCTTTGTGAAGAGGACTAGTTCCGTTTTTACTGGGTTAACGCTGAGTCCGCGGGTGGCAGTCCAGCTTGAAAGGGTTTGTAACGCCGCCTCCATGAGATCACAGAGGACTTGAGGAAATTTTCCTTTTGTGACGATGACAACGTCATCCGCGTACGCCAGGACGTGATGCCCCTCGGCCTCCATGCGTCGCAACAGCTGGTTTATAGTTACGACCCATAGGAGCGGGGAAAGTACTCCTCCTTGCGGGGTGCCTCTGTTTACGGCCCTTCGGACCGAGCTGTCGCCTAGGCTCGAGCTCACCATCCTGCCGGTAAGCATTTGGTGGATGAGAGACACCAGCGATGCCTCGATCCCCAGTTCTGTCAAGGCCAGGGTGATGGCGTTCGGGAGTACGTTGTTAAACGCTCCCTCTATGTCAAGGAATGCCACTAATGTATACTCCTTGACTTCGAGTGATTTTTCAATGGTAGAGACCAATGAGTGAAGAGCAGTATCAGTAGATTTGCCCTTTGTATAGGCATGTTGTGTGCCAGAGAGTTCAGAGGTTGGTATGGTCTGCCTCAGATATATTTCGATTAGCCTTTCTAGAGTCTTTAAAAGAAAGGATGATAGGCTAATTGGCCTGAAGTCTTTGGGTGTTGCGTGGGAGGCTTTTCCTGCCTTGGGTATAAACACTACTTTAACCTCTTTCCAACTAGAGGGAATGCAGTTATTTTGAAGGCACCCTGTAAACATGGCCTGCAACCAGGGCATGATGTAACTAAGGGTGCGCTGCAGTTGTGCCGGCACTATGCCGTCCGGGCCTGGAGATTTATAGGGCTGGAAGGTGTTTACAGCCCATTCAATTCTTGCTCTACTTATGATAGATTTGATCAGCTGTGGTGAGGCTGAAGAGTTTATCGGGAAGGCTGACTCAGCGGTAGTACTACTCGGGAAATGGGTGTCCATAAGTAGTGCCAGGGATTCCCTGCCTGAGTCAGTCCAATCGCCGTTTTCTTTGTGTAAATAACTAAGCATTGTTGGTGCTTTAGTTAATATTTTACGTAACCTTGAGGCTTCCGACGTGGACTCTATATTGCTGCAGAAGGTAGCCCAAGAGGTGCGTTTGGCCTTCCTTATTGCCATTTTGTATCTATTCAGCTTCGACTTATAGCAGCCCCAGGAGGTTTCACTGCTGCTGCGTCTAGCTGAGTTAAATTCCTTTCTACACTCTTTTCGGAGCGTTTCAAGTTCGCGAGACCGCCATGGGGGTTTGGAAGCCTCTTTATGCTGTCTGTTCGGACAGGCTTTATTAATGGCGTGAGAGCATTGTTCTGTGAAGATGCTCACAATGCTGTCGAGTTGTTCCCGATTTTTGGGAATACAGGGTGGCTTAGGAGCAAGGTTTTTTGCGATAAGCCTGGTATAGTAGCCCCAGTTTGTCTTCTTGAGGTTTTTTATTTTAGAAGGGGGGGTTGAGCTAGAGTCCTGCAGTTGAAACTCTATAAATCTGTGGTCTGAGAAGGAGTGGTCTTTCAAGACCTTCCACACCGAAATTCGGTCGGAGTGGCGATCGGAGACAAGGGTGATGTCCAGTACTTCTTCTCTGTTTTTGGTAACGAAGGTGGGATCATTACCTTTGTTACAAATAGCAAGTTTGGTGCTTAGTAGGTAGTTAAGTTCTTACCAGGTTCTGAAAAGTCATAGGAGGTAGGGGGCCCTCATCATCGTGGGCTAGATAGAAAGAGGCCATCCTGAGTTTCTTCTGTTTTAACTCTAGGTCGACCGCAGTAAGATCTCCGTCACTAAATTGAGGGAGAAGAAAGGTGCTTATATTATTCTTGACCAGGATAGCTGTTCTGGGTTTTCCCTTCCCTTTGGTGTAGAAGAGATTAAATTTAGGCGTCCTTAAGCCACAGATCCTGTCTCCAGCGATCCATGGCTCTTGGACTAGGGCAACATCGACTTCGCCTGATGCCAGGTGAAGCAAAAGCGCAGCGGACGCTGCTTTACAGTGGTGCAAGTTAATCTGTGTTACCCGCACCATTTTCAGGGTGGTGTACTTCGACGACAGTCACCTCCGCCTCTTCGTCGCTGGGGATGTCTGTGTCGATGTCTGAGCTGAGGAGTTGGTGCTCCGTGTACATACCGCCGATGGCTCTGCCAAGCTCGGAGTCTGTCGACGCGTCAACTTCGCTCCGAGCTGCACTTTCACCATCGGTTTCCATGTTTTCATCCTCTTCAGAGGTCTTGGTGCAGGCCGCCTGGTTCACTAGGGCTTCCGTGTCTGTTTTATAGACCTTCAGCTCTATTTTTTGGAAGCCGTAGTTCACGGCGTATTTTTCGTTTGCCAGTTGTTCTAGGCATTCTTCATTTAGGAGCAGAACAACTTGCATGGTGGCCCTGTTTGTCTGCTCCGTTTTGATAACTCTCCAGTTATCAGTTTTGATGTGGGGGTTGAAGGCCTTCAGCATGGTGAGGATTTCCTCAGGCTCCGATGGAGCCACTGGAAACCATGCTCTGGCCCTCGGGCGAGATGGTATCTCGCTAGCGTCAAGTGCTTTGAGCCGCGCACCGGGGTAGACTTCCCCGACTCTAGCTACCGCAGCCTTGTATAGTTCTGCAGACCTAGTGTTGTCGCAGGCCGTTAGTTTTATACAGCCTTGATACCATCCGGCATCAAGGCATGAAGGAGGAGGTCCCGGGTTATCCCTCAGGACTACCATGGCCACTTTGGCGAGGGCGACTTGCACCCACCGCCATTGGTGTTTGGGAATCTTCCCATTCTCGTCATTCTTGTCCAAGACGCCGATTATTTTGCGATCCTTCGCTATTTCCGCGAAGGATAACGGTTTGTTTCCGTGCGTCTTGGGCTTTTTTGGCACTGGACTGTGGGTGCTTGGTTCCTCCACAGAACGTTGGCGTTTTGAGGCTGGTGCACCCCCAAACCGCTCTAGTGCAAAATTTGGGATGACTTGCTTTGCCCAAGCGATGTCATCCTGGACTTTGGTGAAGTCCTCCTTCGACACTTGGTCTTCCCTGATCGGGTTGATGGCCAGGCGTCGAAGGATTCTGCTAGCCAGGCGGACTTCTTGTTGACCTGCCTTTGTCGGGTCGGGCCTTTTCAAGTTTTTGGCCCTTCCGCAAACCATTCGCTCCCCTGATCCGCCCGCAGCGGCCGCGCCCGCAGGTGTGCGCTGGGCAGCGACGGTGCCGCAAGGAGGAGCAGGTTTGCTAGTGGACGCTTGGGGTGCCATTTCGCGGGGGGTGGAGTTTGTGGCTCCGTTTGGTTTAGGTTGGCTCGGGGGTACCGCAGCTCTGTTTTTAGCGGGATTTGTGGTCCCTGTTTTTAGCGTGGAGTTTGTGGCTCCACTTAAAAGAGTTTTGGTCTTTCCGCAGACCATTCGCTCCCCTGATCCTCCCGCAGCGGCCGTGTCCGCAGGTGTGCGCTGGGCAGCGGTGATGCCGCAAGGAGGAGCAGGGTTGCTAGTGGACGCTTGAGGTGCCATTTCGCAGGGGGAGGAGTTTGTGGCTCCGCTTGGTTTAGGTTGGCTCGGTGGTACCGCAGCTCTGTTTTTAGCGGGATTTGTGGTCCCTTCCGGTTTTCGTTTAGGGGAACCGGACCCCTTTTTAGTTTTTTGTGGTTTTTTGTTTTCCATAATTATACTCCCACGAGTAGCGGAGAAACGAGGTCCACCCGGGCAGAGATCCGCAGTACCCGGGTAAGGCTATTTAGAACCGGAGGTCGCCAGGTATCCGGAGCACACCGTTCACGACTGGGCTTAATTAATCTGGGCCCCCAGCCAGGCTGATCATCGGCACGGTTCGCATAACACCTTAATCCGACCCAGAGGATAAGGGGGTTGGGGATGGGCATCAAGGGATTTAGAGGAGGAGAGGAATACAAGGTTGGGAGGACGACTGTCTGCTACGTTCTAAAAAGAACGCATTGCCCAGAGTGAACCAGCGCGATTGACTCGTCACGCATACGTGGAGGTCGTCGTCATTATCACCCCATGCGATGGACTAAATAAATGCTAAAAAATTATTGTTTTTTTGTTTGAATGATATATTTTATATTATCGTGTCATTAGAGCAATTATGATTGCGGCCTTGATTAGACTGGGTTTCCCCAAATACTTCGTGCATATAATGATAGATTTCCTAACAGGCAAGATGCGGCACTGTGACTCCGATAATGTAGAGATCGTAGAAGAGGACGCAAATATAGCAATAGCTGCAGATCTATTTGATCCACAGCCCTCGACAAATATGGAGGTCACAAGATGAGTGGTACCGGAAAATTCCCACAATTTACATTGGAACCGGGGGAATAAGACCGAATCTGATGACCTTAGGTGTGCCCAGCAGACCATTGGAAGGTGCCGCCCTTGTCCCGCCGGGCTACGACAATTCTGTTGACTCTGAGCTCAAGGACTAACGAAAGGTTTTGTCCGACGAAAGGTTTTATTTTGAAATTTTGTTTCCGCGCCTAAAAAACAAATGGGGTGCGACTAAAGGATCAGTTCACGACTGGCAGGCCCGTTTCTACAGGAATCTTTTAATTTTTGGGCTCCTTATCTGTAAGGTAGTCCTTTTGCTAGTTTTTATTGCTCCTTTGTTACTTACTATTCATGTTGAATATGAAATCAGAAAAATTTAACATTAGTTAGTATGCTTGCACGACCACAGTACACAAGTCTCACGTATTCCAAAATCATCTACAAATACGATAACAAGCTTTCGAAATCATCATTAGATGTCGCTTTGTCACGTGCAGCTTATGTCCAAGGACTATGGCCTATTGCAAGCAGTAAATCGGTGAGTATAAAACTTACGGCTATTTTACATCCCAAAGGCAAAATTTCTGTGCGATAAAAGAGCTCAAGAGTTGCGTTTCCACTTTGCGTTTGGGATGTAAAATGGCCTTTATTCTTACTGATTATTCAATTAAAAGAAAGATAAAGATCGCCAAAGATGTTTCACATATTTTGCGCTATTTTTTTTTAGAGTTGATTTTTCAAATTGTAGGGGTGTAGTTTAGACCCTTAAGGGTTGAAAATAATTCATTTTTGGCTGACAATAATCATACAATTGAATTTGAAGCATAAACATGAAAAACAAAATTTTAAGAATTTTTTTATTAAATTCTTTTATTTAACTTACACTGTTTGCCGTCAAATCTTGCAACGCAAAATTTTTATACTTAGACTTTACCAAACTCAATGAAATTTGGCGAACATGTATAACTTCGGTGACAATACAAGTTAGTGGTGTTTTTATAAGATCAAGATGGCGGTTCCAAGATGGCGGCCGAATTTTGCAATTGTGTTCCAAACTCAATTAAATTTGGCGAACATGTATAACTTCGGTGACAATACAAGTTAGTGGTGTTTTTATAAGATCAAGATGGCGGTTCCAAGATGGCGGCCGAATTTTGCAATTGTGTTCCAAACTAAATGAAATTTGGCGAACATGTATAACTTCGGTGACAATGCAAGTTAGTGGTGTTTTTATAAGATCAAGATGGCGGTTCCAAGATGGCGGCCGAATTTTGCAATTGTGTTCCCCGACCCCTCGACACAGGTATCCGTATCAAATGAAAGGCATGTCAGGTACAATACAATTAGCTGTGTGGCGTCATTTCAAATTCAATATGGCGGATGCCCCAAGATGGCCGACAAAATTTTCTTATCTAAGATCTTCATATGGGTACCAAATGAAAGGGTTGCTGAGAAGAAAAACTAAAATAAAATGACGTCACTCTAAATTCAATATGGCGGACCCATATATCACTAAACCATGACATGGGTACTGCCCTCAGGGTTCAACGATCAACAGCACAGGCACTAAAATGTCTATTCTAATGTCATACTACTAAAGCCTTAGCATTCTCAATGATCTTATACTTAGGTAATTTTGTTCATACTACATATAAAAGCATTTTCAATCTAATGACTCGAACTTTTATAGGAATAATTGGAGAGTTGACTTAACGTTCGTGTTGTTCGATTTGTAGTAATTTTAAATGTTTTAACATTTTGCAAAAATAATCAACAAGGCGCCGAATTTTTCAATTGTGTTCCACTGAAGCCCACGATATGGGTATCAAATGAGAGAGTATGACAGGTAGATTATAGTAAGCTGTGTGACGTCATTTTAAATCTAATAAGGCGACCACCACAAAATGGCGGAAGACATACAGACTAAAAAGTAGAAAATAAAAAAAAATAAATAGTTTAAAAAAACTAAAAAATAATCTTTTATTTTAAAATGAACCAAAAAGTAAATAAATAGTTTAAATTAAAATGAACCAAAAAGTAAAAAATAAAAAATAAATAGTTTAAAACAAATAATTTTAAAATGAACCATAAAATAAAAAAGAATTTTGAATGTAAAGTTTTTATTGCTGCAGCCACTTACTTCGGCCCACGCTTTTTACATTTAAGTAAGTGGCTGCAGCAATAAAAACTTTACATTCAAAATTCTTTTTTATTTTATGGTTCATTTTAAAATTATTTGTTTTAAACTATTTATTTTTTATTTTTTACTTTTTGGTTCATTTTAATTTAAACTATTTATTTACTTTTTGGTTCATTTTAAAATAAAAGATTATTTTTAGTTTTTTTAAACTATTAATTTTTTTTTTAGTTGATTTAGGGTGGTTTTAACCCATTAGGATTTTCCCTTGTTATAAAGTTAGGCTTGATTTAGTATAAATCAACCACCTTCGCAAATATTTATTGAAAAAGGCGTATTCCATTGGATTATTTTTAATTATTATTGAAATTATCGCGAAAAACCCTTAAGAAGGGGTATTTTTCGCGTTTTTAAGGGTGACGCCATATTTTAGGATCGCAGGGCCCCGATTTTGGTGATCAGCGACCCAAAAAACATGTAGGGTTCGATTTTCTTCTTTCTGTTATGTTGGAACACCAACCCCCCCCCCCCGCGTTTTGAATGCACTATTTATGAAATACACCTCTTTAAATAAATATTTAGAGCGTTCTGGCAACAATTAGGTGAAGGGTAAATGTCCTGGCAATAATTTTTATAAATAGAGAATACTATCGAAAATAATCTCCTGAAAATTCATGACTAATACTATTAGTCCAGTAAAATAGTGTTTTAATCAGGAAAGTTTTGGGGTTGTTTTGATTTCTTCGGTTTGTTATGTATTTTGGGGTGCTGAATCCGAATATGAGGTTTGCTGAAAAAATTTCGTGACGGAACATTGAGAAAAATGCAAAAATATGAAAAAATTCGGATTCGTATTCTGCGTACACTGATACCTTACTCATGAAAATAGGTCATAGGGCTACAAAAATACAAGGTGATATGTAAAACTCTAAAGAAAAAACTTCAAAACGCCCTAGCGGCTAAATCGTTACGATTTCCACCCCCTCCCAAAAGATTTTTTGTTCGTCCAACCAAAAGCTATCAACAGCCGGCCGCTTTGTAAAGTTAACGGATACACCCTGTATAATAGCGTTGTCAATTGGAAAATCGGGTTTCTGCTGACTTATAAAAATACGGAAATTTTCAACTAGCGCTAGAACCAAAACGGTGAGTTGGATAGAGATACTTGAGTAGTGAGATCTGTAGGAAATTTTGCGCTCTTTCATTTAGTATAGGAATGTTATTGCCGAAAAGTTAATAGTTTCCGAGTTATAAGCGAAAACCCGCGAAAAAGTCCGAATTTTTTCATATTTTTGCATTTTTCTCAATGTTCCGTCCCGAAATTTTGTCAGCAAATCTCAGATTCGGATTCAGCACCCCAAAATACATAAAAAAACGAAGAAATTAAAACTACCCCAAAACTTTCTCACTAGGGGCTCTTTTATTCACAAATTCACTGGATTATATAACTAGTGACCGACCGAAACAGGATTTGCAGCCGAAACCGAAATCGAAACTTCGGCCTAGGTCGCAGTTTCGGCCGAAACCGAAACTTATTTAGACATGTTAAAATTTCTATTGTATGCTGAAATCTAGTATACGTTTTACATGTTATATAATTAATTCGTGTTAAATGAAATAAAAGCAACAATTAAAGTATGTAAGATAAAATAGTTATATTTATTTATGTAATATTAGTATTCGTAATTGTAGTATTCGTAATAAAAAAGTTTTATATTGTACGCTAAAGCTGGCTTCCCTCGGTGCGCGATATTGGGGACAGACGCGGACGGCGCACCATGGGAAGGATGTCATCCGTGAAGGCGCAGGCATGTCTGCAGCTGTGCGTAGGATTTGCCGCGAGTCGGTCACTTCAAAGGTGCGGTGCGAGCTTGTGCGGTGCGGTCCGAGCTCGTCCGTGGACGTCGACCGTGCGTGATAATCCCCAAATCGCGCCCCGTGGGAAGCCAGTTTTCCTACGTTTTCACCAAGCAGGTTACTCCGGCGATCTGCGTGTATTTGTCCAGCAGCACTAAACAGCACGAACTCACCCGAACGAAGCGCGACAATTCACGGCCACTGAGTTTCGGCGCGGACGAAGTTTCGGCTAATTTTTGGCCGAAACGGAAACTATGGCCGAAACCAGATTTTTTGGCCGAAGCCGAAACCGAATCTTCGGTCAGTCACTAACTATAACCAAATTGAACTTTATTTTTTACCCTCTTTGTAATTTTAGGGTAGTTCATCCCGACCACAGGCGGCTGCCAGCAGAAGTAACTTTTACTGTTCAGCAGGTATATAAGATTTAAGTCCTCCGCACACGAGTCGACTGATTTGCAATCCCAGTTTACAACTGGTTTCACAATAATGACGTTCGCAACCAGCTTGCAACCAAAAAGAGACCCTTGTCCACACACGAGCGCAACTGATTTTCAATCAATTGGGGTTCTGTGCCCACAAAGATTTTAGTCACGAAGATTTGGCAATATGTCAAGTAGTTCAGATAAAGTGCAACCATGCAACTGAAATCGCTTCCTACCGGCAAGAACATTCGCACGCGATCAGTTGCAAACTAGTTTCAAATCGGTCTCGTTTCTGACGACCGTGTGTGGATTCCCACCTGCGTACATAGGCAAGGTCACTAAACAGTTGCGTACGCAACTGGGATTGCTAATCAGTCGACTCGTGTGCGGAGGGCCTTAGTGTGGAAATTTTCATGACTAAGGCCCTCCGCACACGAGTCGACTGATTTGCAATCCAAGTTTGCAGCTGGTTTCGCAATTATGACGTTCGCAACCAGTTTGCAACCAAAAAGAGGCCCATGTCCACACACGAGCGCAATTGATTTTTGATCAGTCGGTGTTCTGTGCCCACAACGTTTTTAGTCACAAACATTTGGCAATATGTCTAGTAGTTCAGATGACGTGCAACCATGCAACTGAAATCGCTTGCGACCCAAAAGAACGGTCGCACGCGACCAGTTGCAAACTAGTTCCAAATCGGTCTCGTTTCTGTCGACCCGTGTGTGGGCAAGGTCACAACCCAGTTGCGTGTGCAACTGCGATTGCAAATAAGTTGCCTCTCGTATGCGGAGGGCCTAAGGGTGAAGAGGGTTTAATAGTTTTGGTTTTCTTTAATTTAAACACCGTTTTTCAATCCTGGTGATAATTCGTTTTATTTTCTCGTAAATAATATTATAAAGAAATGAGTTAAATACTTTGTGCGATACTATTTGCAAGTTATGAAGGTTCTTCTCCATATTTTCCTATCGTGATATAAACGGGTTTGCGGAGGTCTTCCTGCGCTCGCCTCCATATCACGATTCTTACTAACTATTCTCGAAATTGAAAGAACCAAAGTCGTCGGTGATCGAAACAGTGAGAAAAGAAAGAACAAAAATGATATCGGATGATCAACGGGAAAGGGGTATCGAATGATCAACTGTAACTCGCCCCTCCTTTAGCCCGAGACTCCGGCGAGGATTATTTATTATTATTTATTTTGAATTTTTTCCGACTTTACTTTGTTTGTTTCATTTTCCTTTACATACAATATCCTATAAATTTGCATTATTAGTTTGTACATATCTACGAATAATAAATAAAATTTTCATTTACAAATATGTATCTTTTCCTTTTATCTGGTAATATTACAAATTTATATCTTCAAAAAAAAAATCAAAGCAGTTATTTCAATTCATTTTTGTAATACTGTTTCCTTGTTTGATAAAATTATTTGAAGTAATTCCAATTATTTAAATTTATTTCTGTGATACTCTAATTATTAAAATTTATTCTTGTAATACTGTTTCCTTCTTTAATAAAATTATTTAAAAAAAAATTTTTTTGCAATATTACTTATTTATATATATTTTATGTTTATATACATATTTGCAATACTAATTATTTATATTTATTTTTGTAAATAATTAAATTTATTTTTGTAATTTGTTTATGTTCATTTTTGTAATACTGTTTCCTTTTTTTGATAAAAATATTTAAATTCATTTTGTAATTCGAATTATTTGAATTTATTTTTATAATTTTATCTTTAATCGTTACAATTTATTTTTGCAAATACTGTTTCCTTTTATGATAAAGTTATTTAAATTCTTCTTCTTTTTTTTGTGGTGCCAATTATGTATGTATATGTAATTTTTCTGGGATAGTCTAATTATTAAAGTTTATTTTTGTAATAATATAATTCTTAAAATTTATATTTGTATTTCCTTCTTTAATAAAATTGTTTAAAATTCTTTTTTTTTTGCAATACTACTTATTTATATTTATTTTATGTTAATATACATACAGTGGCTCATAGTGAAAATCGTCCACCTTACGAGTAAGAGGAATTAAGTAGTTTTTTTCATCTAGCTCCCAACAAATCCAAATAAGAATTTACATAACTAAGTTTTTCATTTCTTTTCTTCAAAATAATAACGAAAAATTATGAAATTAATCAATAACAAAAACGGGAAAAATTCAAATTTCCGGAAAGGTCATATTTCTATCTCACAATGAAAATCGTCCATAACACTCAATACTAAGAAATGTCGTCCGTAACACTCAATACTAAGATAGATGGTCCTCCTTATGATGTAATTACTGCTAGAAGCCTGTTCGGCATCGAATTTACTAATTTTTAATATACTTAGGATTAATTCTAGCCCATTCCTGCTTGAGTACATTTTCAAGGTCTTTCTGCGAGGTAATATTGTCTTACGAATGCTCCTGTCAGGTGTCTCCCATAAATTCTATTAACATTCAAGTTAGGGATTGAGGAGGAACGGGGAAAACTGTTTTACAATTGTAATATCAGCCAATAGCGTTCAACGCCTGAGGTATGCTTAGGGCCATTATACTGATAGAATGCAAACCCAGCAGTAATACTT
The DNA here is from genome assembly GCA_963855945.1 of Thereva nobilitata. Taxonomy (NCBI): domain Eukaryota; kingdom Metazoa; phylum Arthropoda; class Insecta; order Diptera; family Therevidae; genus Thereva; species Thereva nobilitata. The sequence goes on from OY979695.1 coordinate 81,601,935, forward strand.
AGCAGTTGCGCACTCTGCTGCACATTTCTTTTTAGAATATCAAGCTAAACCATTGCATCCACTGTTCCTCGGATGAACTCAAGGTTGCCAGTGCCATTTGCCGCCATACACCTCCATACGATACCAAACAACCGAGTATTGCAATTCGTTCTTTAGTAGTCTCTCATTATAAGGCGGGCAAAAGTCACAGAGAAATGGCAGAGATTGTTGGAAAAAGTCGAACAACTGTCCAATATATTATTAAAAGGTGTGAAGAAAGTGGTAGAATAGCAAGCAAGCCAAAAAGCAGTACCAGAAAAGTATTTCCCAACAATCTGCCATTTCTCTTTGACTTTTGCCCGCCTTATAATGAGAGACTACTAAAGAACGAATTGCAATACTCGGTTGTTTGGTATCGTATGGAGGTGTATGGCGGCAAATGGCACTGGCAACCTTGAGTTCATCCGAGGAACAGTGGATGCAATGGTTTAGCTTGATATTCTAAAAAGAAATGTGCAGCAGAGTGCGCAACTGCTAAGTATTACTGCTGGGTTTGCATTCTATCAGTATAATGGCCCTAAGCATACCTCAGGCGTTGAACGCTATTGGCTGATATTACAATTGTAAAACAGTTTTCCCCGTTCCTCCTCAATCCCTAACTTGAATGTTAATAGAATTTATGGGAGACACCTGACAGGAGCATTCGTAAGACAATATTACCTCGCAGAAAGACCTTGAAAATGTACTCAAGCAGGAATGGGCTAGAATTAATCCTAAGTATACTAAAAATTAGTAAATTCAATGCCGAACAGGCTTCTAGCAGTAATTACATCATAAGGAGGACCAACTATCTTAGTATTGAGTGTTACGGACGACATTTCTTAGTATTGAGTGTTATGGACGATTTTCATTGTGAGATAGAAATATGACCTTTCCGGAAATTTGAATTTTTCCCGTTTTTGTTATTGATTAATTTCATAATTTTTCGTTATTATTTTGAAGAAAATAAATGAAAACCTTAGTTATGTAAATTCTTGTTTGGATTTGTTGAGAGCTAGATGAAAAAAACTACTTAATTCCTCTTACTCGTAAGGTGGACGATTTTCACTGTGAGCCACTGTATATTTATATTTATATATAATACATACTAGTATATGACTTCTTTCTTATAAAACCTTAGTTATTTTTGATTGTTATTTAGTTTTGGTCTATTAAATGAGTAATGAAAGTGATTTTATTTGATGAGTTGATTATCAAGTTATAATGTACAAATTTCTCTTGAACAAGCCTTAATTAGCTGAATTATTAATTAACAATATACGATATATATACTATTATAATAATTAGTTTTCTTTTGAACAAGCTTTAATCAGTTGAATTATTAATTAACAATATACGATATATATATATTATAACAATAATTAACTTTTCTCTTGAACAAGCCTTTATCTTAATAAATTTTTGTTATCAAAACAGATATTGAGTAATAGTTCAGTTGTTATTTTGGAATTTCTTTTTCCTTTTTATATGTGTTTTATAATACTTTTGGCCTTTATCGCTTCTAACGTGATCTACATCTAACTGTTGTACGTTTACTTTCCTGAATTTCGAGTGGTTTTTGCCACCTCGTTCTTCTTTAATAAATATGGGTCCTGTTGCTATGTCTACATTTTCTCTATTTTCGTTCAACTTATTTATCGTCCTTTCCTTTATTTTAATAATTCTCTCTTTTATTGAGGGATACTCTTCACTGCTTATGGTTCCGTTAATAAACTCTATTGGCTTTCGTCCAGTGGTCGTATGAATCGTGTTATTGTACCAATTTGATACTTTTGTAAATTTTTTCGTCCACTGACTCTATGTCTTTATTGGGATCGTGTTTTAAAAGTCTCAAATGTTCGTTTAATTTATTATGGAGACGCTCGACGTCGGAATTTGATGTGTGATTGATATTTTGTCCATGAAGAAATTCTGTTAAAGGTATTGCCTTAAAGCCTAGCTCATTGTCGACTATCAGCTTTTTAAAGCTACCTAGGGTGCTTATATATTGTAATAACGCTTTTTTAAACTCGATCCCAGATCGATTCGAAGATTAGGGTTAAAAATATAGTTTTATTCAGGCTATAGAAAACATCAGCATGAATCACTTCTTTTGGGCAGTTTGGTGTTTGTGTTATTTTATATTTTACCTTTATGGGTCGCCTGTCGTATTTTTCTTTGTTACATATTTCGCAGTTATTAATATACTGGGTAAACCGTATTTTTAATTTGGGGTTATATATCTCCTCTCTGAGTTCGGCGAAGTTTTCGTTGATGCCTCTGTGGTTGTTTTTATTATGTTCGGCCTCAATTATCTTAGTTAGTTCATTTTCATCCGTCACGTCTTTGAGAATCTTTTTGCATCGTTTTATTTTAAATTTTATATTATTTATTAAAGTTTCTTTCAATTATATTTTTGAACTTTTCATATAAAGAATCGTCTTCTATTAGAATCGCATTTGTTCTGTTGTTATCAAAATGGTTTTTTACAATTGTTATTATTGTATCGTTGTCGTATGACTTTGCGGAAATTAATTTTCTGTTTGAGTTAAATATTTTTAAATTTTTTACTCGTAGTGATCCTGAATTGGTTTTGTTGATAATAATTTGCTTTTTATATAGGTTTAGCGGGGTTGTTGACTCTATTATTGTCTGGTTGCTGATTTCATTGTGGTTTATAACAACGCGTGACAGGGCGTCAGCGTTGCCATTTAGTACTCCTTTTTTGTACCTGATTTCGTAATCATATTCTGCTAAACGAAGTCTCCATCTTACAAGTTTTGAATTAGGTTCCTTTATGGAGAAAAGCCAAGTAAGTGGTCTATGATCGGTCTCTATAAGAAACTTTCTTCCGAACAAGTAAGGGCGGAAGTATTGAGTTGACCACACGATTGCGAGTAGCTCCTTCTCTATAGTGCTGTACTTCTGCTCGTGGTCATTTAGGGTGCGACTGACATAACAAACTGGATGGCCATCTTGTGAGAGTATGGCGCCTAGGGCGAAATTACTTGCGTCAGTCTGTAAGGTGAAACGTTTTTCAAAGTTTGGGTATATCAAAATTGGGTCATTAATTAGCATTCGTTTTAGTGTCTCAAAACTCTTTATATACTCTGAGTCTTCTGTGTTTAATTTTATATCCTTTTTTAGATATTTTACCATTGGTCGAGCTATCTTCGCATAATCCTTAATGAATTTCCTGTAATATCCTGACAGTCCTAAAAATTGTTTAATTTCTTTCGCTGATTTGGGTAGGGGAAAATTTTGTACACAAATTACTTTTTTGGGGTTAGGTTTTATGCCTTCCTTAGTAACAATATGTCCGAGAAACTCGGTTTCTCTTTTCAGAAACTCTGATTTATCCAATTGGACCTTTAGATTCATATCCTTTAGTCTCTGGAAAATCTTAGTTATTGACTCCAAATGCTCTTGCAGAGAGGTCGAAAAGATGATTATATCATCCAAATATACGAGGCATATTTTGTTAATACAATCGCTTAATATGTTGTTCATGAGGCGCTGAAAGGTTGCAGGGGCTGTCTTCAGTCCGAATGGCATGCGGAGGAACTCGTAATGTCCACCTTCAACGCTAAATGCGGTTTTATGCACATCCTTTTCTGCTATTTCAATTTGGTAGAAGCCTTTTGCAAGGTCTAGTGTAGTGAAATAATTGCATCTACCTAGTTTCTCAAGGATTTCGTCCATATTAGGTATAGGATATCTGTCGTCCACTGTCACTTCGTTAAGTTTACGGTAGTCGATAACCAAGCGCCATTTGGGTTTGCCGCTCGCGTCCAGCTTTTTGGGCACAATCCATACTGGTGCCGAATACGGTGATTGGCTTGGTCTAATTATTTTATTGTCTAGCATTTCCTTAATTTGTCGGTGGACTTCGTCTTTATGAATGTAGGGGTACCTGTATGTTTTGACTGATATTGGTGCATGATCTATAGTTCTTATTTCGTGTTTTATAGCGTTAGTAAAACTGAGGTCGGACTCCGTGCCGTAGAATATTTTGGAGAATCTTTTGATAATCGGAATTAATTTTCCTTTTTCCTCTAGATTTAAATGTTCTGTCCTGATTTCTTTCAAGAGTGGTTTTTGTTCTCTATTATCGTGGATGTGAAAATATTCATTTGTGACGTTCATGACTTATTGGCAATTGACATGTACTTCCTTTGGTGCTCTGCTTCTCACCTCCATGATAGCATTCATTTTAAAATCTTCTACTTCATAAATTCCTTCTTTAATTTCCACTTTATTGTCCTCTGACACTCTAGCTTTGGTGTATGCTAGTCCTTCTTTCTTGTAAACGGGTATATCTACTTCGTAAATGCCTTCTTTTAAAAAGTAATAATTCTGGGTTCTTTCTATTGGAAAGTGAATGGGTGTTTGTTTTGCGCCGGTTCGGAGCATATCTATTTCGTAGTTTATTACTGCATTTAATGGTCTTAACACGTTGTTACCAAGAAGACCGTCGTATTGGTCGTGGAAATTGCATATGAGCATTTCGATTTTATTTTCGGGGTCGCCCAATTCTTCAAAAAGTGGTATAGAAACCTTTTCCGTTATTGTAACAATATGTTGAAGGCATTTTACCTTGAGGGGATTTGTCGGTACTTTCCATTTAGGGTCGCAAAGGTCGGGGTTTATAACTGAGTGCGTTGCGCCGCTATCTACTATAAGTTTTAATGTTCCTAACTTAGATTTTACTTCTATATATGGTAGGTTACTGCTAAGGCTATCGGCCGAAAATTTTCTGCGTTTTGTTGTTCCTGTGAATCAAGGTTATTTTTCAATTCGATGTTGCCGACGTCCATCGGTTCCGCTGCTGTTTGAGGTATCGGATCAGCTCTATTGCTGTTATATTGATATGATGGTCGCGGCCTATCGTTGTAGCTCCTGTTACGATTATTGAAATTATCATGATGATTATTATCATAGAATTGTGGGTTATTACCGCGGCTACGGTTCTGGTTATAGGGACGATTAAAGGTGTCGTTTCTATTTTGTTGCGGGCCATTGTCGTACTTTCGATATTGTTGTTGTTCATTATTGTAGTTCTGGTTCTTTCGAATATCAAAGGTTTCACGCTCGTACCCATTTCTGTATCTTGGCAAGTTATATTGATTTTTCCCAAGATTCTATAATCGCTGCGAAAAGTTGTCTTTGTATTTATTTGCTTTTGTAAAATTATTACGGGGATTCAGGTCTGCGTATCCTTCTTGGTACAATATGTCCATAGCTGCCTCTAGGCTTTCTGGGTTACGACATATTAGAATAGTCTTCATCGGTTCCTGGAGTTTGTTTTTAAATATTCGGAGCGCAGTTCTCATGTTGTTTCTAGTATATTCTTGGGAATCCGGCCCTTCTCCCATTGTTTGTAACGTCTTGTTATTTAGTCTACTCAGGTGTCCTTTGATGTCATTGAAAAACTCTATACTAGTCGTTTTATACGTTAGTCCACGCAGATCATCGAAAATTTCTTCACAACTGCGCTGTTCTCCGAAACTATTCTGAAGCACGCTTTTAATTTCCTCCCACGTTTTTGCATGGCAATTAATATCTAATACCTCTTTAGCTTTGCCCTTTACTCTACTTTTTATAATATCAGTGAAAAATAATACCGAACGTTCATCGTATTGTTGTAGGAAGGGAAGTACGCGATCTATCAGATCTATAAAACTTTGCATATCCCGTCTATTACCGTGAAATTCCGGAATACTCTGCAGGTATTTCATCGGGCTAATTGTCACCGATCCTCCGTTATTTTCTTGTGCTATCTTGTATATTTGTTTTATATACTTTGTATATTTGTTGCATATTTGTTTTATATACTTGTTAGTATGTTATTATATTTTTGTATTTTTATCCTTACGGCTGAATAAGTGATGCCCGGATCCAATTAGAGTAGTACCAGTTTTATCTTTGGAACCACGTAAATACAGAAATCGTAATGACGTATAATTAATTCAGTTTCTTAAAATTAGTTTACCTAAAGTTATGGTTTATTTTCAGATTATATTTAAATTTATATGGTCTCAATAAAGGTTCAATAATGTTCCTAATGTCTTTGACGTAATTTTGTTCCTTGTTGTTGATTTAATTTTTTTTTCGGCCACTGTTTTGAAAAGTTCGAATTTAGATCTTATTACTAGTGTTACTACAATGACATTGCAGTATTGCCAGGATTATCAACCATTCTCATATAACGTAAATGGTAGGTAAAGGCATGTTCTTATATAATAAAAAAAGCAATTTAACAAGTCACGAACAGAATGCTAGTGATTCCAATAAATCATTTGTCTTTTAATAGTTCACTGATATTCTAATAATTGTTACCTTAAATTCCTCAGTTTGATCATTCCAGAATGCGGTCAAATTTTCCTTAATTATATTTGGGTGAGAACAAAATTTCAATTGATGCTTTCTAGCATTACTCCTGATGCTAAATAATAATAATATTTAATTGGAAACGCTCAAGAAATTAAATCACTTTCATTTATATAAAGAAGATTTCTAAGAATATGTACATCTAAAAAAGGAAGGAATATTAATCTATGCAACAATATTAATATACATATAATAAAAGATAAAAAGGAACTTTCCACGTCGATGATGCTGAACTCCTATTGTTGCTCTTTTACCGTTGACAGCTTTGTCCTCTTGTTACATCAAAAGTTCCTCGGCCTTTTTTTTTGGTTTTAAATCTTACTTTGTTTGCTATAAGCGCTGGTTTTATTAATTTAAAGTTGGTTAGCACCATTTTGACTTGCAAAAAAAAATCAAACGGAAGATGTTAATAAAATTTTTTTTTTGGCTGCACTTGTTTTCTGTTTTTGCACAAATAAAGAAAAACTTTTACAGACTGAGTGCGATTGCTTTACAGACGCGATCAATCTAACACAATCAAACCGTTAAATCATATCCGTTAAGTCCCATATAATTGAACTAGGCATGGCGATGCAACAAGTTTTTTATTTTTATCAAAATGATTTAATTTAAAGTAAAAAAAATTCTTTTCAAATAAAGATTTCTTTCGCCCCTCTTTTTTTTATAGCCGTAAAATGCAATTATTGTTAGAATTTACGCGCAATCAAACAAATTTGGGAACCATAAAAAAAATGAGCATGTGCTCCCCGGCAACAAACAACGCAAACGTTGTCCTTTTTTTTCAATTTCGCCCCTTCGGACACTCTTCTCACAACACTTTTTTTTCCTTTCCGCCTTCAAAAACTTTCTAAATTCGCGAAACAATTCAACGTTCCTTGAAAAAAAAAATTTTATTTATATATTCTCTAATTTCAACTTTCCAGAAACGGCACAGCTAGAAAAATGCTTCTTGTGCAGGCGTAAGACATCTCCTCACTGCTGAAAAAGTTGCATCGCGCCAATCGAAGTTTTGTGGACTCATCGGCCCCGTTATATTCTTTGTCGTTTTGTATATGATGTAGTTGCTGCTTTTGTATTGGAGTTTCGTTTCTTAATGTATTCACAATAAATTTTTTATTTTTATTCACGATCAAAAAATTTTTTTTTTCTTTTTTTTTGTTTCTTTTACAATCATTTGTAAATGTTTGAAATTATTATTTTCGACCAGCTCCTGCGTGGTTTTTGTAAAGAACACAAAAAATTAATTCGGTTCCCGATAAAATGTTAACACATACTACATCGCACTTTTCTACAAACTGGGATGTATCCGGGTATCCCATCCTCGTCGCCAGTTTTGGTTTTCTTTAATTTAAACACCGTTTTTCAATCCTGGTGATAATTCGTTTTATTTTCTCGTAAATAATATTATAAAGAAATGAGTTAAATACTTTGTACGATACTATTTGCAAGTTATGAAGGTTCTCCTCCATATTTTTCTATCGTGATATAAACGGGTTTGCGGAGGTCTTCCTGCGCTCGCCTCCATATCACGATTCTTACTAACTATTCTCGAAATTGAAAGAACCAAAGTCGTCGGTGATCGAATCAGTGAGAAAAGAAAGAACAAAAATGATATCGGATGATCAACGGGAAAGGGGTATCGAATGATCAACTGTAACTTTTAATCACGAAGCAATTAGAGAGGCGATTAGATCGTTTGAACCATACAAGTCCCCTGGAGCAGACCGTATCTATCCCATTATCTTACAGGAGGGCTGCGACCTGGTCACTCCCTTATTATAATCCTTCGTACATGGTTATATCCCATCTGTCTGGAGGAACGTCAACATAACATTTATATCCAAGCCAGGGCGTTCGGATTACACCTCGGCTAAGGCTTTCAGGCCGCTAAGTCTCTCGTATTTTGCCTTGAAGACAATGGAGAAAATTGTCGACAGGGTGATAAGGGAAACTTATCTTCAACGCCACCCACTAAGCTCCTATCAGCACGCGTATCAGGCGGGCAATTTCACTGAGACAGCACTTCACAATCTGGTGCTCAGGCTGAAAGGCGCAGCACTAAACAAAGGAGTTGCGCTGGTGGCTTTCCTCGATATCAGCAGCAGGCACTAGATCTAGTATCTAGTTGGTGCGCCAGCGTAGGACTAAAAGTCAATCCCGACAAAACCATTCTGGTTCCTTTTACCAGGAAACGATCACTACCGCGGCTTTCGGGACCGACACTCGCAGGTAGAACTATAGGCTTTTCACAACAAGCCAAAAATTTAGGAGTGACGCTAGATGCCAAGCTCAATTGGAGCCAGCACATGGACACTCTGATGAGCAGAACGCGCAGACCCTTGTGGGCTTGCCGCAGAGCTTGTGGTTCCACATGGGTTTGCAGCCGAAAACCATGTACTGGATATACACCATCATCGTCAGGCCCGTGGTAACTTATGGTTTTAGTTTTAGATTTTAAAAAGCATTTATTTAACTTATAAATTACCCTACTATAAATTTAACTAAGCGCTTAAAGATAATTATTCTAACGTCTAACCTATTCTAATCTATCTAACTTACTGGCCCTCAGCAGGCACTCTAAATTAATCTATATCTTAATTTAACTTATGCCTTTCGGCTAAAACTAGTATTTTTCATTTTTATTATTTTTATATTAGGGGCCATCCATAAATTACGTGAGGCGTTTAGGGGGGGAGGGGGTCGACCCGAATCTCACCAAATCTCACGTGTGGGAGGGAGGGGGTCTCGGCAAATATCATGTAATTTTTTTTCCGCAAGAAACAGTGTAAAATTGCGAGAAAACTGAGTTAAATTAATAGAACAGGTAAATTAAGCCGAAAAAAGCGATATAGCGGAAATAATTAGGTACAGGCTGAAAATTGACAGATAGCTTACTTTTAGGGTTCTTAATAAGGGGTTTTGGTAGATGTCTTTAAAAACCAAAAAACTACTTCTTATGCAAAACACAGAAGTCCAAGACAATTCAGCTCTATTCCAAAAATATTTACAAAAGTCTTATATCTAAATCTAAAACTAAATTACATGTGAATTGTAAGTATAAAGAGAAAATTCTTGCTTGAGTAAACTACATGTGAATTATAAGTATAAAGAGAAAATTCTTGCTTGAGTAAACTACATGTGAATTATAAGTATAAAGAGAAAATTCTTATTCTAAGAACGATGTGATGGCGTTTTATTGTGTACGCCACATTACTCCCCTTCCAGCGTTAGCGATATCTTGCTGGTATGAAGACGCGGCGTCCAGTTCTGGTAGAGGTTGTCTCTGAAGAAGTCTGCCTGTTGTCTGTTGGTGGGGCTGTTGTGGTTGTTGTTTCGTTTTTTCTTGGGGCCTCTGGCTCCTCCATCGTTTCAGGTTGATGTTGGTTAAGTAGAATTGCTGGCTTCAACCTGTCGATCGAGATTACTCGTTCCTGTCCGTTAATGGCGAGTGTGAAATGCTTGGGTGTCCTGGATACCACGACGTATGGGCCATTGAAGGGTTGTTGCAGTGGCTTCTTCACCGCATCGTTGCGTACAAAGACGTGAGAACACTCTTCCAGATCCTTGTTGATAAAGGTTTTTGGAAGTCCATGTCGTACTGGTTGATTAGGCTGAAGAGATTGCATGTGGCTTTGCCATTTTCCAAGTGTAGTATGGTTATCGTGTATTTGGTTGCTGATAAAAAAATCGCCTGGAAGCTTTAGTGTTGCTCCGTAGACTAGTTGTGCTGGAGTTACCTTAGTATCCTCCAACAAGGATGATCTCAGGCCAAGTAGGACTAAGGGTAGTTTCTCTGTCCATTTCTCCGACTCGTGGCACTTCACTGAGGTTTTCAGTGTCCGGTGGAATCGTTCTATCATTCCATTTGATTGGGGATGATATGGTGTTGACCGTTTTCTTTTTATGCCGAGTAGTTTAGTCATCTCGTTGAAAAGTTGTGACTCGAATTGACGTCCCTGGTCGGTAACTATTTCCATGGGTACGCCGAAACGTGAAATCCATCCTGTGAGGAAGGCAGCTGCTACTGTTTCTGCCGTTATGTCTTCGATAGGAATAACTTCTGGCCACCTAGTGAAACGGTCGATGCATGTGAGGGCATAAGTGTAGCCTTCCGAGTAGGGTAGTGGTCCTACTAGATCCAGATGAACATGTTGAAAACGTCCCGATGGCGGCGGAAAATCGGCTAATGGTGATTTGGTATGCCGTTGAACCTTACTTCTCTGGCAACTAACACATTCCTTGGACCATTTGCTGCAGTCTTTTTTAATACCGGGCCAGATGACTCGTTCAGTTAGCAGACGTGTAGTTCGTTTAACTCCTGGATGAGATAGACTGTGTATCGCCTGGAAGATCTCTCTGCGTAGTGGCGCTGGGACGTACGGTCGAATCTTGCCCATTGATATGTCGCAATATATCTGCTGATTACAATTAGGAACATCTAGTTTTCTTAATTGTAATGATGTTGTGGTTGATTGAAGAAGTTTCTGTAGCTCTTTATCCTCTTGTTGCCCTTTTGCCAGGTCATCGTAGTTGATGGTGGATGGCAGGGAAATTGCATTTACTCTGGACAGAGTATCTGCTACCACGTTGTTTTTTCCGGCGATGTGATTAATCCTTGTTGTGAACTCTCCTATGTAGCTTAGGTGTCTACCGATTTTCTTCCCCCGGGAAGCCCACTTTTTAGGGGATTTTAAGCCTCATAATGGGTATTTTCGATTTTTCTGCAATTTTTTTTGCAAAATTTCGTAATATCATGTTGTTTTCTTCAATTTTAAGTGCAATATCTGTAAATGAGAAAATCTTTAAAATCGTCTTTTTGGGACCGCACTTAGATATCATTCACGAAAATCTTGGTGCAGATGAACATGGTGAAAGGTTTTATCAATACATATTGCACATAGGGAAGGATTCATTAATCCATTACATAAAAAGTATATGTGATACTATTACTATATTTTGACTCAATAGCAATTGGGTGTAAAAATTTAGCCACTGTTGTTTACTGTTTCAAATACCATCCAATTCGAACATCCCAAAAAAGTAATGAAAATATTTTAAATATCTGGGAATGAAGAGAGTATGTTCTTATTATTTTATTCAATGGCCTGGGAAAAACTGGGAATGTAACGTATGCATTGACTTATACGACCATTTTTAGACAGATTGCGACCCTACGCTGAACTACAAAAAAAGGCCCAGAAGCCCAATTGAAAAACCTCGAACCTAATGCCCTCCTAAGTATCTCAAGTGCATAATGTATCATAGTGTAATCGTACTGCAATAATAGAGATTATATTAGGAATCGGCTCTTTTCACATCAGTCAGAACACATGCTATCTGCGGTGCATTTTCACTATACAAAAAACAGACATTTACACCAGGGGATATTAGCATCTTACAGGATTCGAATTTTGAATCGACGAATCTGCTCCGACATACTAGAGGCCAAGATAGATTTTGAAAACCTTGTGTTGTGAATATTGAGAGCTGTGAAGAATGGAAGTCTAACAGATCCGCACTTCTTGAATCTATATCCTGGTGTACAGGCGGCTCAAACGCCAATTCGAGAAGCTGTCTGTGACTTCAGACTTTGCCTTTCTAAGGCCTGGGTCATTCAGTCACAGGATTTTTACACTAAGGTTAAATCTATAGAAGAATGCTCCGAAGTTTTTATATCTCCATCTTTACAATAATATTGTGAATGACTGCATGCCATAATTGTAAGTTTTGCCAAAGTCAACCTTCGTATGCCAATATAATGTAAAATTCTAATTTTTTTTTAAATTTCCTAGGCTTGTTCTACAAATACACGAGTTGAGCTCAAACTAGAATTGAATTTTTTCTGTTCTCTTGTTAATAAACCATTATCTCTGTAAGCCATCATGAGATTGATTTCCAAAGGATAGGCAGAATCACCTGCTAAATGGTAAGGGGGCATCCATAAATTACGTGAGGTGATTTTGGCGATTTTTCGACCCCTCCCCCCTTGGTGAGATGTCGTGAGATTTGGCTCGACCCCCTCCCCCCTCAATGTCACGTGAAATTTTTCAAATTCAATTCTAGGATTTACACTATTATGCGTATTTTTAGTGTAAATACCTTAATCTGTGCTTGATTGCGTTGGATTTATTTAAAAAAACATAATTTGTGTTGAATAACAGTACCACAAAATCATAACAGCACCAACTCAGCATGCACCCAATATAAACTACAATACCTGTGGATTACCATTTAGCAGGTGATTCTGCCTATCCTTTGGAAACAAACCTCATGGTGCCTTACAGGGATAATGATTTCTTAACAAGAGAACAGAAAAATTTCAATTCTAGTTTGAGCTCAACTCGTGTATTTGTAGAGCAAGCATATGGAATATAAAAAAAATTAGAATTTTACTATATATTGACATACGAAGGTTGACTTTGGCATCCACTGATTCGTTTTTAGAGAGTAACGACTTGACTGTTTGAATAGTAATGGTAGAGCCATTTATGACTCTGGAGATATACAAACTCCGGAGCATTCTTCTATAGATGTCATCTTTGGGTAAAAAACCTGTGACTGAATGACCCAGGGGGGTTATCCTGGAATGCGATTCGAAAGTCATGAAATTCGGAAATAAGAAAATGGTAGCCTCCACCAATGCGAGTTCGAATTAAATTTGTCCGCCTGTTATCGGATTTCAGTCCGCGAGTAAAGCCATTGCCGCATGCGCTGCATTTATTTGTTTGTTTTAAAATATTCTACAAACTCTTTAAATATTCTTGAAACAATTTATTGTTCGCATCATAATGTCAAATTAAGTTAATAAATGAAGTTGGTTGGCTGAAAATAATTTCTTTTCAAAGATTTATCAGGCGCCGCTACTAGCTTCCGTTTGCTTCCTACTTTCGTATCGCCTTAGAAAAGCGGAGTCTGAAGTCACAGCCAGCTTCTCAAATTGACGTTTGAGCCGCCTGTACATAAGGATACAGATTCAAGAAGTGCGGATCTGTTAGACTTCCATTCTTCACAACTCTCGATAATGATAACAAAAGGTTTTCAAAATCTATCTTGGCCTCTAGTAGGTATGTCAGAGCAGATGGTCGTCGATTCAAAATTCGAATCCTGTAAGTTGCTTAGATGACTAATTATGTCGCCTGGTGCAAATGTCTGCTTTTGTAGTGACAATGCACCGCAGATAGCATGTGTTCTGACTGATGTGGAAAGAGCCGATTCTTAATATAATCTCTATGATTGCAGTAGGATTGGGTACATTATGCACTTGAGATACTGAGGAGGGCATTAGGTTCCAGGTTTATCAATTGGGCTTGTAGGCCTTTTTGTTTTGTTTAAGCTTAGACCCCCACACTAGTTCATCGTAGGGTCGCAATCTGTCCAAAAATGGTCGTATAAGCAGAGACCGCGGAACCTTATTTTAACTGGGGTTGCGAGTATTCTTCTCGGCCGTATACCAAAGCTGCAAATCGTCACATGCCGCTTTGCAACATAAATCTCCAAGCAATAAGTGACGAAACGCTGCATATGAAGCTTTGGAATACGCCCAGCCTTAGACATAGCCACAAATTTGGACTTAGTTTGAGGATTTCAATATTGTAAAGTTTTCAAGGAAAGTTTTGAGTGACTGTGAAAACAATTCCGTGTCATTTTACATTTTACATTTTTCATTACAATGCCGGGGAGAACACGAGCTTACATAGGTCGTCGAAGTCAGTCAAATACGCGGCGAGCTACTTCACGTGCAAACCGCACTGATAACCAGCGAGCGACGGATAATGAAAATAGTCCGAATTACGTTCGAGAGCGACTGAAAATGAACGACAAGCGAATGGATTGAGAATGGAACAACCAAATATGTCGAGCCGACAGATTTGGTTGCATTTTGAAGATTTGGATTAATTTTAAACGTTTTAAAGTTGGGTGCAGCGAGGCGCACCGGGTTCGTAAATGTTCTGTTCGTCAATCTGAACCCTATCTACAGTCGGCCACTTTGTAATTTCAGTATACATGTATAAAAATGAACCAGGCGCGGATTTAAGGGGGGGTCACGGGGGTCCAAAAATCGCTCGCTGTTTAAAAAACAAAATTGATCCAACTAAAAAAACAAAAACAAAAAATAACCAAACGTTCAAAACCGACCCAACTTTTTTGCAAATTAAAGCAACGACCTTAAAAAATGACCTTCAAGGTCAACAACAAATTGATCTATACTCTTTCTATATATTTTGATTTGTAAACTCTGAAGTTAGCTGCACTCAGAAGAAAGGGGGCGCGTCTTCATCAAAAACACATTAAGGCATGTTTTCTGCCATACTCCGGTCAAATTATGGACAATTAAAGAAATTTTTCCCACAGCTATGAGACCGGTGCCAAGTGAAGGATATGGGTTGTCTGAGCATGATTTTCACAACCCGCAGATCGAAAAAAGGGTTGTTTTTTGAGAAATATGTGAATTTTATAGTTTTTTCGCCTTTTTTCTATTTTTAAGAGAAACTATGCATTTTGGTCAAAATATCAAAAGAGCAAAGTTATAAGGCATAAAATTTTCTGCAAATTTTGCCTTCACTGTTTTTTCAAATTCGGCATTGTTTCGCCGGTAGAGCTCATTTTGCGCCTTTTTTCAGACTCTGTTGATAAATCAAAGCGTCCAAAGAAAGGCCGTTGAAAAACTACAACTGCTACTTTGATTTCATTTAATTTTTCATACAAAGGCATAATTTTGGCTCAAAATCTAAAAATGGCGCAAAATGGCCGCTAGCTAGAGTTGGGAAAAATTGTAAAAGTAAAATTTGTAGGTAATTTTATGCTCTCCAACTTTGATATTTTCACCAAAATGCATAGGTTCTCCACAAAATAGAGAAAAAGGCGAAAAAACTCTAAAATTCACATATTTCTCAAAAACAACCCTTTTTTCGAACTGCGGGTTGTGAATCCTTCACTTGGCACCGGTCTCATAGTTGTGGGAAAAATTTCCTAAAAACAGCGATTTTTTGATAAATTTGAGCGGACTAAGATCTACGAGAAAATTCGGTTAGTTTTGTTCGTTTTGTTAATTTTGTGTTTGTCACTAAAAAAGCCTGTTTCGACGCTTCGCTCCCAGGAACGTTCCTCACGAACTTTGTGAATGAAGGGAGAGATGCGGTGGTACCTCTCATTAACCCCACTACAGTGCCGCGGCCAGACAATTTGGGGAGAGTCCAAAAAAAAATTTCGCTCGCTTCGTTCGCGCATTTTTCTACATACAAACCCGTCCCCGCGACAGAATAATGGCCCATATGCTAATTTCTGTGGCCCATACTCATTTGTGTGCCCCATTCTCAATGAAGTAAAAATGCAAATAATGAATTCAAATGATTTTTATTGCAAAAAAATTTTTTCGCTGGCTTCGCTAGCGGGGCCCCAAAATCACGGGGCCCTGTGCAGTTGCACATCCTGCACATATGCCAGCCGCGGCACTGCCCCACTACCTCTTTCATTCGCAAAGTTCGTGAGGAATGCTCCTAGGAGCGAACCGTCTAAACAGTCGCTTAGGAGTAGACATTTTTTTTCGCCACTTTTAATTCCGTGCGTGACCCCCCCCAAAATAAAATTCTAGATCCGCGCCTGAAATGAACTGCCACATATATGACGGATCATCACTGGGGAACGGCCCGACAGATTTGGCTGATTTTGTTGTGTTCATTAGTGCCAGGACAACGTTCATGTGAAAGAAAATATTTGGAAAATGCACGGGAAAAGTCCGTAATTTTTATATGGAAAAATTGTTTTTCTACTACATTGAGTAAAACTTAAATTGGAGGTGCGAAAAAATATTTCCTTTCAATTTTTATGTATAAAAAAACAGTTATATTTTTAGGGCGACTTTAAAGTTTGGCTGATACTATGTACTAAGTAATATGCATTATGCACTATCTACAATGTACCATGCACTATGTACCATGTACTATGTTCTATGTAGTATGTATTATGCATAATATACTATGAACTATACGGAAAAGATCGGCAATTTCCCGAGTAAAAATAAATGATGGCCTTAGAGCGGGCAAATACCGACTGTGATTGAAACACAGTCCTCGGCCATTGGCGGTTAACAGAAAGCTCGTTGCAGGACAGTACGGCCGTACAGGGGACGGCTGACGGTAATACAACGGCCTTACAGTTCCAATAACGGCCATACGACGGTAGTACGGCGGCCGTATGGTTGCTATTACGGGTATACGACGGTGGTACAGTGGCAGAAACGTGGATATTCGCCCTCCTGTAAGAAAATATATTTCGCTGCAATTAAATGTCTGATTTTTTTTTGGGATGTGTTTTTTTTCAAGCCGTTAAATAACAAAATGTCCCACTATAATATAAATCAACACGCACCACACACTTCACGTACAACAAACCGACGACTGGCGAGCTCGTTTCTCTTGTGCATCGATATCTTTAAGTAGGATAAATCGAAAGAACCATTGTACATAACGAACATGATGAAGTTCCCATAAAACACATTCAACAATACATTTTGTGCAGATTCTTTTTTTGGCTCAAATTTCCCGTCGAATGCCCGTTTCTACAGCTCAGTACTTGGCCTTTTAATTCTTTTGGTCAAATTTGACGGTCGTAAGGCCGTATGTGCTCTCATTAAAAATGGTTAACAACTCTACGGCCATCATATGCCCCTTAAAAAGCCAAGCGGCCGGTGTTCGCCCTTTATAAGACCGTTTTTTATTTTTACTCGGGTTGGATAGTATTTTTAGATGAAAAAAAAGTCTTGTTCTACTACCTTGAGTAAAAAGTTCCATTTCACACCCGAAGTCAGTTTCGAAAATCGAACTTTGTGGACCCTTTGTGGTGCGAAATGACTCTCAGGTCTGTACCTTGGGTGCGCATTTTAAATCTAATGTCTCGAACTTTTATAGGAATAATTGGTTTTTCGTTAATGGTTATAAATATTTGTTGAAGAGTTGAATTTTGAAGATTTGGATTAATTTTAAATATTTTAACGTTGGGTGCAGCGAAGCGCACCGGGTTCCAAACCTCTAAAAAAATACAACTGGAGATTTTACAGCGGGATTCTCTTTATTTTGGGGTCACAAATAATTTCCCAAAAGTCCATAAAGCCAACTGACCGGCCACTCAAGTTACGGAGGGTCAAAGGTCATGAAAAATAGTTTTTTTCAAAAATTTCGTAAAATATCGGTTTCACGTAAATTTTGGCTAAGTAAAATTTGTTCGTGAGAAAAATCTGCATAAAAATGCCCTATACAACATTTACGTAGAATTATTAATTACGTAGCAACGCATACCCATTATCCTATACGAGTACATGTGTTTGTTGTGTATGCTTGTGGCAGCGTTATCAATGAGATCCCAGACGCTATCAGATTACAAGCTCGTCAAGATTTTCACAGTTTAAGACTTCTGTGGTGCATATAAAAGGGTGGCCATTTGTTAGTTTCTTTTTGAAATTGTTATTAAAACTACACCATTTAATATTTTTCAATGAATGTTGCTTTATTGAAAAGAGTATATCTTCCGATTAGTTATGTACAACAATTTCACCCAAATGGCTGTGGCGGCTGGCTTTGGCAGTGGCCCATTTTATTAACCTAATTTTGCTTGTGGCCTTATTTCGCGAATAGATCGACGGAAGTTTTCCTCAAGTCGGTCAATTGTTAGAAGATCGTTATAGTAACAACGGTACTTAACATTTACTTATAAAAAGAGTCCATCGCATAAATGTTATTTAGCCAAAATTAACGTAAAACAGATAATTTTACGAAATATTTAAGAAAAACTGGTTTTTGTGACCTTTACCCCTTCGTAACATCAGTCATGGGTCAGTTGGCTTTATGGACTTTTGAGTAATTATTTGTGACCCCAAAATAAATAGAATCCCGCTGTAAAATCTCCAATTGTATTTTTTAGAGGTCCATGTATAAAGTGACTGGGCTATAAATGTAAAATGAATTTTCTCTGTTAAATTTGAATGTTGTTTACAACTATCGAATTTAAAAATGTATATACTTTTCTTACAATTTTTAAAAAATAACTCAAATTTGTGTTTTTTTGGTTTCAAAAACACAGGGGTTGCGGCGCCACCCCGCGAAATTATCAGGGGTTGCGGACGCAATCCTTGCAACCCCACTTCCGCGGTCTCTGCGTATAAGTCAATGCATATATTACTTTCGCAGTTTTTCCCAGACGAGGTGATAAGAATTTTTCAACACGTCATACGCTCTTCATTCCCAGATATTTAAATTATTTTCTTTACTTTTTTTGGATGTTCCAGTTGGATGGTATTTAAAACAGTGAACAAATACAGTGTAAACGGCAGTGCAAAATTTGTATACCCAATTGCTATTGAGTCGAAATATAGTAATAGTATCAAGTATACTTTTTATGTAATGGATTCATTATTCCTTCTCTATTTGCAATATGTATTGATAAAACCTTTCACCATGTTCATCTGATACTGCACCAAGAATTTTGTGAATGCAATCTAAGTGCGGGTCCAACAAGACGATTTTAAAGATTTTCTCATTTACAGATATGGTACTTAAAATTGAAGAAAACAAAAAGATATTAAGAAATATTGCAAAAAAAATTACAGAAAAATCGAAAAATACCAATTTTGAGGACTAAAACCTCCTAAAAAGTGGGCTTCTCGGGGTAGAAAATCGTTAGACTTTATAACCCCTTATTAAGAAGCCTAAAAAGAAGCTCTCTGCCAATTTTCAGCCTGTACCTAATTATTTCCGCTATATCGCTTTTTTCGGCTTAATTTACTCGTACTATTAATTTAACCCAGTTTTCTCGCGATTTTACACTGTTTCTTGCGGAAAAAAAATTACATGATATTTGCGGAGACCCTATCCCACGTGAGATTTTGTGAGATTCGGCTCGACATCTCCCCCCTAAACACCTCACGGAATTTATGGACGCCCCTAATCCACAGGTATTGTAGTTTATATTGAGTTCACGCCGAGCTGGTGCTGGGATGATTTTGTAGTATTGTTCTTCAACACAAATTATGTTTTTTTAAACGCAATCAAGCACAGATTAACGTATTTACACTACAAATACCCATAATAGTGTAAATCCTAGAAATTTTTTAAAATTTAAAAACTCTTACGTGAACCAAATCTCACGACATCTCACCAAGGGGGGAGGGGGGTCGAAAAATCGCCAAAAACGCCTCACGTATTTTATGGATGTCCCCTTATATATTATTTCTAATCCTAAGAAAATTTTAACAAACAAAAACTATATCGATCCAAAAAACCTACTTGACTTCATAAAATTAAAAAATACACTGTTTTTTAAAAAATGTCAGTACTCTGGGTGGGGGGCGGGTGCAAGGGGTAAACATAGTAGATTTTCACCCCTTTGCGGACTTGAAATATAATTTTTAACATGAAATTCAGGTTCAGTGACCCAAAAAACCTACTTGGACTCATAAAATTGAGAAAAAAATGCATACAAAAAAAATGCAATGGGGGGGTGGAAAATTGGAAAATTTCCGAGACTCAATTGTTTGTAGAAAATGCTCCTGACACCTTCCCAAATCGAATGCAGAAGGTTTCATGTTTTTAAATTACGTCGAAATATTTTTTAGGACCAAATCACTATCTTCTCCGGACTACAGATTCAGCAGAGCGATAAGCTTAGGCAACCTAGCAACTGTCTTCCAAGCAGAGGTGTACACTATATTGGCATGCACTCATGAGAACTTAAGAAGGGCCTACCAAAATAAACGGATTTTTATCTTCTCTGAAAGCCAAGCGGCAATTAGGGCGATAAGGTCCCGTAGGACCAAGTCTAAATTAGTTTGGGACTGCCAAAGTGCTCTTGGTGGGCTGGGCGTTCAAGTTACCCTTGTCTGGGTCTCGGATCATCGGGGCTTCAAAGGCAATGAAAAGGCTGATGCCCTAGCTAAACAGGGCTCTGACATTGCATTCATCGGTCTGGACCTGGCTATCGGCTATGAAATGAAAGGTTATTTTATTTATTTATTTATTTAGCCAAAACAAGGCCCACTTAAACTAAAATTACATCGTACACATGGAACTTAACATAGAACATATGGCACTTAAAATCAAGAACTGGTCGTAATCTTAAGTTATAAAAAAGGTTGAGTTGTTAATAGGGATTTGAGTTTCATTTTGAAGGAGTGTTTATTTATGGAGGGGGAGAAACATGATCTATAGGAATTAAAAACCATACAGCATCTGTTGACGGGTTCGTTCCTAGCGTACTCGGTACGATGCGGGTATTCCTTAAGCAGTTGCGTATGTCTTGTTTGTCGAACATCATCATTAAATTTGATCATATCCGACAGATACTGCACTTTAAGGTTGCCATTTACAACGTCGAGGGTGAGGCATGACGTGAGCAGCTTTCTCCTACATGACAGAGGCATGAGTTCTAACACCTTTAACCTTTCCATGTAGGGTGGTAGGCTATCATAATCATGCGGGTCATGTAGATGCCTCAGAGCAAAAAGAAGGAATTTCTTTTGAATTGATTCAATCCTGTTGCTGTGAACTTGGAATATAGGGTCCCAAATTGGGCAAGCGTATTCCAGGATTGGGCGGACTAGAGAACAGAAAAGTGTTTTTGTGACCCATACATTGTCGAACTCTTTGGCCCTTCTCTTTATAAAGCCAAGAAGTTTATTGGCTCTGGCCGTAATATTATCAAACTGTAGATTAAAATTTAGTTTATTATCAAGGACGACACCTAAATCTACAATATGATCAACATGATTCAGTACTTTGCCGTTGAGATGATAATGGTGCAGCTGCGGGTTTTTTTTTGCGTGAGAAGGTTATTGCATGACATTTGCTGGTGTTAAGGTGCAATTTATTGGCTGTGCACCAGTCATGTAATGCATCGAGTTTCGACTGGAAAAAGACTACGTCGATTTGGGACTCAATGGCGCTATATATTTTAAGGTCATCAGCATAGAAGAGATGTGGAATATCTTGTAACTTTTCAGATAGATCGGTTATGAAAATATTGAAAAGAAGAGGACCTAGATGACTACCCTGGGGGACCCCGGAAGTTACTGCGATTTCATTAGAGAAAACCCCTTGAAATCTAGCGACCTGAGTTCTTTCGTTCAGATAAGATTTTATCCATTTCAGGGCAGCACCTAACATACCGACTTTTGCGAGCTTTCCCATTAAGGTGTCGTGGTCTACTCGATCAAAGGCCTTGCTGAAGTCAGTATAAACAGCATCCATTTGATGACCATCTTCCATGCCACGCAGCAGATCAGAGGCTAAGACCATAAGATTTGAGGTTGTCGAACGGCCTTTTCTGAAACCATGTTGTTGTTCGTTAAGGTATGGGTCAATTAGGGGAGCAATTTTGTCATAGACAAGTTTTTCAAAAAGTTTGGGAATAGATGATAAGATAGCAATGCCCCTATAGTTGCCCACCGAGTGCTTATCGCCTGCTTTATGTATCGGGGTGAGGAAATATCTCTTCCACATCGTTGGAAAGTGCCCTAATGATAATGATTTATTGAAGATGATGTGTAGAGGAAATAAGAGCTGTTGTGAGCAGCACTGCAAAAAGGCAGGAGGCAGATTGTCAGGACCGTGACCTTTTTTTGCATCAAGGTTATTTTGGCCGGTCATTATGTCGTCAAAGGATAGAGATAGATTATTTATGAAAACTGAACTGCCAATGTGCGTATCTGTTGGATCGATATGTATTGTATTGGATTTGGGGGAAAAAACTTCGCTGAACCATGTAGCGAACATGTTGCTGATTTCCTGTGGGCACGAGGAGTGCTTTCTACCGTTTGTCATAGATGTCGGATAGCCCAGGGTCTTTCGTTTTATACTAACGAAATCAAAGAATTTTTTGGGATCTTTTATGATGCTCTCTCCGACAGAATTAAGGTACGCAGTATAGGCCTCACGTGACCTGAGAGTAAATTCGGAGGCTAACCTAGTATAAGCTAAATTCAATTCCGCGTGTGCGTTTTGGGTTCTTTCTAATCATATGATACAATTTATTCCTCTGATTTCGAAGGGACCGTAAATTTTTATCAAGCCATGGCTCCGATAATTTATCCCTTTTTTTAATTCTGGGTACATATTTGTCAATGGAATCGAAAATAATAGTATAGAAACGAGATACCATTTCGTCGATGTCGTTGCCCAATAGCCTATTCTCCCAGTCGACAAGGGATAATTCGAAAGCGATGTTGTTATAATTTGCGTTCTTGAAATCATAAACAATTGACTTATTGTATGATTTGCGATGATTAGAAATTGTAGAAAAAAGCTCAAGAACCCATGCGGTGTGGTGGGTAGAATTTGAGAAAAGGTTTTCCTCCGGGGAGGCGGGTACAATGTTCATCTCCTCACACGAATTGGTGAAGATGAGGTCTAACCATTTACCGCAAGAATTTGGATACTTAATGATTTGATGGAGGTCATTGCCATAAAAAGTGTCGATAAGTTTTATATCGATTGTGTTTATGACATTAATCTGAAGTAAGATATTGTCTGGAATCGGAAGTAAGATATTGGTGGTCAGTCATCAGCGGAATAGGGGGAATAACATGTAGCATAACATGCACGTGCCGTAACTATTCCGGACTGGTGGAAGTGCGATCATAACCTCCTAGCGGTGGCCACTGGTAACTATCCTATGAGAGAGGATAGGCTAACATGATCGGGCTAGTCCCTTCCAAGTAAGGTTGGCGTGAGGCTAATAACCTCACCCGTAAAAAACAAACATTACGGAACGAGCAACATGCCTCGGATACTGGAAAAAACGACGACGACCACGGCAACGAAAAAGGCAAAATGATTTAAGAATTTTCTCATGGAACGTACGAACTCTGTACAGAACTCGAGCTACACAACATCTGGCCGATACCCTGTCAACATATAAAGCTGACATTACCGCCATTCAGGAGATGCGATGGACAAGGAATGGTGTTTTGCAAAAACCTGATTATGACGTATATTACAGCTGTCATACGAAACACCATGTGCTCGAGGTAGGTTTTATGGTCAGCAAAAGGATGAAGCCTACCATTATCGGCTTTAAAGGCTATGTACCCTTCGTGTGCGAGGCAAATTTAAGAACATCAGCCTCATAAACGTTCACGCACCTACAGAAGAGTCCCCGAACGATGAAAAAGAAGAATTCTTCGAAGTAGTTGAACGGGAACTTAATGCCTGCCACAGATATGATGTAAAAATCATATTGGGAGACCTGAACGCCAAAGTAGGCCGGGAGCCCGTATACAGGCAATATATCGGCATCCACAGCTTGCATGAGAACACTAATGACAATGGGCAGCGAGTTATAGAGATGGCAGCAAGTAAGAACTTGGTCGTTGCAAGTACCAGATTTGCGCGTAAAGATATCCATAAAGCCACCTGGATATCTCCTGATGGGGCAACTCGCAATCAAATAGACCATGTGTTGAGAGACCGCCGCCACCTTTCGGGTCTGATGACGGTACGAACGTACCGAGGTGCCAACTTCGACTCAGATCACTATCTTGTTGGTATGGTGCTCCGAGAGCGCATTACAACGCTGAAAAGCTTTGTATCCGCTGATTAGGCTCGAATCAACACAGCTGCACTCCGCAACGAAATGGCCAGAAACAGCTACGGTCAGGCGTTAGAACTCGCGCTCAGAAGAGCAAGTCCTGGGGATGAGATGCCGGGCGTCGACGAGAGCTGGACCCGCCTTAAAAATACTGTCATTAGTACTGCTGATTCCATCTTAGGCAGAAGTCGTAGAGATCGGAACGACTGGTTCGATAATGAATGCAAGCAGGCAACTGAACGTAAGAATGCTGCGTATCGAGCAATGCAGCAGTCTCAGAGAAAACGAGCACGCGAAGAGAAATATAAAGAGCTCAGAAAAGAAGAAAAGAGAATTCACAAACGAAAAAAGGAAGCCTGGGAGAAAAATCTCGTTTGTGAACTAGAACGCTACAGAGAGCGACGGCCGCCCCAGGCGCGGGAGTTCTACCGAAGAGTACGCGGTATGACGCAATTCACACCTCGTTGCACATACTGCAAGGACAAAGAAGGGAATCTGATCACCGATCCTCAAGGCATCTTGGAGCGATGGGAAGAGCACTTTCATGAATTGCTAAATGGCGAGCTAACGGAGGATTTGGAGGCTCCACCAATATCTGACGATAATGCTATGCTGTCACCACCAAGCTTAGCAGAAGTTAGTAGTGCCATCACCCAGCTCAAAAACAACAAGGCCTCGGGTGCAGACGGCATCCCTGCGGAGCTGGTTAAATATGGAGGGCCTACATTCCACCAACCGATTCATGAATTAATTGTGCAAGTATGGGAGCAGGAAGCGATGCCAGAAGACTGGAGAAAATGCATCCTCTACCCGGTACATAAAAAAGGAGATATCACAACGTGCAGCAATTATCGTGGTATAACGTTGTTGAGTACCGCGTATAAGATATTCTCCGCCATCCTACAAAACAGGATGGCCCCATACGCTAGAAACATCATAGGCCAATACCAGTGTGGCTTCAGCCCAGGCAAATCAACAACCGATCAGATTTTCATTTTGAGGCAGGCTATGGAAAAATGTCTAGAGTTTCAAAACTCAATCCAACACCTCTTCATAGACTTTAAAGCCGCCTATGATAGCATAGCCAGAGTAGAACTCTACAAAGCCATGAGAGAATTTCGGCATTCCCAATAAGCTGACAAGACTATGTACGTTGACCATGACCAATGTGACAAGCCAAGTAAAGGTATCCGGAATACTGTCCAGACCAATCAACATCTATAATGGACTCCGACAAGGGGACGGTCTGGCCTGCCTCCTTTTCAACCTGGCGTTGGAGAAAGTGATCCGAGATTCGGGCGTGACATCAAGGGGCACAATCCTCCACAAGTCCACCCAATTACTGGCTTACGCAGACGACATCGACATCATTGGAAGAACATCAACAGCTGTACAAGAAGCTTTCATCCAGATTGAGCGGGCGGCAGGAAATCGAGGACTGCACATCAACGAAAGCAAAACAAAGTACATGGTGGCCTCGTCTGCAAGAACACCTAACATTGGTCCCACAATCAAGGTAGAGGAACACGAGTTTGATGTGGTAAAATCATTTACCTACCTTGGGTCAATAGTAGCAGCCGACAATAGCATGGAACCTGAAATACCCGCACGACTGCTAAAAGCCAACAAAGCCTACTATAGCCTGTCAAGGCTCTTCAAATCCAAGCATCTAACCATAACGTCTAAACTTTTACTATATAAGACGATGGTCTTGCCGGTCCTCACATATGCATCCGAAACGTGGGTGCTTAGCAAAAAGCACTCTAACCTCTTGGCGGTGTTCGAGAGGAAAATACTTCGGAGGATTGTTGGCCCCGTATGTGAGGAAGGACGATTCCGGAGACTCTAAAATGACGAGATCTACGAGCGCTATCGCGACATAGATGTTGTGAGGAAAATAAAGCTCGGTACACTCCGGTGGGCAGAACATCTAGCTCGTATGAGTGAAGATGAGCCTGCTCGGAAAGTTCTCTGCGGTAAGACTTATGGGGTGCGACAGCGAGGGAGACCCAACCTCCGCTGGAAGGATGGCGTAGACCAGGACGCTCAGAGCATAGGGATGCCAAACTGGATGACATCGGCCCAGAATCGGGACCGGTGGAGAGAACAGTTGCGAGAGGCCAGGACCGGATCCCGGTTGTAGAGCCGTTAAAGAAGAAGAAGAAGATATTGTCTTCCTCGTCCGGAATAAAAGATAGATTGGGGCGGTTAAAGTCTCCTATGATGAACATATCGTCGTTGCGACCTTAAGATCTCCTATGTGACACTTTTATCGAAATTAACTTTTTTAATTGAATGTAAACTTCATGATGTCCTCCATCGATGGCAAAAACTCCCATGTTGATACTTCAACTCATTTTGCAGTTATAAAACATACTCCTATGTAGTCCTAAAAAGTTGGCAATTTGAAATCTCTTATGTGAAAGTGATAATTACTTCCAAATGAATGAAAAAGCAAAAAATATCTTATGGCCCCCTCAAAGGTTTTGTTCATAACATTAAATTCCATTGTTAGTATACAACTTAAAGCAAAGCTAGTTGTTTAAGTAATTTTTTCACTTAACAGTTTCTTTCAGTTTTCCTAAAGTTTTACATTTTGCACATAGGAGTTCTTAAGGTCGCAACGACGATATCGTCATTACCGCAGAGTGATTCGTTTACATCATCCAATATATGCAGTAAGTCGTCATAATTAGATTCGTCCGAATTGGGAGGGATGTAGAACGTGCCAATAAATATATGCTTACCTCCTGAAATGATTTTATACGCTTTATATTAGCTTCACCTGTATGTATGTATGTATGTATGTATGTATGTATGTATGTATGTATGTATGTATGTATGTATGTATGTATATATGTATGTATGTAGACAAATCTTGCAACTTGATTTTCACCCACTTGCATATAACCGATAAGCTTAAAATTTTGCACTTGTGTATAGTTCGCGTGACAATGCAATCTGACCAATTTGTGAAATAATCAAGATGGCGGTTCCAAGATGGCGGCCGAATTTTGCTATTGTGCTCCCCGACCCCCGACATGGGTATCAAATGAAAGAGTGTGACAAGTAGAATACAATTAGCTATGTGGCGTCACCCAAAATTCAAAATGGCGGCCAACACAAAAGGTCGGACTACCTTTTTCTTTACAACCCACTCGATATGGTATCAAATGAAAGGAAGTGACAAGTAGAATACTATTAGCTCTGTGGCGTCATTCCAAATTCAAAATGTCGGCCAACTCAAAATGGCGGACTACTTTTTTCTTTACAACACCCTCGGAATGGGTATCAAATGAAAGGGTGCGACAATTAGAAAATTATTAACTGTGTGGCGTGATTCCAAATTCAAAATAGAGGTCAACACAAAATGGCGGTTTACCTTTTTCTTTACAGTCGGTATCGGTATCAAATGAAAGTATGTGACAAGTATAGTACAGTAAGCTGTGTGACGTCATTTTAAATCTAATATGGCGATCACTACAAAATGGCGGAAGACATATAATAGACTAAAAAGTAGAAAATAAAAAATATAGTTTAAAAAAACTAAAAAAATACGCTTTTATTTTAAAATGAACTAAAAAGTAAAAAATAATTTTGAATGTAAAGTTTTTATTTCTCCAGTCAGAATATGGAAACCACCTACCTTTCAAAATGTAAAAAAGCGTGGGCTATCGAAAATTTCCGGTGTAAATAAAATAAGAATATAAGAAAAGAGTCCCACGCTGTTTTACATTTCGAAAGGTAGGTTGTTTCCATATTCTGACTGGAGAAATAAAAACTTTACATTCGAAATTAGTTTTTACTTTTTAGTTCATTTTAAAATAAAAGCGTATTTTTTTAGTTTTTTTAAACTATATTTTTTATTTATAAAAACGTTCTCGAAAGACTGTGAGCGACGGGTCTTGATAAGTTCACTAATTAAGGCGGCTCTCACACTGAGGCAACAAGCAATAAGCAACTGGCAATAGGCAACACGCAATATTATCGGTAGCGCCTACTTTACATTGAATTAAATTAGAGGTCTCACATTAGAGCAACTCGAACGAAAAATGTTGCTGGTTGCGGCAACATTATTTTTGGCGATACTCAGTGCATTTTTAAAAGCAACGGATATTGCTTATTGCTTGTTGCCTCAGTGTGAGAGCCGCCTAAGGGGTCTTTGACGGCTATGAGGACTCCCCCACCTCTTGAGAGGCCGGTAGAGTTGTAGTCTCTGTCACATCTATAGATAGTCCAACTACAGTCTAAGATTTCTTCATTAAGGAAAGTTGTATTTAACCATGTTTCGGTTATTACAATTACGTTAAAGGAACACGATTTGGAGTCAATGAAGAGATTATTCAGCTTCCCTCTCATTCCACTGCAGGTGTGATAAAAGAGCCTTATGCTTTCAGATGGGGTTGGTTTCGGTTGGGTAGAGATAAGATTAGTCTTTGGGGAAGCAACTAGTTATGGGCGATAATACCTAGACATATCAACGCGGCTCTTTTGTAACTGAGATACGTGGACCGATCTCATGTGAGAGGCATAAGTGGAGATATCCTTGTCAATTTCTTGGGATGATATTTGATATTGCTCGTGGTACAAGGTAAAGAGTTTGAGCAAGGAGCAGCGATCAGTAGGGAGACCTTCCTGTTGAATGGAGATTATAAGGTTGGTCTTCGTTTTCCCATTTATGCAGGTGGAATCTGGTGCCTTGTGCATGTAAGCAAGGAAAAGCCTTACATTGTCAAAAACTCTACTGTCTCTTAAACGAGATAGTAAGTATCGACCTTCTGTTGAGTTCGCCGAAATTAGGGTGTTTTTTTACAATAGGAGGCTGTAGAGGGTCCAAGAAAGGCTTTTTAATTGTGGGGGTTTCGGCTATTCGACTCACAGGGGGACAGCAATGGCATCCACGGGTTGTGGTTGTGCAGTTTGTGTTGGGTGATTTGGAGGAATATCATTGACGTCAGAGTAGGATCGATCGCCGACGATGATGTGGCTGCGGGAAAAATTTGGGTAAGTTGAGTCGGCTATACGACTCACAGGTGTGACAGCGATGGCATCCATGGGTTGTGGTTGTGAGGTTTGTGTTGGGTGATAGGGAGGAATATCGCTGACGCTAGAGTAGAAACGATCGCCGACGATGATGTGGCTGAAAAATTTGGGTATGTTAATGAGTTCTCGGGCGTTGGGGGTGCGGGGACAGTGGATGGTGAAGCAGGCATATTATTTATCTTAGGATTTTTAGTTTTAGCCTAAGTTATTTCCAGTTAAAATTTGTGTGTTATTTATTGGAGGAGAGACAGCAGAAGATGTAGAGGGGATGTTATTCCTATTATCATTATAGTTATAGTTTGTTGTTGTGGTTTTTGTGTTATGATGATTTAGAGGTTGCTGTAAGTTTAGATAGTGAGTTAGTGGTTTTGGATGAGCTTACAATAGTGTTACTAATAATCCTAGTTTTAACTACCTTAAATTGATTACTTAAGCTATCATTCCAGCGGCGAAGGGTTAAAGTCTTCCATCTGAAAACGTCCGAAGCGGAGTTGAGGAATAGCCATTCATATTTAGTGGGCATTGCTATTTTGAAGCTCCGTAATTTGTCCTTATTGTTTCTTTTAGGCGATACTAGTTCACAGGCAAGGAGCTTAATAGAGAACTCGGTTTGGAACATGTTGTTAACCCAATACGAATTTGCTTGGATTGGTGCGCCCTTGACGAGGTAAGCTGATATCTCCTTGCGAAGTACCATGGTGTTAACAGTGTTATTTACAACATTCCGACTCGATTTTTTATGTTGTTGTTTCGACCCTTTTTTCAAATTCTTTACGTACAAGGTGTTTGTCGCATTTAACTTTTCCAGCCTGCTATTCCATTCATCCAATGGCCACGTTGTACCAAATTTATTTATGGTTTGCTCCGGAAGGTATAGAGGTGGTAAAGAATGAGATGGCCGCGATGAAACCGATAAGGTTTGTGTGTGGAGATTGGGGACACCAAGTGCAAAATTATCCGCAAAGCTGCAGTTGGTGGTAATTGCCTTGCTATCGCTGGGCAGTGGATCTCGTACCAGTTCATCCGAGAGTAGAATTGCTTCTTTACCCCAAACAGGATTTGCAATCGCCCCATTATTCTCAGTGGATATTTTAATTTCGGCAGCCAGGGATTTTAAACTATCCAGCTCAGATTCAAAGTGATCAAACTGCTTTCTTAAGTGGTCATTAAGCTGTAACATCGTCAGTGAAAGCTTGTCATCGAATAGTGAAAGCTTGCCAAGGCAATCCGAGGTTACACGAAGTATTTCGCTGTTGTCGTGATCGCAGGAGCTACATTCTGAGTTGGTATTAATATTTTTTATGGATGCCTTTATAGAATTGGTTTCAAGCATTATGATATTTTTTATCTCGTCAATTATTTCGTTTTTAGATGTAGCATTATCCGCAGGGATGGATAAGTTGTCAAGCTTCAATTTAAAAGAGTCATAATTTTTTGTGTAGCTCCGATAATTGTTGTCAATGCGATCTATAGCACACGAAAGCTCATCAATATTATCGATCAAGAGTTGGGAATTTTTTTCTGCATTACGAGCTTTGGCTTTGTAAGCTTCAAAATCTTCTTTCATATTATTTACAGCTTCAGTCAAGCTAATTACATTGCTGTTATTAGATTTAATTGCCATTAACAAATGCGGCAGATTAATGGGCTTACACTCAGGGCAAAAGAACTTGAAAGCTTTTTTAAAATAATTTACATATCGGGAGGCAATGCGTGTAAGTCCGATGCATGAGACATGGAAAGAGCCATCGCAAATTCCGTTACATGCAATCCATTCGCCTTCGTCAGCAGCATTGATTGCAGAACATGACTTACTCATGCATTTATACATATTGAGCAAATTATTTTTTGTACATATTTTAAAAGTCCAAAGTCCAATTAATTTTATGGCACTGAAGTCAGCTAAATATGCATGAAGCTAGGAGCACAGATCCTGTAAAACACTAGTCACTTGACACTAGCACAGATTTAAGCCAAATTGAGTATCTGATTATTAATAGGGGCCCGATGTACAGAAATTGCACAGAAATAAGACAGAAGGTGAAGACTACGGAAAAACGCGTCTACTCACGTTAAATGTTATCGTTAAATTTTATTCCCTACCCAACAGTATTAGGTTACCTCAGCAAAAGTTTGTCACATTGATTTAAGATGTGTGATAGACAAAGATAACTTGACCGGCCAAAAAATGTTTGAAATACTGGATTAGGCCGCTATTACATTAGGATGCCATGGCAGCGTAGCCAGCAACGTAGCCATCTGGAATATGTATGTGTGCATTAAGCCGGCGCTAAGATACATCTCCAAAGATTTGAACACTTCTTTGAAGACTGCCGTATGCATGGCAAAGTGCAAATCTTTTGTTCAAACTTTGAACACATATTTAAAGTCGCGTGCCACACATTTTTAATCTGACTTGAATCTAGTATTTGATCAATGGAGCGCGCTTAAGGCCCCTATCCACTAGCGAGCATGAGGGGCCTCATCTCCACTACCCCGTTCATCTAAAAGCTCGTTCTTGCATGTCATGCATGCTTGCTAATGGATAGGCCCCTTTAAACAACCGGAAAAATCTTCTTTCAGAAGAACTCTAAAATCTAGGCAAACACCGATGTGACAAACTTTTGCAGAGGCAACCTAATAATATTGCCTAGGGAATAAAATAACCTTTCATTTCATAAAAAAAATTATTAAATAACTGAAATAACTGATAAGGGTATATTAATAACGTTGAACCAAAAAGTTAATTAGAATTTCTTTTATTTAACACCATCGGTACGCGATTTAGCTAGGCAACACATTTGCGATTTATCAATCTATATATCGGGTGGTGTGAATAAAAACTGAGTGCAAGTTTTCACTCCATTTTTTGGAGTGAACACTTATTTTGGCGTGAATAAAAATAACCTTCGTTAGGTTTCGTAAGGTACTTCACTCTGTCATTTCTCCATATAGAGGGAACACTTCATTTTGATGTGAATAAAACAAAGTTTTAACGTTTACCTGTGAGTGAACACTTGTAAAATTTGAGGCTGGTTTCGAGGACCTTTTTCATTCATTTTAATAAAATAAATTAAAAAAACTTTTAAAATAAATAACTTTTATTAAATGAAATGCACTAAAAAGTAAAAAATTATTGTTTCTTTAGCAGTGATAGGTATACGAGGTGTGGCTATTAAATAAGGGAAAGTCGTATGTCAGTTTAGCTTGAGGCCTTCTCTCTCGATTGGCGCAAACCCCATGTTAGTAGACACTTTCTCTGTACCGTAGCATTTGTTTTCGTAACTTGAGTTTTTTTTGTTTGCCGGAAAAATGTTAGATATTTTAGTCGAGCAAAAGTTGCTGTGAAATTTCATATGAAACTTGGCCGTTTTTCTTCTGCTACGATTGCGGAATGGAATTTTTCGGGCCCTTATCACTTTTATATAGTAATCATACAATTCCCTCATCCTGAATTTCCCTCTTACATACTCGTGAAAGAAAATGGCAGCCCTAAAACCACCAATGTGTCGCCTCCGTAACCTGTCCTTTTCCCGGTTTTACGTCACGGACCTGTCGTGGCGGAAACATAATACGCGATTGGTGCTCGCGGGGAATGTCAAATTGTTCCAGAGGTCAATCACCACCGATCAAAGCAATTTTGAGTTCCCTCCAAAGTGCGCCAGGTTGAAAGTTCCTGGCTGACATTTTGTCCGTTGTTTTTTAATAATTATTATAGAATTTTCAAATCTGGAGTTTAAAAAACAGATATTAGTTGTGAAGGGGGTGCCACATAATGGAAATGAATATTCACACGTTATAGAATCACAGTGTTTATCAGCCGAAGGTGCGAGCAGCGATCATTGTATTCAATATCATCAACACTCGGAAAAAATACCGAAACAACCAAAAACAGTCGACTCCATAGCGCGTGTGTTTGTTAAGAAACCCAATTGAATCCATCTCGGACTTCATTCACTGAGTTTTTTCGCTTTTGAGTAGTGAGCAAATTTTCGGAAAAAATGTTTACTTCTAATGGTGGACTAAGAAACCTCTTTTTCTATCCAATGTCGCCTCCGTACTCGTCGCCTCCGTAACAGCTATCATTCAATTTTCATGTACTCAGAGCTGGACTGGCCTACCAAGCTACCGGGAGTTTCCTAGTGGGCCGTGCCGAATGTTAAATCAAAAATGTTTCCTCTAAATATTTTTTTTTGGAAAAAAGTAAAATTTTCCCACAAAAAAATAAAAAAATTTCAAGCGTATCCTATTCCTTTAAACAACACAAATCTCGCGGTCTCCTACGAAATTGCCAATTAGTTTGTTGAAGACTGTTATTTAATAAGGATTGTGTGGAATTTAAAAAAAATCTAAAAAATTCAAAATAGAACTTTTAAATGCGTAGTATAAAAATTGTCCGGTCCGGAAATATTCCAAGCTTTCTAATTTTGGAAAAAAAGGTATAGGTTAATTACGTAATTTTTGGAGAAAAAAGTAGTAAAAGTTGAAATTGCAGTTAAAAAAACCAAAATTTTGACTTTGACGACTCATAACTGTGGAAGTTGATAGTGTTGGTAGTACCAAATCTGGTGTTTAAGTAATACTGAACAAGCTTCAAATAACGACAATAGGTTCAAATAACGATAAAGGTTTCGTCAGACTTGACCGAAAAGGCCAATTTCTTTTTCAGTAAATGTAGGACGTGGAAAACAATTCCCCGTCCAAAAAGTGGTGATCTAAGGTTTGAAAAAAATAGTGATGTTGGAAAAGGGTAACGCAATTTTTGCGCGGGTTTTAAAGAATGTTCGGATTTTGTTGACAAGTGATGTTTTATGGGGAAGCTACCGTAAGCTGAATCCAGAAAAGTTAATTTCATTTAGAACCGGTTTCATTCCATCGAGTTTATTAGATGGTGCTTGTGGCTCTTGGCCGAAGTCTTTTCAAAAAAGGGCTTGACCGAATGTTATGAAATTTTTTCCAAAGCACGTTTTCATTAATGTGCTTCGATCAGCCGATATCATTTTTGGTTTGCGCGATATCGTGCGGGTACAAAATTCACGTACGTCGTTTAAACAAAAAAACGGCTCAACCGAATTTTATGAAAAAGTAGACCTCCTGACCGGCGTCACCGCAATGGCTGAGATAAATCTCAAGTGGTTTCAATTCGCTTTTTTTTGTTCTGGTCATTTTGTATTTCGATTAAAGTTTTTTATTAACCTTGCAACACGCGGGTTTTCATTTTTTAGACTTTCAGATCGTATAATGTTCTCTATTCAATTTGATTTCAAGAGTGAAACCGGCTATAAAATAACCTCAATACATTGCAAAAACTACCATTTCGTGACAATCACCCATATAGTAATGAGTGTTTATCACGTGCACATATTTTGGAGTGGTTTAAACGTTTTAAAGAAGGCCGTGAAGACGTTGAGGATGACGCTCGCCCGGGTCGCCCTGTCACATCAAAAACAGACGATAATATTGAAAAAATTAATAATATGGTCTGAAATGATCGTCGGTTAAAAATTCGTCCGATTGCTGAAGATTTCTTGACCTATCTTTTTATGGAAAAAGTAAAAAAAGAATTTATATTAATATACCTACAAAAGAAGTCCCGCTATATTCCGCTCTGATATTTGTCTTATATTGTTTATTGACCCTTTGGCAAAAACATATTCCAAGAACTATTGCCCGAAGTTGCCACTATTTGTTTAATTCCAGTTTTTGTACGAAATTCTGCGTAATCCATGCTTTGTTTTTTTTAACTTATTAAAGTAGTTCTTAGCTTAAATTGAACCGTTTTATCTTTGGTAATCAACTTTCGAGGCCAAATTAACATAAGCATTGGAGTTAAAAGCAATTTTAATGCTAAAATTGGCTCATTTCGTACTTTTTTAGTACTTTTTCACCTAAGCTTTGCCAAAAAGTACCAAATAAGGTCAATTTTAACATCAAACTTGCTAATTACTTCAAAAGTAAAGGTCGTAGCATAGATTTTGTCCAAACATTATTGATAGGAAATTGACCAAGCTTTTCAATTTTGCAAAAAAAAAATTAGTTAACTAGGTATTTTATGGAGAAAAAGATGGTTTTAATTGAAATTTTAGTTAAAAAAACCAAAATTGTGATTTTGATGACTCATTACTATGGAAGTTGATAGGGTAGAACCTTGTTTTTACAGTTTTAGATAGGTGGAAGTATTCTGCGAACACTGATACCTTATTCATGAAAATAGATCAAAGGGTTACAAAAATACAGGGTGATATGTAAAACTCTAAAAAAACAACTTCAAAACGCCCTAGCGGCTAAACCGTTACCATATTTTTGTTACCGTATTAACGGTGGTTATAATTAAACACACTTTGTCTTCGTTAGCACTTAATATAAATTTATTCAACTTTTTGTTATATTATTAGGCTACGTGACAACGTTAATTATTATTACCACTTAAAGTTACATATTTACTTGTATAATATTATTATTTTATATTTATGTTTAGTGACCAGATGAAGTGGAGATGCTGCGGGGGACGACGAAGGTCGACAAATCCCCAATTGGACCATATGGTCAAACTCTAATTTTTCCACCTTCAGTTTCTCCGGATGGAGTCGCCGAGCGGTGACAAAAGGTAATTGCCCTTTAGTCACAATGTGGTGTTGCACATTGTGTTTAACTGGAAGGTTAAAATTGGGCGGTTTTGTTAACGAAGCGGACTTCGTTAACAGCTCTTTATTATATGCCGGTTATTAGGCATGGATGGGATTCGGGGTTGTAGTCGACTGTAGCACACACGTTAATTTTAAAATTCGTGCGCTGGTCTACTAAATGTCGATACTTGAAATCGACGCACAACTCGAACTTCGTTAAGAAGTCCGCCCCAATAATGGCTTTTGTGGTGGCGGCTATGATAAAGTTGTGAACATATAGTCGGCGTAAGCCGAGATGGAGTTCAAGCAACTTTGTGCCGAAAGTTCGGATCAGTGATCCGTTGGCCGCATGAAGGAGAAAGTTCGGACTTCCGTTATGGGCCGGAAACGCCTTGGCAGGAACAATTGAAACGTCCGAGCCCGAATGAATCAGGAAATCCATCCGATTGTTGGTGTCACGGACGAACAAACGATATGAGCGGCCAGTTATTTACTCGCTCGTGTGGAGCCCCTGTCTCTCTAGTTTTTTTAGTGGACGCTTTCTTTGCCGACTTGGCTTGGCCACCACCAAAACTGCAGGGGGCCTTGCACCTACGTGCTACATACATAACGGTAGTGGGAATAGCACAGGCTACCCCGCAGTTTGTTGGCCCCTGGTGGCCGATTGGCCGAGGGCTGAGGAGAGCCGCCTGCCCGATTGACAGGTGTTCGGGCTCTTGGGCTGTTGGGCTGCCGTATCCACTGCTCCATCCTGGAAGTCAGCTTGTTGATGGCACTTTGCAGTGACATCCACGAAATAATAAATTTGTTGTCAAAATTAGAAAATTCAAAATGGCGCTGGAAATATGGTATGCATAACAAATCACTTCACCAGAATTTTGTAAAAAGTAAAATCCAAAAATGACAGTTTTATTTTAAATCTGCTGTACCAAAAACTAGAAAATAATTAGAACACGATCATGGACCTTATGGAATAGTAGCAGTGCTGTCTTCTCATGTCGTTTGCCAAGGGGCATTTTGTGTCGCTGCGTCAGCGAATTAAGTAATATTCTGGGACTTTTGACAGACTAAAATAAAATAACCTGTATAACCTGTGTAAATAAGAACAACTTGTCTAGAAAAATGTGTTTTCAAGTCCATCAAAACAAAATAGTTCAAAGGCACTTCGTATCATATTTCAGTTACCTAAAGCTGCTCAATTCAATTGAGTAACTATTAGAAGAAGAATCTAGGGAATTGAACAAAATTTAGAAGTGAGGTTTATTTCAGTAGGTGGAGTAAATCTACTCAAGGTCGATGGACCCACAGGCTCATAACAAATGTGGAGGGAAGGGTCACGGGAGAGCATGGAGAGATGAGTTACGACCTCGCACAGTTCTTGAGTGGACATGTGTGTTCCAGAGCATACCTCCATCGGTTCGGACCAGATGTCTTCGCTGCCCCCGGCATTCCTAAATGTGATAGAAGACACAGTCCTATTGGAATGCCCGATATTAGCAGAGCAAACTGCTGCTCTGCAAGCGACAGCTCAGGCACGACTCAGAGTAGAGAACATCATAGAATACATGGTGACATCGGGTGTTGTAAAGAATAAAGTGGAGGAGACGCTAAATATGCTCCATCAGAAGGTAAGGCGCAAAGAAACCAGAAGGAAGAGAGTAAGGCTTACTAATATCGGTAGTATTAGCAGGTAGATAAAAGCTGATCCAGCTGTGCGAAGCATTGCTGAAAAGAACCGACAGGCTGGAGCGTGTCGGCATCATGATGCTTTCACCTGCCAACGCAGGCAAATAATAAAAAAAAATCCAATAAATTATTTGCATGCAAATTAAACATTAGTCTTAAATCACGCCAAAGAAGTATAACTTCTAATGCGCGTACATAAGTACACACACCCACTTTTGATACGTATGAATGTGTTGAGGTGATAAGTGTTACCAGATTAAATTATTGAATATAAATGAAATTTTGAATGAATATCGTAAAATTTGAGTGAATGTTCGAGTATAAAATCGATTTCAAGTTAAATCGGTGTTAAGATAATGATGTCAAATGATACTAATTAATGTCCACTATCCAAAGCTGAGGTCAAGTGTTGACAATTTATGTTCACTAATTATAGCTGCATCACGTCAAGTGTTGGTAATTGATGTTCACTAGTTGTATCTGAATGACCATGTTTTTCCATAGCGTTTCCTAAAGATGTTTCACTGCACCTGTTTTTCTTAAATTAGCGTTATTCGCCTGAAATAAAAAAGGATTAAGATGCCCTAAGGTGATATGGTGATTGGACTCAAAGAAGAAAAACACGAGAGTTAACCAAGAGAAATTTTTGCTGTGAAAGAATTGATCAGTCACAGTGCTGGATAGATATCCAATCCCGCACATTCCCCACTTTTCTGTGAATTTTCACGGATGCACGATTTTTTCAAAGGTGGATTTGGTGCGAGCGTACTATAACATCCCCATTGCACAAGAAGACGTCCATAAGACTGCCATGTAGGTTAAGAAATGCAGCCCAGTCATTTCAAAGATTTATGAATGATTATGAATGAAGAGACTTAAACTTCATTTATGTCCACGTAGACGATATTCTCATCGCTAGTAGATCCTAGGATGAGCATTTTACTCACCTCGAACAGTAGTAGTACTATGGGGTTTCTGGCGCAGTGACGTCATCGGTTGTTGTCTTGGGTGTGGATGTGGGTCTTGGGTGTGCCTCGGATGAGCTTTCGTGCTGGCTGAGCTTTTGAACTTGCTGTGCCATGGCTGAACTTGCATGTGCCTCGGATTTGGTCTTGGGTGTTAGTTGGATGTGCCTCGGATGAGCTTGAGGAATTAGATTGAACTTGCATGAGCCTTGGCTGAACTTGCACGCCGGATAAGCTTTTGAACTTCAATGTGCCTGCGGAATTAGATTGAACTTGCATGTGCCTCGGATGAACTTTAGCGCTGGATTAGCTTTTGAACTTGCATGTGCCCTGGATGAGGTCTTGGGTGATAGATTGAACTTACATGTGTCCCGGATGAGGCTTGGAAAATTAAATTGAACTTGCATGCGCCTCGGATGAGCTTGAGGAATTAGATTGAACTTGCATGTGCCTCGGATGAACTTTAGCGCTGGATTAGCTTTTGAACTTCAATGTGCCTGCGGATGTGGTCTTGGGTGTTAGCTGGATGTGCCTCGGATTAACTTGAGCGCTGGATTAGCTTTAGAACTTTGCTGAGGCTTGGATGAGCTCGGGAAATCAGGTTGAGCTTCGCTGAGTGTCTTGGATGAACTTATGCGGGTGATTGAATCTTCAGTTTTGAACATCGCTGTGCTTTGAGCGGGGCCTTGCTATTCAGGACATTACCCTCGAGTTTTGGTTGCATCCCTGCTAGGCTTGCGCAAGGGGCCGAGAGACTTAAATCGATATCCCAACTTCAAGGATCCCAGATATTCAAACCCCATTTCAATTTTTAACCAACTCTCCTAAGAAATAAAATATCCCGCCATGCAAAAATATTCAAATTACATTTAAGAAATAAAATATCCTTGTTTCAACTAAAATCACGCCACTCAAAACATGTGCAAGTGATATACTTATAAGGGGCAAGCGTGAAAGGAAATTACCATTCAGATCTCGACATGAATTTTCATGCCCAGCCGCCAAAACCCAAATACAGGCATCGAATTGCATTCCTTTGCATCATAAATTTTTCCGCCCAAATTGACCTCACACATATCCTTCATACCCATATGTCATGAAAGCACATAAATTAACCCAAGGACGTGTCACTCTCTTTTCACGAATGCTATTTTTACCGATCGCGCGCCAAGGAGCCTTAAGTAAAATACACATCAAGGGTTGAGATCCCTAGCAGATCTTTAATGTAAACAAATATATATGCCGGGAGTTGGATGTTTCCAATTAAGAGTCCTCGGGGTGCTGTGGCTCAACGGCAAAAAAATCACTAGCGGAAATTTGGGACTTGAAATTGCAATTGACATGTGCGGCTGCACACATATGGCATATTATCGCTGGTTTTAAAAATTTACGGCATCTGTTGTTTAGGTTTGAAATTTAGAAAAAAAATTTCTCGTTTTAAGAGTTGAAGTGGAGAATTTTGCTATCTTTGACAAAATCGAGTTTCAATGAAATTGGGAAAAAATTTGAAAAGGGAAATTACGCAACAAATGCAGCTGAGCGCATTTTTTGTTTATGAGGACCTTTCTTGTTAGACAACCGTGAGTGGGTATAAACAATTTTGGAGGGCTCCTAATAAAATTAAATAAAAAACATTTTTTTAAAACATATTAAAACTTAACTTTATTTTCAAATCTAGTATTACATATTTTCTCTCGATGATGCTGGCTCAATATGTGATCCAGGATTTTACTTGTAAAGATGATTCTCTGCTGAAATCGGCATCCATCTATTGCATGTATATGCCACAACCCAATGCGGTTGGCTCTATAAGCAAAACTCCATGCATGCATGCAGTGCACTTCTGGTGTTAGTATAAATCGAACCCTTTTTTTGCATTCTTTACAGTTGTTTTTGGTGTAAAAATTGTTGTCCTCATGTAAAAATTTATTAAGCTTTGAACTTCCTGTTTGTACCGCTCCAGAA
Source organism: Thereva nobilitata (assembly GCA_963855945.1). NCBI lineage: Eukaryota > Metazoa > Arthropoda > Insecta > Diptera > Therevidae > Thereva > Thereva nobilitata. Next base: position 81,642,202 of record OY979695.1, read on the forward strand.
AACAACATCCACACGTATCTGGCCCACAGGTTGTCCAATTGTTCGACCACGGGCAGTTCATGTAATGTGCTCCATGTATGGAATTAACTTTTCCTGCATTTTCATATTCCTGTACGTATCTGTAGAGCTGTTCTATTTTATGCTTATGCTCTTCTAGCAAAATATCAGAGTATTCGTTGAGAAATTTTGGGATACTCATCTTCGGAGATTACTTTTCTTTCAACTGCTTGTAACGTATAGAAGAAGAAGTATCTTTGCTTTCAGATGGTTGTGCCGATTTAATTGTTATCGAATTTAGCTGATACTTTACTTCTTTTATTTGTTTCCTTTATCACCCTATTCGTCAAGCAATTTGGTGGAATCCTTATAACTGCTCATCTCCGCAACCTGAAGCAAACTAACCTTGCATTTCACCTTTTCAGGTATTTATATGATTTTTCGGTTGAAGGGTTGACATTTCAGTTTAAATCACAACCAACACTACAGAGTGAAATCCCCCGCAAGTCCCCGCCCCTAGGCTTTCAAAACGCATGAAATTTCATTGCTAACTTTATTTCTTGCAGCTGCACATCATAAGAATTTCCCACTTCAAATATGGTGATATGGCCAACTTTGCTCACATTGAAGCATATTTTTAACTGAACTTGTTCAATCATGTCTGGGGTGGATTCAGTATAAAATGGGCCCTGCGTAGTGAATCCTCATCAAGCAATTTCAGAACTTAAAAACATGGAATTCACCCCCTACTTGAGGATGGCAGATATGGTTATTGGAATGGAGTATCGAATAAAGTCAGCATGTCGACGTTCAACAACCTTTGGAGATCGCATTCAATTGGAGCTGGATGAACACAAACTTTTGCTGCCACCCAGATATAATTTGCTGTCTGAAAAGGCCTTGTCGGACATTAACAACCGAGGAAATTTCTACATCACAAATACTGAACCGTATGGGAAAACATTCATATTTAAATTTGCGCAGCATGAAAGTTTGTCGAGTGATGTACATTATTACACTGAAAATCCTCAAAATTTGTATGAAATCTTAATAAATAAATAAAACTAAGTTTTAATATGCTATTTAAAAAAATGTTTTTTATTTAACTTATAATACATCTTTAGCATTTATCCAAGAATTATCTTCTGATGAAAAACCAAGCCATTTAACATAAACTTTATCTCCACTCTTTTTCAGTATTTTTTCAACAAGATATAGTTCAGGATGTTCAGCTTGCTGCAATTCCTTTTCATAGAATCCTCCTTTAATTTGGTTGCCCTGGTAATCCTCAAGTTGATATGTCACTGGATTAGTCAGTTGAATCTTGGAGATTTTGAAAATTTCAGTTGTCCAGTTTGGTGTGTAGCCTTTTTCAAATATATGTTTATATTTGCTTATACGGACGAGGTCTCCTATTTTATAGGCTGCTGAAGGGGCGATTTTAATGTGATTATAGGCTGTAGCAAGAAGCAGCTTTTCATTTGCTTTACTGACATCGCAAGGACGCATTTTGATTGTTCGATGTTTTTTCGCATTGTAATGGGATAGCAGTTTTTTGATCATATGAAACCATTTGTAGGACCCATTCATGCTAAATTCCTTCCACATCATACTCTTTAAAGTTCGATTGAATCTTTCCACTATTGATGCCTTAAGCGATGTATATGTTGAGTAGTGGTTAACTTCATAATTGCCCATTAGCTTTTGAAAGTGGGAGTTGTAGAATTCCTTGCCATCATCCGTTTGCAAATTTTTAGGTGTACGTCCATCTTTGAATATTGACTGCATTGCTTCTGTAACTTCCGGACCAGTTTTTCTTTTAATTGGAATAGCCCAGGCATATTTAGAAAATGTATCAATTACGGTCAGCAAATAGCGGAATCCTTTGTTAGCATGTTTATAAGTATCCATTTCAACCAAGTCAGCTTGCCACAAATCATCCAAACCTTTAATGATAACTCTCCGTCTAGTAAAATTGCGACGAGCAGGTTTGTGGAGCTCATTCACTACTTGCATCTTACTCATAGACGCCCCCATCTTGCGGTTTTTTTAATTATGCTGGAGAATATAAATTTTTCAATTTTCTCAATTTCACCATTAATATACAGCGCTAGATCCTGTACTGCTCTGCCCACGCTCTTCCGTATTTCATCATCAACATAGTTTTTAGTTGCAGCATCAGCCTTTTCTTTTGGATCGCGCAGGTTTTTGATTCTTTTCAAACCAAGATCATAGTCCCCATCAGAAGTTAAATAAAAACCGTTTCCTTTTGGCCCCCGCTCGCCTTTGGGACCAGCAGCACCGTCTTTTCCAGGAATTCCAGGTGGACCGCGTTCACCCACTGCTCCAAATTTCTGCTGTTTAGAAGATCGACCAAACTTGTCAACGCTCATTTCAGAAATGGAAATATTTTCTGTGTGTGCGAATATTTATACTATAATGTCAGCTTCACGCAATTCTTCAATGATTGCCACTATCTCATTAGTATGACTATTATTTCCAGCTTGCTGCGATGCCGCCAATATGCGCAGTCTATCAACTAGCTCATTGGGGTCATCCCAATATATGTACTCGATATGTTTCTTGGAATTTGCATTATCCCCTTTCCAGTATGAGGAGTGCGAATCAACTTTTTTATAATGTTTTTATATTTGAAGCTATTTGTTCCTTTTATTTGCTGGTTTTCCTTAAAATCACGTCTGTAGATACATGCATCATTTGCAATTTCTTGATAATTGGCCAGATCGCCCATTGAGTAACCTTGGGGCTTTTTCATAAAAAGTAGTTCAGCTAAGCCTTCAGTTATCTTATAATGCTTGCCGCCTATAAGAAAGTGTTCTATATCAACATTTAAGATTGAGTTACCGATATTTAACATATCGTTGCGATAGTGCACTCCATAAATTTTATCAATTTTCGTGCTATCATTTTCAAGTAGTTGTTTATATTTGTTTAGTATCTGGCCGGGCTCTTTTATGGGCGTTACAAACTCTTCATCCTCATCATCATCAGAATAATACCTAAGAGGTGTACTAGTTGGCTCCAGCTTTAAATATTTACGTGCAGGCGGTGTGTTTGCTTCATCATTGCTCTCTTGTTTAATTTCTTCTTCTTTTGGTTCAACTTTCACCGATGCTGCTGCTGCTGCGAGCTTTTTCAGCGTGCTGGTTATGGGCTTAAAGGTTTCCTCCAACTGAGCTTCTGATTCAATTTTGCCGGTCTTGAGAGCTTTATACTTCTTTCGTATAGCCTCACGTGTTTTTATAATATCCTTCAACAGTTTTTCATTCATGTTGCTTCACTGGCGACTGCAACTACACTGATATTCAGCATGATGATGGACACTTATATAGGCTAGGTAGCCCGGTTAGACCAGGTAGGCCAGACCTGGTAGACCTGGTAGACCAGATAGACCAGACCTGGTAGACCTGGTAGACCAGACCTGGTAGACCTGGTGGAACAGATAGACCAGACCTGGTAGACCTGGTAGACCAGATAGACCAGACCTGGTAGACCTGGTAGACCAGATAGACCAGACCTGGTAGACCTGGTAGGCCTGGTAGACCAGATAGACCAGACCTGGTAGACCTGGTAGACGAGATAGACCAGACCTGGTAGACCTGGTAGACCAGATAGACCAGACCTGGTAGACCTGGTAGACCAGATAGACCAGACCTGGTAGACCAGATAGACCAGACCTGGTAGATCTGGTAGACCAGATAGACCAGACCTGGTAGACCTGGTAGACCAGATAGACCAGACCTGGTAGACCTGGTAGACCAGATAGACCAGACCTGGTAGACCAGATAGGCCAGATAGACCAGACCTGGTAGACCTGGTAGACCAGACCTGGTAGACCTGATGGACCTGGTATCTATGATCTTAACAATAAGCTCCTTTATAAGCTCATGAAAGCATCAAAACCTTTTCGATATCGGCCTTTATCTATAGGGCTATCTTTATCAATTACTAAAAATCCATATTTATCTTTCCAGCAGTTTGCACACGCTTTTTTGAACTTTGCAAATCCCATATCACTATTTACATGATCATTGTATACATGCTTAAGATTCAAATCATCCTGTTTAAATATGATTAGAAAGTTTGCATTATCGCGAATTAGATGCTTTGGTATATGAGTATATGTTTGGCAGAGGTAAAAGCTATCAATGTCTTTATGTCGCCCCATGCAAAAGTAGGCTCTAATATTATTTTGCTTACCGCAGGCCACATCATCAAATATGAAAACCGAGTTTGACTTTGCTTCTTCTGGCGGTATAACGTCGCAGTTGTTTGAAAAGGTATAATAGCCCAAGCCTGATATGCCAGTTACAACTTTTCTCAAATACCCATATTTAGGTTGGCTTAGCGACTTTGAGTAAATGTATATATTCTGGAATCGTAGGCCATTAGGATGCTCCAGCAAACTTAACATAACATTTGTCTTGCCGCAATTCGATGGTCCTACAATAATTCCTCTTATACTGTTTGGCAGCAGCACCCCATGTTTCATCAATGTACTTGTAATTTCGGTATCAGTATTTCTAACAGGTAGACACGCTTGTTGCTTAACAAACTTCATGTTGAACACTAACACAATCTTACTGTAAACCTATAAAATGATTGACCATAGCGAGAAGCGCATCATTCGTCGAAAAGCTGCAGAGGGGAGAGGGTTATTAAACTCTCTTATAAATAAGCTGCCAGTTGAGCTTCATCTCCCAGGATATCAGTACTGCGGTCCAGGAACAAAGTTATCTGAAAGGCTTGCCCGAGGGGACCCAGGCATTAACCCACTCGACGCAGCCTGCAAACAGCATGATATTGCATACCGCGATCATAAGGATTTAAGCGACCGGCATATAGCTGACCGTATTTTAGAAGAAAAAGCTTGGCAGCGGGTAAAATCTAGAGACGCTAACTTTGCAGAGCGTGCTAACGCGCTATTAATTACAAACGCCATGAAAGCTAAAATCAAAGTTGGAATGGGTGCCAAAGCAAAAATTACCAGCTCATCGAAGAAGAGGAAGAAGAAGAATACACCACGTCCATCATTTCGTGTAGCTGTACGTAATGCTCGAAAAATTTTGAAATTAAAAAAACCAAAAGACCTGTTGGAAGCTACTAAAATTGCCCTAAGTGCAGCAAAGGATGCTATCAAAGGAAAAAAGAAATTATACACTACACCTAGAGTGATACCGGTGCCTAAAGTAGGAGGCGTTTTGCCATTCCTCACTCCACTTTTTGCTGGTCTTTCAGCCGTCGGAGCGCTATCGGGAGGTGCAGCAGGCATAGCTAAAGCTGTAAACGCTGCAAGCAGCGCACGGCAGGAGCTGCAAGAAGCGAAACGCCATAATGAGTCAATGGAAGCTATAGCACTAGGAAAACGTGGGCAAGGATTATTTCTGAAGCCATATAGGAAAGGATTGGGACTTTTCATCAATCCCCAGCCAAAAAACTACTAAAGTCGCTACCCAAAAGAGCTCTCAATGAAAATGATCTGCGAAAATATGCACAGTACATATCCCACTTTAGAGGAGTATTTATGCGCGATCAATTACCTAGAAAACCATGGAAAAATGAGAGTGGGATTGTGAATCTAGATGTTTCATCTGGGCCTGGAACACATTGGGTAGCGTACAAGAAGAGTGGAAATATCATAAATTACTTTGACAGTTTTGGAAACCTACAACCGCCGCAAGAAGTTGTAAATTATTTGGGCGATGCAGTCACATACAACTATACACCACATCAAAATTTTAATTCAGTAATTTGCGGACACTTGTGCTTAGAATTCTTGTATAAATAAGCCTTTCATGAGTAAACATAATCATTTAATTTCAAGTAGCCATGGCGATAACACTCTCTCACCAGCAATACATCGATTCTCACCGCCGAATACTTTCCGCCATTGGAATTATCTGGATATTACGTTTGCGGATTGATTGATTTTCAAACATACAACTCTATCCCAAATATTGATGAGAGCAACAATTTAATGCATGTGGGGGATGTGGTTATCGAAATACCGGTGGGATCATATGAGATTGATGACATAGCTACATTAGTGCAACAAAGTTTAAAAAGAAGCAGCAGCAAAGCATCAGTCTTAATAAGAGCAAACAATAATACCTTGAAGAGCAAAATAAAAGCCACTGAAGTTATACATTTTGATAAAGAGCGATCCATCGCTCCATTGTTGGGATTTGGAAAACGTGTATTGGATGCAAATATGCTACACACATCAGATTTACCTGTTAATATTAATAAAGTTAATACTATACGGGTTGAATGCAGCATCATATCAGGTTCATACATCAACAATAAGCATGTGCATATGCTACATGAATTTGCCCCAACCGTGGGGCCAGGCTATAAAGTAGTGGAGGTTCCCGCGAATGTGATCTATTTACCTGTGAACGCCAAGCGGGTAAGTTCTGACGCTGAAGCTCCTTGATCAGGACGGGGGTCATTTTAAGTACTGGAAAACCTTTTGATAGACTTTTTGTTACTTGTACGTGATAGTACAAGTATTGAAGAAAATTCTAGGCTCTAGAACGGTACTCTAGAAGAATCGGTAGACCAAGAGGAGCGTTTTTAGAAGAACGTCTTTTTTTACAAAAAGTGAAATTTTCAGGAAAGTCTTCAATATTTTGCAACAAAAATAAAACTGTTTTTTCAGCTAGCAAGAAGCAATATTTTTGCCAAATAACAGATATCTAAGTTGCGTTAAACAAAAGTTATTAGCAAATTAAAAAAACGTGAATTTTAACAGTTTTTTGCAGTTATCTCTATGTTTTGTGCTCTAACCTATAACTTTATATATATCAATCGAAAGATAATTTGAATACCTACAACTTTATAACTTGATTTTTTTCGATCCGAGCTCAAGTTTTTTTGTTATTCGCAAAAAAGCGTTTTTTTCACTTTCCGGAATTTTTTAGGTTAGGTTCGCCATGCCAAATTCAAAAACAAAAAACGCTATCTTTTTTAGAATTTTTTTCCCTATATAACCATATATTTTGTTTCCTGATGGCAATTATTAGATGGATTTTTGTAGATTGATTGGACTAAATGGCTCCATCGGTCTTATGTTTCCAAACTCTTGCTCGGCTATATCCGCTATTTCTTGCAGCTGCAGTGCAAACCATTTAAGGCAATCTTTACCACGATTCGAACGGTAAAAAGATAGCGATTCATCATATATACATCTGAAATATAGCCCAACGCTATGTACTTCATGCTGCTGAAATTTCCTGGTAGCTGCATCCTCGCCATTAGCATCATAGGGGTGTAGTATTGACTCCAAATCCGCATACACGCAAAATGGAACCGGGTTCTTATAATTGTAGTTTTTAAAGCTAACAATTTTGTTTTCCGGAAAAGATACTTTGCAATCGTTTGCTTCTTCACACTCTGGAACATGTGCTGCAAGTTTTTCCTGGCTGTAGAAATAAAATAGGCATCTATCGCACACGTATTTTTTATCCTTGTGTTTAGAAACTTGGTTGTGTATAAGCCGCGACAGATCTTTAATCCAGCAGAAGTGGTACTTCACATCACCTTCGTCCTCCCCAGCGTCTTCAGCATCATAACTCGCCTGGATCATCAGTAGGTTAATGTGTTTATCCTGTTTTTTCTTGGTTAGGTAAACTGGAACAACTGAAAATTTGTTTTTAGTCTTCTCTAACATAAACACATTAACCGATAAATTGTTGTTGGCCTCAAATATTTTTATTTGTTTTAATGTCACTGGAAAGCTGATGCCTTCTAAATTTAACACAGATGTAAAATGCGGGTATTTTGATGTTCTCTGAGCATCACGACGCTCCACTGGATACAATGCGGAGACCACTGCCCATGCAAAGCACGCATTGTCACTATTCTTTACATTTATACACGCCTTCTTGTCCGCAATTTGTTTCGGGAGCGCTATGTATGACGATCCTCTTAATTGTTCAAATTTATTTATATGCACAGTCAAATTCACTAATTTTCGCAAAGCCCAACCGCTGTCCTTCTCTTGAAATTCTTCAAGCTGGGTTAACACATCTTGCTGCACATTTTTTAAAAACCACTCTTTCAAATCATCGGTGCTCCCAATCGATGCAGTTTTGGTGTGGAAATATTTAATATCACTGATAGTTTCACTGTCATTAACACCATGCTTGATGAATTCGCAGCTCAGAGTAGTTGAAACTTTCACAAAATGGTGCTTATTTAGCGAATTTCTTATTCGGGCTGTAAATAAAGCGCATGCATCTGCCAAAAATCGTGCTGGATCAATGTGTTTGATGTTCATTATTGCGCCAGTCCGAATCCTCACTGCAAACGCATTATCCAATTCCACCCAACGCACACGGTCACTTCTTCTTTCTCCACGTTGTTGAACGCCTGCTCCACGATGGCTGCCTGCTTTTAGCAACGTCTGGAAACCTCTCAACCGGGTGATGCAGTTCTGGTAGTGCTGCTTGGTTCCATTTCTCTGCTCACCTGCACATGCCGCCTTAAATTTCCATATGAACATGCTGCAAGCCTTACCAATTATAACTCCTTGCACCGTGTCCCCATCTCTCAAACACTCCTACATCTGCGCATATAAACCGTTCACAATATTTTGCGTATCCATAATAATTTTTTCACTTTTCACTTTGTCACTTTTTCACTTGATGTTTGGCTGCTGGCTGTTAAGCGCGAACTGAGGAAATAAGGATTTGATCGCTGCTTTTTATAGCAATCGCAACAAAGGATCAGCAAGGCCCCGCTCAAAGCACAGCGATGTTCAAAACTGAAGATTCAATCACCCGAATAAGTTCATCCAAGACACTCAGCGAAGCTCAACCTGATTTCCCGAGCTCATCCAAGCCTCAGCAAAGTTCTAAAGCTAATCCAGCGCTCAAGTTAATCCGAGGCACATCCAGCTAACACCCAAGACCACATCCGCAGGCACATTGAAGTTCAAAAGCTAATCCAGCGCTAAAGTTCATCCGAGGCACATGCAAGTTCAATCTAATTCTTCAAGCTCATCCGAGGCGCATGCAAGTTCAATTTAATTTTCCAAGCCTCATCCGGGACACATGTAAGTTCAATCTATCACCCAAGACCTCATCCAGGGCACATGCAAGTTCAAAAGCTAATCCAGCGCTAAAGTTCATCCGAGGCACATGCAAGTTCAATCTAATTCCGCAGGCACATTGAAGTTCAAAAGCTTATCCGGCGTGCAAGTTCAGCCAAGGCTCATGCAAGTTCAGTCTAATTCCTCAAGCTCATCCGAGGCACATCCAACTAACACCCAAGACCAAATCCGAGGCACATGCAAGTTCAGCCATGGCACAGCAAGTTCAAAAGCTCAGCCAGCACGAAAGCTCATCCGAGGCACACCCAAGACCCACATCCACACCCAAGACAACAACCGATGACGTCACTGCGCCAGAAACCCCATAGTACTACTACTTCGAACAACTGTTAAAACGACTTGATAACTTTGGGTTAACCATAAAGTTATCAAAATGCGTTTTTGCTGTCAGTGAGATCATGTTTTTGGGACATAGTATCGGCAAGGATGGAATCCTTCCATCACCCGAACGTGTCCGGGCAATAAATGACCTCACAACCCCAACAACAGTTAAACAAAAGCAAAAGTTTTTAGGAATGGTGAATTTTTATCACCGATTCATTCCTAGACTTGCACAAATGTTAGTGCCGATAAATGATGGGGGCGAACGGCTAACAAAGACCTCGGAAGGTGGTGGCACCCGATTTGTCACTTCTGCCAAAACCCGAGAAGAGTCACTTCTTCGGAAGGAGCTAACGGGAGATGGTCGAATGGCGAGTTCTCCGCGCCACAAAACAGAGTTCTAAGCCATTTGGGCTGAGGGTTAGCAACCCGCTCCCATAAAACACATAATTGCTACGAATCGGCAAACAATGCCTCGGAACCGGATGGACAACACGACGACGACCTTTGCTTTTCGAACCAGGACACGTATCGGATCATGGAATGTGAGAACGCTGCTTGCTGATGGACGGCTGGATGAAGTCCTCAACGAGATGAACCGCTATAAAATCAAGGTCATGGGACTCAGCGAGACCAGATGGTCCGATGCGGGGGAGCATATCTGCCCAAACGGTGAGTCCTTCTTATATTCTGGGAGAAACGAAACAGAAAATCGTAGGAATGGCGTTGGCGTAATACTCACCAAGGAAGCCAGGTCCAGCCTCATTAGCTGGTCACCAGTTTCTGAGAGGATTATTACCGTGCGCCTACGTACCAGACTAAGAAGTACTACGATAGTCCAATGCTACGCTCCGACTGAAGACGCAGAAGATGACATCACGAGTTCTACATGCGACTGAATGAGGTTTTTCGCTCTATTCCAAGGGGAGACATCATTGTTTTGATGGGTGATTTAAACGCACAGATCGGCCCCAACAGCACCGGCCTTAAACACACAATTGGAAATCAAGGCCTAAGCCAAGTTACCAATAACAATGGTGAGCTTTTCGTTGACTTCTGTAGTTCCCATCAACTCATGGTAGGTGGAACTTACTTTTGTCACAAGAATATATACAAGGAGACCTGGGTATCGCCCGATGGTAGAACGAAAAATCAGATAGATCACGTGGCCGTCAGCCGCAGATGGAGAACTATTCTGGAGGATGTCAGGAGCTTTAGGGGAGCAGACACTGGAACTGACCACCATTTAATAGTAGCCGCTAAACTATTCGCCTAAAAATCGCCGCAGTCAGAAACGTCCAACGAGATGCCATAAACCGTAGACGGTTTAACGTAGACCTTCTGCGGGAAGCATTAAAAGGAGAGAATTTGCTGGAAATTTGCAACAAATCTTAAACCAGCAAACCGTTTCTGACGACACAAATATTGAAGAGCTGTGGAGCACAACAAAGGGCGCTATAATAACAGCAGCGGAAACAAGCATTGGTTATGTCCAAAGAAACCAGCAACACTGGATCTCGGACACAACCTGGCAAAAAATAGAACTCCGAAAATTATCGAAAACCGCGGTACAGAAGAATACGTCAGTTCCAGAATAAATAAAGCAAGAAGCGCATATGCATGCCTGTTTCACATATGGAGATAACAGATATCTCAATTAACACCAAATTGCGGCTGTTCAACTCCAACGTTAAGGCAGTTCTTTTGTACGGTTGCGAAACATGGAAAGTCACCCAATTCATCACAGGGCGCCTACAAGTTTTCATCAACAGATGCCTACGTCGTATCCTAAAAATCCGCTGGCATGATAGAATTACAAATGAGAAACTATGACGCCGTGCCGGACAAGAAAGGATAGGCGAAGAAAATGGAAATCAGGCGAAGAAAATGGAATTGGGTTGGCCACACCTTGCGACGCGAAAACGAGAATCTAGCCAAACAGGCCCTTGATTGGAATCCGCAAGGATCCCGTCGAGTCGGAAGACCTACGACAATGTGGAGGAGAACTCTATTAGCAGAGGCCGCAGCAACTGGGAGATCCTGGTCAGAGCTGAGAGCTGTCGCGCAAAACAGAGTCCGCTGGAGGGCAACTGTTTCCACCCTATGTCCCATGAAGGATTAAAGGAGCAAGTAAGTAATAAATTATCACTTGAGGGTACTCCTCAATTGTTCATCAACCACCAAAAATAAGGAACAACTTCCTTGGCCCGCAGAATGTGAACAAGCATTCCTCGATGTGAGAGCCGCAATGGCTGCAGCAGTTGTGCTGATACATCCATTAGAGGATGTGAAATATAGCGTCACAACTGATGCTTCCGATTTTGATATCGGAGCTGTTCTGGAACAGTATAATGGTCACAGATGGCAATCATTAGCCTTCTACTCTAAGAAGTTGTCATCTGCTGAAGGAAATTATTCTGCATTTGATCGCGAACTACTCGCAATAAAACATTTCCGGTACTTTGTGGAAGGAAGAAATTTCGTGAGCTATACTGACCACAAACCTCTAATACATGCCCTTCACACAAAGACCGAAAGATCTCCCCGCCAAACAAGACACCCGAGTCTAATTTCCCAGTTCACAACGGACATCAGTCATATGTCTGGGAAACAAAACGTTGTCGCAAACTACGTATCGCGCTCATTAGCGGCCGACAATGTTGAAACAGTCACCTTCGATTTGCCACATCTGGCGAAAGCACAGGAAGGTGACAAGGAGTTACAAAGACTCCAAGAGCATCGCAGCCGTAGCTCAAAGGTAAAACTAATACTCACACCAATTCCTTTCACAACTCATGAAGTTTGTTGTGAGAGTAGCACGGGTACATTACGCCCATACATACCCTCATCACTAAGAAAATTAGCATTTAGCATTTGCTGAACATAGCTTGTCGCATCCAGGCATACGAGCCACAAGGCAAGCTATCACTAAGAAATATTTTTGAGCGATCAATGAAAACTGCAATGACTCGTCTAGATCGTATATAGGTTGCCAAAAATCTAAAGTTTCGAGACATACCAAATCTCCACATGAAACTTTTAACCCACCAAAGAATAGATTTGAACATATCCATGTGGATATTGTTGGACCATTGCCCCCATCTCGAGGATATTCATACATCCTAACAATCGCAGACCGATTTACGTGATGGCCGGAAGAATATCCAATTAGGAACATTACAGCTTCTACGGTGGCAAAACATTTTGTCACCGAATATGTCCCAAAATTTGGCGCACTAGTTGAACTTACCACAGATCATGGGTCGCAATTTGAATCGAAATTATACAATGAAGTCACAAGACTTCTAGGTACGCATAGAATACGTACAACCGCTTAACATCCGCAAGCAAATCGGATGGTAGAGCAATTGCATAGACAATTGAAGGCGGCCTTAATGGCAAGGGACAACACTACTCATTGGAGTGAAGATTTGCCCTTTGTCTTATTAGGTATTCGCTCGGCAATTAAAACCGATTTACAATGCTCATCAGCAGAGCTTGTCTATGGACAAAATCTGAGGCTCCCCAATTCAATTTCCATCCCAACGGATGAGAACCCGATAGAGCACTCAGAATTTCTAACTCGGCTTCGTACACACATGAAAGGCCTGTCGGCAACACAGCCCCACAGTCCGCACAGAAGGATGTGTACATACTTCCGGTTACTAAGCCAAGGGCACTGGAGAGAAAGCCGAGGCTAAGTAAAAATAAAATAACAATAATATTTTTCGAGTTGGCGGATAAATTTGCGAGTGTCAAAAAGTTAATGAATTTAAAGAAATAGTTCGAGTTAATAAAAACGATTGAAAAGCATCAATAAATAAATATAAATAAACGAATAATATATAAAGGACATTAAAACTATAAAGTGTACAAGGATAAGAGATAGATATATCAAAAAGTGTAAACGCTATAAGTAAAAGTATTAATAACAAACATAAAATCTTGCATTCTAAAATCGTTGGCGACCAGGACCAACACTTTTTTCACGAAAGCCTACCCTTCAGGATATATCGGATCGTTGCCGGATTTTTGCCGTACCCTGTATAATGAAACAAGCAAGAGCTCGTTTTTGTAACGATCACATAACAACTTCCATACTGCTGGATAATTCCGGTAACCGAAAGCTGCGCTTGAAGGACTAATCTTGATGTAGGAAAATTTCTGGGATGCAGTCAGTTCTTGATTATAATCAACTAACCGGAACCCGTTGCGCCTGCTGCATCCCTCAAAGCTAAATAAAGGAAGTAGTAAAACATTGTTAGAAAAATAAGACGATTGAAGGATTATATTTGCAGCATATAATTATGTATATTGAATAACAATAAAGCACTTATCTAAAATATAAAAAAAAAACAAAGTGAAACCAATTAAAATATCAAACTACTCTTTACTTGAGGAGCTAGCGAACAAAATCGGATATGTCTACAAAAGTAAAAAAAAGTCTCCTTTTGTTATAAATGTCTTAAGTCTAATATATAGCTAAGTGTATCGAGGAAAAATAGTGGTAATTTTGTCGTAGGGCGATTGTTGTTCTCCAACTAAAAGTGTTTTTTTTACTGCGGCAAATGTTCGGATGTCTTCAACATCGAATTGTTATTCTCTCAATAATACCTGTGACACATATACCATCATAATGAAAGTAACCTTCATTATCGTGGCAAAAACCCACCATAATGAAAGTCCAAAATGAAAGTATTTTACTTTCATTTGGACTGTAATTTCGGTTAAGTGACATCTGTTGGAAAATTGGAAACTACATTTTAAAATAAAATAATTTGATTTCACGTTAGTTAAGCAACAATTTGCAAGGATATTTTCTTTACTACTTTAAAAAATATTTTTTTAAATATTCCAAATTAAAACAGCTTAAAATTAAAGCAAAAAACACGCAGGTTTATATCCTCACTTGATATGCCAGATGCAAATGAAAGTAAAGTGTAATGTGTCACCCCATCATTTCCTTGACCATGATAATGAAAGTTACTATCATAATGAAAGTATAGTGTGTCACAGGTATAAATCTAACTCATAAATATTGTAATGATTTATGCGCCATCTATTAGAGCTTGGAGACAACTGTTATTTGTAACGACTTTAGAACTTGACGTTTGTAATGTACTAAAAAAAACTATTGGCGCCATCTACTAGATTAGAATGTGAACAAACAGTAATTAAAAGGCAACGCTTTTTAGAAGCTTCGGGAAAAAAAAGAATATTCGCGTACCAATGTTCTCCACTATGGTAGAAAAATCGGGTACGTGGATAAAGGAGAGGCTTGGAGCGCGTTCAAAAACCTTACTATGGTTAACCATGGTTAACTATGGTAAACTTTTGTCGTTCAAAAACTCCGTGGTTAACTGCAACATAACCACGAGCATTAACTTTTTGGCGTTCAAAAACTCCCGTGGTTAACCATGGTGTAGTTAAATTTTAACCCTGCTCGGGAGCATGGTTAGCGATAGTTAAGAAGAAGAAGAATAAAAACAACTCTCTGACAGTTGTTTTAATGTTAAAAACATGAATAAATTAAAGTGGGATTTGTGGGATTATTGCAAATAAATAATAAATGAAATAATTCAAGCAATTAGCGGGGACTATTTTATAGAAAATTTTATTTTTATTTTTTTTATTTTTCTTTAACCTGTAGTTAACCACAGTGCGTTCAAAAACCTCCATGGTTAAACATAAACTTTCGTGGTTAAGTGAAGTGATGCAGCATAACCACAGCTTACCTCGTGGTTTACCATAGTAAGGTTTTTGAACGCGCTCTTGGACGTATAAATGCAGCGACAGCGGCATTTAGGAGCAGTTTTGATTTGAAAAGCGATTAAAGAGTTCTAAAGTGAACAAAAGTGACCTAAAGGGAAAAGTGGTTTTAATAGTGAATTAAAAAGCGATCAATAGAATTTAATAGTGTGAGATATTTAATTTATAGTGATAAATAGTGAACTTTAAGAATTGTGTTTTAGTTGTTCTTGAATTGTGTCTGTCATTGAACTGTGTTTTAGTTTCTATAAATAAGTTTTGTGTGAACATTTAAAAGTGTATTCCTTAATTAATCCTACGAATCCGTTAAGCAGTAAAAACGTAACAATATCAAAAGGAGAGCTTTCTGACGCTACCATTCTAAGTTCTTCGTTGTTGATGGCTAGTCATATTTCTTTAATTTTGATCAAATATTCATTAAAAATACTACGCAAAAATGACATAGTATTGTTTCGGCTAACGGTGCGAACGGGACATCACCAATCGCTTTCTCGTACCCAAAACCCCTAAATACAAAGTCTCAGCTCTACAACAGGGATCCGGTCCTGGCCTCTCGCAACTGCTCTCTTCACCGGTCCCGATTCTGACCCGATGGCATCCAGTTTGTCGTCCTGGTCTACGCCATCTTTCCTGCGAACTTTGGGTCTCCCACGCTTTCTTCTTATCCATTGACCATTATATAAAAGTCCCACATTTCCGCTTCTCCTTACCATCTTTCCAAAACAACCTTATTGATCAATTTTGAACCGATTGCTTCGAGATCTTCAAGATGCACTATGTTTAATGTTTTTCCATTTGTAGCTAGAATGTCAAGAATTTCCGATTTTCCAACTCTCAATCAACAACTCAATCGTAACGGTTTAGCCGCTAGGACGTTTTGAAGTTTTTTTTAGAGTTTTACATATTACCCTGAATTGTAACCCTATGACCTATTTTCATGAATCTGGTATCAGCGTACGCGACGCGAAAACGAGAATCTAGCCAAACAGGCCCTTGACTGGAACCCGCAAGAAACCCGTCGAGCTGGAAGACAAGACCGAGAACAACGTGGAGGAGAACCGCTACAACATTGGCCAAGATGGCACAATTCATTAAAACAACGTAATACTATAAATGTATAAAAATTATGTACAGGCCTATTAGGTCATAATATTAGCATTTGTAACGGTAATTATTGGACTTTTGGAACCGCTGAAACTTTTTTATTTGATTCACTAGAGTAATGCTGCCATAGAATAAAATGATGAGATTATTCGGATCTTCATTTTAAGATAGGTAGGAAAGTGCTACAACACTGGGTCCATTCTGCCCATTGTTCTTTAATAATATCTATTAGTTGAAACGTAATTACGTGCCATGTGAGTGAGAATTTGACGGACCCGAACTCCAAAATGTCCACTAAACTCACTCCCACGACTAATCGCTCACCAACTGAAACAAAACATAGTCGTTACTATGCTGACTTCATCTCTTTCTTTCAATCATCAAAGCCGCAAAGTCGCTTGCTACTCAATTTATAGGTGATTTTAACGGATTTTTAGATGACAGGGAAGTGATAAAATCGTATCGCCTCATATTATTTATATTTATTTATAAAAAACTTTATTAGCTTAATAATCTTAACCTAACAAAGTGGGTCTAAGCCCATGGAGCTTAATCCTAGTGGGCTGTATATAATCTTAAATTTTATGTTATGGAGATATTCTATATGTAGTCTTAAATTCTAGGGGGTGGTCCCTGTATGAGTCTGTTTAGAATTGTAATTAGTGTCTTTGTCTGTTCCTCGTTCGTATTCAGTATAGGTCTGTTGTTGTCATATTCTATATGGTGTCGTAATATGCAAGCAGTGGTAGGACAGTCAATGAAGAGGTGTCGTGCTGTTAGAGTTTGCACAGGGCAGTGGGGACAAGAAGGTGGGGCAGCTCTCTCGAAGATAAACCTTTTAACGGCGAGGAAATGTCCGAGCCTTAGTCTTGTATAGTGGACCCCTAACGACCTGGGGAGATTATGCCCCTGGGGCGGTGTAATTTCTCTCCAGTGCGAAGCCAGGAAGGTGCTGCTTCTGTTCCAGTTAAGTTGTTTTTTGTCATCCATTGTTTGTCGCGCTTTCTTCCGTACCGATGTAAAGTCAGGTGTTCGTACTTCTGTGAGGGGTCGTCTATGTGCTTCTTTTGCTTCTCTGTCTGCGTATTCGTTCCCACTTATGCCC
The DNA here is from genome assembly GCA_963855945.1 of Thereva nobilitata. Classification (NCBI taxonomy): domain Eukaryota; kingdom Metazoa; phylum Arthropoda; class Insecta; order Diptera; family Therevidae; genus Thereva; species Thereva nobilitata. Next base: position 81,659,634 of record OY979695.1, read on the forward strand.
ATGTGTGCGGGGCACCAAATAAGCCGTATGTCGCTGTTACTTACTATCTGTCTTATAAGTTCTACTGTTGGATGTCTGTTTTTCAAGTTCCTGATTGAGTCAAGTGCGGATAGCGAGTCAGTTATGATTAAAGCAGGTTCTGAACTCTCTGCAACTAGGCAGGCTTTGTATATGGCTGTTGTTTCCGCGATATAGATTGAAGTCCAGCCTGGCATTCTTCCTAGACTCAGCACGTCCCTCTCTATTTACTACCGCGTAGGAGACCTGATCTGTCATTTTAGATGCGTCTGTATAGTATTGTTGGTGTACTCCTTGTTCTTGTATTAGTCGGTTATACTGCTGTCTTATAAAAGTACTGCTGTAATTGTTGTATTTTGTCATTTCTGTGTTTATTTGACATTGCTTAAATAACCAAGGGGGTGTTAAGCTTGATCGGTTATGTATTAGGTTAGGGATGTAAAGTAAGTCTGTTGGAAGTGTCCTCAACCCCAGCACGAGGGCCGATGGTTTTCTGTATATTTTCATGCCGGAGTGGAGTATGTTCGTTATGGTTTGCTTCAGTGGAGCTTGGAGATGGTGCATGTTTTTGAGGATTACTGTAGCCGTTAATTTTTCTGTTCGTTCCGTAATCGTTGGTAAACCGGCCTCGATCAAGAGAGCTTCGATCGGCGTCGTAGGTAATGCACCAAGAGCAATGCGTGCAGCATTGTTAATTGGCTTTTGGGCCCTTTCGAGTGCTGTCTTTGTTCCATGTCCGTATAGGGTCAGTCCGTAATCCACTTTGCCAATTATTATTTGTTTCGCTATTCTTATGGCTAGGTTTACTGGTGGTCCGTGCTTTTTTTGGCAAATGACCTTGAGCATGTTGTTGCGTTTCCTCAAGTCTTCAGCAACTACTTTTGCCTGCTTATTCCACCGTAATGTTTTGTTCAGGTGTAAACCTAGCAGCTTCAGTTCATCTTTTAGTGGTATTATGTGATTTGCCCAGTTTAACCTGGTTGCAGTACAACTTGTTCCCCTGCAGACATGTAATGCTTCCAGCTTGTCTTCAGAAATAATTGCCCCAGTTGCTTGGCACAATGCTTTTAGGACGTTGAGTGCTGTTCGTAGTGTGTTTTCTACCGTGTAGGTATCGCCGGAAGCGTAGAGAACTATATTGTCTGCGTATAAGTGGAAATAGACGTTGCGCACTTGGGTTAGTGCTGAAGATAGTTTGTGTATGTAGGTGTTGAATAGAGTTACCGATAAAGGCGACCCTTGCGGTGTTCCACTTGCTAGGTGTAGGACATTGGAAGCAAAACCTTTATTTCGAGCCATGATTTTACGGTTTGTGAGGAATGAGTTGACTGTCCTTACAAAGTTGTAACCTGCATTCCAATCGATGAACTGGCGCACGACGACTTTTCTTTGAAGTCTGTCATATGCTTTCTCCAGATCTGCTGAAAGCAATACACTATGTTCTCTCCGTCCGATGGCACAGCCCAGGTTATGCTCAGTTTCCTGTAAGAGTGACAGTGTTCCTCTGCCAGGTCTGTAGCCGACAACCCCGTCTGTGAGCCTTCGTTCAAGGAGCCAACCTAGTCTATTGCTGAGGATTTTTTCTAGGACTTTGGAAGATGTTGAAAGGAGGGATATTGGTCTGATGTGGGTGGTGGGGACAATTTTGTTGGGAACTTTAGGGATAGGGCGGATCTCTGCCAATTTCCAGGCCTGTGGAAATGTGCCCGAGCCCAGCACCTTATTATAGAGCCTAGTAAGCCTCTGCAAATAGAGTGATGGGGCGTTTTTCATCATTCCATAAGTTATTTTGTCTAGGCCCGGTGTTGAACCTTTGTAAGAGTCCAGTACATCTTGGACCTCTCTTAAGGTTATCTGCATGTCTAGGGGGGAGGGGGGAAGGTTCTGGAGAGTTTCCAGCTCTGCCTCTATGGCTCTGTTATCTTCACCATGTAGGTTTGGATCTATGTCTGCATAACTCGAGAGCTGTTTGCCTATTAGGTTTGCAGTTTCGTAGGGATCGGTAATTGTCCTATTTTCATGTTCAAAAATCATAGTGCCTTTTCTATATCCGAACACCGCTCTGATGCTGCGCCAGTTTTCTTGAACTGAGTTGTTGGGGTTAATAGCATCAAGAAAGTTTTCCCAAGCCTTGCGCTTTTTTTCTCTAATCGTTCTGCGCATTTGTGCATTAATGGATCGATAAGAGATTGCATTTTCTGTAGTAGGGGATCTTTTAAAACGCTTCCAAGCCTGATTCTTTGTTCGAACCAGCTGGCGAATTTCGTTGTTGAACCAAGTAGGGGTAGTTTTATTGGCGCGTTGAGTTGATGGCATGCTACAGTTGGCGGCAAACCGAATAGCTCTCGTTAAGATCGCTACTTCCCTGTTTATGCTGGGGCTCAGCTCTTTTTGTAGGAGATACTCCTCAACTTTTAACTGGAATTTCTTCCAATCGGCATGTTGTTCAACAAATTGTGGGATATGTTTTGAAAGTTCTGTGGCTTGGTTAATGTGCAAAATAATTGGAAAGTGGTCTGTTTGTTTAGGGTGCTCGGTTGTAGTCCAGTTCAGTCTTGGCGCAATGTCTGGGGTTGCTAGTGAGAGGTCTATGTTAGTTAGTGTGTTTCGTGTTGTAAACATTGTCGGGGTTCCCTCGTTCAGTAATACGTATTCTGTATTATCTAGCCAGGTGCTTACTTGATTCCCTCTCCGAGTATTGTACTGCGATCCCCAGAGGTGGTGATGCGCATTGAAATCTCCGAGAATAACTGCTGGTCTTTTAAGTGGTGAAGTAAGTTTGTCTAGTTCTTCTGTTATATTGTTCAGTTCTTGTTCGACATAGATACAGGCAATGTCCATTGTTATTCCAGCATGCACTCTAAGTGCTAGCGTGGGTGTGCTTTGGTTAGTTATGGGTAATGTTTCTACCGCTAAGCCTCTTTTTACCATGATGCCAGCTCCACTGACTCTCGTGGTATGTGTGTTATGTGTGAATAAATCATACTGTCGGTATTTTCTGGGTGCGTTTGTGTGATTTGTGTGTGGTAGGTGTGTTTCTTGCGGTGCAATGATGTCCGGGTTGTATCGTGCTATTATTATGTCAAGTGAGGCAGAGTTTGTATAGAGTCCTGAAATGTTCCACTGTACTATTGTTAGTTTGTTGCTATTGGGAATGTTTGTAAGTCGATGTTGCCCTTGGTGATTTGCGAATGCCATATTAATGTTTACTATCGGGTAATGTTCTGGTGTTAGTGGATTGAATTTCCATATCTAGAGTAATAGAGAGTAATGCATTTAATAGAGTAATAGAGAGTAATGCATTTAATTGCGTTGTGTCTGTAGGTTTGTTATTAGCTGAGAATTTTATTTGGGTGTTTTGTGTATTAGGGTAAGGTGAGTTAATTGTCACGATTTTCTTATGTGCTTCTTTGTTACCTTTATTTTATTGTCTGAGATGTTCTTGGTTAGTTCTTCTGTAGTTGTTTTTGTAATTTGTGTATTGTTGCTGCTAACTATATTAGCCCAAGATTTGTTGTTAGTAAAAGTTTTTGTACCTACATGATTGATGTTAGTTGCTAAGTTATCATTATTTCTAGAATTCTGGGTTAGTGTACTTGGCTGCTCATTACCGTTCTTCCTGCCTACGTGGGATTCCTGTGCGTGAGCGTTAATTTGCGCATGTTCCTCATACCATTGCTTTCTGGCTTCGAACCTGCTTAAATGGCGATTAAGTTGGATAACCACAATTTGCTTTTCCCTTCGGAAGATTGGACAATTTCTGTCGAGGGTGGAGTGTTGACCTTCTACCTTACAGCTGATGCAGTAGACTTTCGTACAAGTATGGTCTCCAGCTTCCGCTTTAACCTCGTTGCACGTGGGACATCTGGGCGTTTCGTTACACCTGGTTTCATGGTGTCTGAATTGGAATCATCGACGACATCTTAAAGGAGCTGGGTACCATCTTTGCGTGGTAATTTTTTCGTATAGGATATACACATGTTTGGGTGGTTGGTAGGTGGTGATCAAAACGTAATCAATAACGTACCCGTATTTACCTTTTGATTATTTATTATCCTTGCATAGTGCTTAACGGCCTTGACCGTGGGATTATCTTCTTTTATTCCTTCAAGGATGTCTTCTTCGCTGACCCCCTTCAGGTTTGGCATTCGTATGGTTGCTTTAGACTCGTTAAGTATATCAAAAAAGGACGCTTGCGCCTCGTAATTTCCTATTTTTTTAGGTTTTTGATTATTCTGTTTGCTTCCAGCTCGTTTGGCAAAAGTAACAGGTATTTTCCTTCACGAAGGGCTCGGCAACTGTTGACCTTTCCAGAGTACATTTGCAGGGTCTTTTGAACCAAGAATGGGTTCAACTCTGTTATTTTTTTTTCTTGGTTGATCAATTCTACCGTAATGTATTTAGGATCTTGCCCCAGAGAGAAAAAATTCTGTGTCTCTGCTGGTGTCGGATTCCATAGTTCATTATCAATGTTTTTCCGTTTTCGAAATTTTTTTTTGGTTTGGTGTCATCTAGGAGCGCAAAAGGGTTGTTTCTTGGCCCTGGCGCTGGCGCCATGCCGCTAGTAATCGCACTTAACACTATGCGAAAACAAAGGAAACTACGAAAATAGTCCAAGAAAAAGAAAAAAAAAGTTTCACAATGTGCACTGACGCACAGTCAAAAAAAGGAAAGAAAAAACAATAAACGGCACTAACTAACTCTCAGTTAGGCTCAGAAAAAAAAGAAAAAAAGAACGCAAAACAGTGACTTACAGTACGGGAGCAAAAGCACTGGATAGTTCAAGGGCTCGAACGTGACTGCAGCGCCTCATATTAGTTGAAGAAAATTTTAGCGAAACAATCGAACTATATAACTTTACAGCTTTTCTGGCAAACAAAAACTTATGATTGGCAGTGGCGGCTCGTCTTTAAGGGCTAGTGGGGCTTAGCCCCGCCAGAAATTATCGAGCAAATCATATTCACACGTTTTTTAATTATTTTCATTTTTACAAAAAAGCAACGCAAATTTTCTTAGCAATTTATTACGATTTCTAAAAAAAATTCAAAATAGTACCCCACAAAAAATTTCAAAGTAGAATTTCACAGGAAAAGTATAAAAAAAGAGCAAATAAAAAAATAAGAAAAACTCTCAACTCTCTCATCAAAATAATCTGGCCGAATCATAAATTTCATACCCATTTACATGTAATTCTCTCCTCAGGGCCTATCATTGAGTCAGCCCCGAAGATGAACCATTTTGTATGCAAAATGTCTTGACTAAGGCGATTGATTCAACCAACATTTGTTCTAAGTGGGGCTAAAATTTATTAGCCCTAGGATTCATTGGGATTCTCTTCACTGACATGGAATACATGTCGGTGGATTCTCTTGCTCTGTTGGGTTTACTCACGCACTTAGAATGCCAGTGTTTTTTTTTTTTATAATTATAATTATAATTTTTTAAGACTAGAGCTCAGGGAAAGCCCTTTGTACTGTCGACAATCTATTTTCTTCGTATAGAGTGCAATGTCATACAGCAAGCTCTAGTCGATAGATAGTGAAGACGAAGAGAGAAGTAGGAAGGAACTGCCACAACCACCTAACCCCAACCATTTCTATCGGGGCAATGAGAAACAACTCGCTAGAGTGTTATGCCTCCTGAAACGAGTTGAATCCCATCAACCAACCGATGACATGCGCTTGGTGGAGGTGCCAGCGGAAGGCTATGACAGGGGGAATGAGGAATGTAAGGAGGGAAGAAGAAAGAAGGTGGGAAAGGCGAAGGACCGTGGGGCTCTGCCGGGATTCGAACCCGGGACCTCTGGAATAGTAGCCAGCCGCCTTAGTCCCTAGACTACCGAGGCCCCGAGTGTTGTCGGTTCCTTCTTTTAGTTCTGTTTATTATATTTCTAAAGCAATTTTGCCTGAATTTGCTACTAATTGGCCGAACATTTTGATACTTTTTTTACACTTAGGCCCCGTTCATACTGGAGCGATATGCGATAAGCGATATGTCGCGAGCGATATACGATACGCGACACACACAAAAAAATACTTGAAATCTAAACGGAGGCGATAAAAAAGGTTCACAGTGGCGCGATAGAACAACATATCGTAAGCGACATATCGCTTGGAGTGCGACTTGCTGGTCGCCTCGGCGATATATCGTCGCGATAAAAATGTGGTGGGAACAGAATTATTTGCCGGTCGCTTCAGCGATTCGTTGCTGGCGCAGTATTTTGTATTATTACAAGTTTATTTTAAAAAAATACAATTCAGATATTAATATATCTAAGTATAGAAATTTATTAATACACTTTATATTAAGGGTATTCATGAATACGTGTATCTAAGTTTACACATTATATATGCGCGTATTTTAACGAGGTTTGTTTGATGAACGCACTTATGATGAAATGGTGTACATATGTAAACAAAAAACTAGACGTGGATGTCTATATCACTAAACTGAAAAGAGGCAAAAGAAGGTCTGAAAATAAACTACCTCATTCATCTTGCTCTTAAAATATCAAAATAGTTACTACAATGCTTCTATTCTACTGTATAGTAAGTAATGCCAAAGTAAATAAATAATTTGAAACGTACGGCTACCTCAGCCCTACTAGTAGTGCAGAGGTAAGGTAAGGCAATGTTCCTTTTCTCCTTAGGCCGGCTCCACATGTGAGCACCAAGGTTGTCCCCAATGCTACTTGTCCAACGTGTGGATCGAAAAATTTGCAGTGCAGGGTATTGGCCGTTGCGTGTAGGCATTGGGTATCTTTTTTTTCAAGGTTTCGTGACACCAGGCTTTTCAGAAAATGAAAGTTTTCAGGATTCATTCGATAAAACTTCCTGAAATTTGATTCATGTTGAGACAGCTCTCGAGAAACAACAGCCGAGCTATGGTGCACGTTGGTAAGATTGTAGGGATGGACCCAGTATTTTCTTTTTCTTCTCATTCTACGCCAGAACCAATAAGCCACTACAACGTCTTCCTCACTTGAACTCATATTTGTAACTGAAGTAATGAGAATTGTGCTCCCGCCGATATATCGCCTGCTGGTGTGAACCCTCCTAGCAATATATCGCCGCGACATATCGCGAGCGATATACGATACGCGACACGCACAAAAAATACTTGAAATCTAAAGGGAGGCGATAAAAAAGGTTCACAGTGGCGCGATAGAGCAACATATCGTAAGCGACATATCGCTTGAAGTGCGACTTGCTGGTCGCCTCGGCGATATATCGGCGCGGTAAAAATGTGGTGGGAACAGAATTATTTGCCGGTCGTTTCAGCGATTCGTTGCTGGCGCAGTGTTTTGAATTATTACAAGTTTATTTTAAAAAAATACAATTCAGATATTAATATATCTAAGTATAGAAATTTATTAATACACTTTATATTAAGAGTATTCATGAATACGTGTATCTAAGTTTACACATTATATATACGCGTATTTTAACGAGGTTTGTTTGATGAACGCACTTATGATGAAATGATGTATATATGTAAACAAAATTGATCAACTGTTCAAACTGGACGTGGATGTCTATATCACTAAACTGAAAAAAGGCAAAAGAAGGTCTGAAAATAAACTACCTCATTCATCTTGCTCTTAAAATTTCAAAATAGTTACTACAATGCTTCTATTCTACTGTGTAGTAAGTAATGCCAAAGTAAATAAATAATTTGAAACGTTTGGCTACCTCAGCCTTACTAGTAATGCAGAGGTAAGGTAAGGCAATGTTCCTTTTCTCCTTAGGTCGGCTCCACACGTTAGCACCAAGGTTGTCCCCAATGCTACTTGTCCAACGTGTGGATCGAGAAATTTGTAGTTGGCGTGATATTGGGGACTGGCCGGCGCGTGTCGGAATTGTGTATCTTTTTTTTCAAGGGTTCGTGACACCAGCCTTTTCAGAAAATGAAAGTTTTCAGGATTCATTCAATAAAACTACCTGAAATTTGATTCATGTTGAGACAGCTCTCGAGAAACAACAGCCGAGCTATGGTGCACGTTGGTAAGATTGTAGGGATGGACCCAGTATTTTCTTTTTCTTCTCATTCTACGCCAGAACCAATAAGCCACTACAACGTCTTCCTCACTTGAACTTATTGTAACTGAAGTAATGAGAATTGTGCTACCACTACATTTTTATCGCCCAGGTCGCGCCGATATATCGCCTGCTGGTGTGAACCCTCGTAGCAATATATCGCCGCGACATATCGCGAGCGATATGTCGCTTATCGTATATCGCCTTAGTATGAACGTCGCCTTATGGATTTTATATACCTGAGGGGCTGATTTTATTTAGGACGTAGCAAAATTTTAGTTAGAAATTTAGTAAAAAGTAGTAAAAAGAGACATTTTTTTTGGAAAAAGAGCTAATTGGAGATTGAATTTTAACTTACAGTTACAAGTTGATATTTAAGTGAAAAGTGTGTGCTTACAGAAATTGCGGTAGATATTATTAAATTATTGTTTATTAAATTATATGTAATAAATATTAATATACCATTTTTTTAATATATAATTTTCTTAAATTATATTTATATTTGTTTAATTTTTGTTTTTGGTTAAAATGAATCACGTAGATAGTTTTTTGAAGAAAATATTTTCTTTGTTGTAATTAGAAGAAAAATTAGAAATTAAACTTTTAGGGCCGCATCAACCATTTTATTTTAAATTAATTTGTACTGAAAAATTCTAAAAGTAGAAAATTTTCGTTGGATTGGTTTTCTAAAAAGAAATGGCTTACGGTTAGTATAGAAAAAAATGCATTGTTTTGATTTTATTGCGTTTTGTTTAGAGGAGAATCGGCTTGGACAGAAAACGGTATACGGGATTTAGAAAATTTATCGGAACGAATTAAAAAACATGAAACGAGCACTACGCATTTAAAAAATACTTTAAATTAGCAAACCTTCGGGACGGTTAATATTCTCTCACAAATCGATTCAGGATACGCGAGTTCCATAGCAAAATATAATGAAAATGTTAAAAAGAATCGTCAAGTATTAATTCGAATTTTAGATAACCTTAAGGTTTGTGGTGGTTACAATTTAGCTCTTCGGGACACGACGAATCTGAATCAAGTAGTAATCGTGGAATATTTCTTGATATGGTTACATATACCAGATCAAAAGATATCGCATTCAACCGTACAAGCCGTACAAAATGAGTTCCTATAATGCTGTTTACAGCAACAAATTTTGTATCTGTTCAAGCTGACGAAACAAATTACAAATGGCTTTAGTTTTACGTTTCGTTAGAAATAATAAATCTGTTGAACGTTTTTTATCATAAAAAGTATAGTTGATGTATATCAGAATGCGCTGAAATGCTACAATTTAGAAAAAAATTGTTTGCTAAAACATATGATGGCGCCCAGTACCGGCTTTAGGGGGCCAAGTCCAAGAGGGCGCCGCCACAACCGTCGAGATCCAGTAATGTGTTCATTTATTTAGATATTAAATGATAACGCCTCCACAATACAAGACACAATGCCGAACGTGCATACTAGATAAACAAAGCTTGTGTTTGAAAAAACGTAAAAGACAGCCGACAAGGGCGCTTAATTATACACTGTAAAAAAATGTAAATTCGCACAGTAAAATTACAAATCGCGATATGAAATATACTGATTTACAACACACTTATTGTAATATTACTATCAATTTTAAAACACTAAAATCATCAAAATAATGTAGCTTCTTGTATAATAATAGAATTTCACTTTGTAGTCTTCTTTATTTTCATATTTTCCATTGGAGTTTCGCGGTGAATCGCTCAACAAAAATCTGGAAGCATTTCTTCTGGCCTTTTTTCGATGTATCGTCTCTCTATGTGCAATATGTCTTGATGAAACCTTTCACCGTGTTCATCTGATATTGTACCAAGATTTTGAATTTTAAAGATTTTTTAATTTTTCACTAAAGGCTCTTCAGGTACATTTTTAACTCCAGGGGTTGAACTCGCACTTCTTGGCCAGTTTTTACTACGTAGGGTTTACATCTTGCGCGAATGTCCCATTCACATAAAAAACAACAAAACTTAGTATATCTGCAGCATTCTAGTTAACGTTGCTATAACTTTTAAATCAGCACAAATGTTCCACGAGTATGCTATGAATACTGTCGGGACTGAAGGGCATATATTACCATTCTGAAGCAATATAAGAAGTTAAACCTTCGATTTTGAGAGACCTAAATTTCGAACAAGATCATTCAAATCAATGTCTAAGAAGATGACGTTCTTTTCATTGGCTTGAAGAAGTGGTTCGAATGACTCTGTTGAAAAAGAATGTTTTCATTATCCACCATTTATTTACTGTTACGAGGCCCTGGAGGTAAAGCATCATTGCTTCCAGGAACTGGTCCTCGTGAATACTAGCGTCATAGTCATACAAAAGTAACAATCGTTTCTATGAATTTCTGGTTCACTCCAAATTACCTGCGCTGCAAATGGCATGGTCTTATAACTTCCTGCGATCCAACCCGTTAAAGTTCTTGAGCAACTTTTGCAACATTTTTTCGGCAGCCAATATTTGTCTCTTTCTATCATTTCGAACTAGTTTATACGCACTACTTAAATAGATGAAAGTAGTACAAAAAATTCTGAATTTTGAGAAATTTACAAAAAAACTAAATAACTATAAATCCAGCAAAAATAACTAATGCCAGCGAAAATTGAAACCAGATTAACATTCAGCACGTTAAAACCGTCATATCCAATTTTATTTAAAGGAGGATTGACCAGTGTAATCTACCTAAAAGAAATGTCTTTAAAAAAGTTAAGGGCGCATAAAAATATCTTGCACGGGGCGCCAAAATACCTAAAGCCGGCCCTGATGGCGCCGCTGTAATGAGTGGGAGTAAGAAGCATGAATATTTTTCGCAAATATATCTGCTTTTACGTCATTTTTTTATGCTCTCCCAAACGAAAAGATTTATTAATCGAAACATGGTGTCCCGCAAACAGTTGAAATTTTCGAGCACTGCGATCTATACTCGAAAATAAAGAAAATCTCATTCATTGTTTTGAATTGATCCAGTGTTACGTTTGGGACGCGACTACGGTTAGTGAAGCAACTGGTATATTAAAACTTCTGAAAGACCAGGAATTTATATTTTTCTTAGAATTTTTCAATAAAATTTATTATCACATTGATATTTTGATCGCAATAATGCGCAGCAAAAATAACGCCGGGCAGATTATTTATATAAAACAGTTTAATTTCTCTTTTTCCTTTTCTTGATTTGTTGAATTTTTGTTTTGTTTTGTTAAAGATTTTATTATTCGTTTTTCAAAGAAGTTGAGTTTATATTAGTGGGATAGGCCTAAATTTGATAGCAAGGAATAGAGCTAAGTTCTTTTTCATAAAATCATTTCTCTTATTTTCTTTTTTTAAATAAACGGCGCTATAAATTTTGGGGAGACCGACCACATATTTTCGGTTAATGCTCTAAATGCAGTACTCTAATCCGAATGCTATTCTAATTGAATGCTTCACTTTAGTAAATACGAGTGATTCTGTTTATTTTCATCATAGACAGTAATAATAATTTCAGATAAGAAATATAGATTGGGCAATTTTGAACAGCCAAATTCAAACAAAATTTAGAATAAAATATTATATCAATTTAAAAAAGTTAAAAATTAAAAGGCGCGTACATTTAAAGTATTTTTAATGTAAACAAATACATGTACAATACATAACAACAATACACTGATAATCCAATTATATAAAATATATTGCTGTGGAATGTTTAGTGCAGTCGGATGTAAGGTGGAGGGGAAACCAGCATGAAAAAAATTATATTAATAATTAATATTTTTTTCAAGCCCCACCAAATTTTAGAAGCATGAGCCGCCACTGGATTGAGATTTTTCGCTTAAAGTTCTTTAAGTAAACTGCTTGTTAATCGCCAGTATTTGGGCTTAAACTTTGGATTTTGCAATATCGCCCAGAGGGAAGTGATAATTTTCACTATTATAAGGCGGGAAAAGTTAGAGAGACATGGCAGAGATTGTTGGGAAATACTTTTTTGGTACTATTTTTTGGCTTGGTTGCTATTCTACCACTTTCTTCAGACCTTTTAATAATTTATTGGACAGTTTTTCGACTTTTTCTAACAATCTCCTACTAGAGAACGAATTGCAATACTCGGTTGTATGGTATGGTATGGAGGTGCATCGCGGCAAATGGCACTGGCAACCTTGAGTTCATCCGAGGAACAATGGATACAATGGTTTAGATTGATATTCTAAAAAGAAATATGCAGCAGAGTGCGCAACTTCTAAAGGTACCTTTACATTAGATGATTTGTCATATGACTTTACTGTCGATGAAGTCAAACCTAAACATAAAATGTCAAATGATATTTGTTTTTGACATGTCATACTGTCTGTCAAAAATTTTCATTGAAAATTTCTGTTTTGACTTGTCAAAATTAAGTGTGAACACAATACGAAGTCAGATGGACTATCAAATCGTAATTTTTACAAAGTAAAGTCATATGACAAATCACATAATGTAAAGGTACCTTAAGTATTACTGCTTGATTTGCATTCTATCAGTATAATGGCCCTAAGCTACCTCAGACGTTGAACGCTATTGGCTGATATACAATTGTAAAACAGTTTTCCCCGTTCCTCCTCAATCCCCTGACTTGAATGTTTTAAAGAATTTATGGGATACACCTGACAGGAGCATTCGGAAGACAATATTACCTCGCAGAAAGACCTTGAAAATGTACTCAAGCAGGAATGGGCTAGAGTTAATTCTAAGTATAGGGTAATTGTGGGTGAGATGCCGCGTGGGGAGAGATGCCGCACTAGTAATATTTTATGTTCAATCAATAGGCAGAGAAAACTATTCTCGCACATTCGATGCCCCTTCCGTCGCATGTTCTAAACGCAAGTGCCCGTGCGGCTGTCGTCTGCCGTGGACTTGTGTTGACTGTTTAAGTGAAAAAAAACGAAAAAATTTGCTCGAAACTTTCGATGAACTTGTTTATATATGAAAATTGGCTATTGCTACACACGATAATCAAGGTAAGAACCATTTTTATAGTCGAGGATGCTATTTTTCTTCATGTTTTTAGAATATTTTGATATGATTTTTTATTTGTACCCAGGGCACTACAGTGCGGCGTCTATCCCCCAAAGAAAGGAGAGATGCTGCACTTCATGTTATATACGTTACTTGTATACTTATATATACTAATTTGTGATATATGGGTACTTAAATAGTTCTATATGTATATGCAATAGTTATATATGTCGGTCGACAACACTTCTTGCAGGACTTCCGACATCGCCTTTAATTCTCACTTGTGATCCCACAAAAACTTTGAAAAATGTAACCCCTATACAAGAGACTCCTACGAAATTTTCAGAAAATACAAACCCCAACTCAGAAAGCATAAATCCATTAGAAGATACTCCAACTAAACTTTTGGAACACATAGTACCAATACCTTAACTAACGGCCTCAACTGTTAAAAGGAAACAAACAGCAAGTGCTTTAACGCCTCCTGAAAATATAGATTTTAACAATACCAAAAATTCATCTCTGATCAAAGGTACTCAAATATTAAGGCGGCCAGATCAGAGAAGAAAGTAGAAAAGAAAGCAAAGAAGAAAAAAGAAGGAAACAAAGAAAAGGCAGAAGGTGTGCAAGAAGGGAACAAAGAAAAAAAATATGCACCTGATTCTATAGAAAATGACTCCAATAATTCCCGGCTAGCATTTAAAAGGGGCATGCCTCATGCAACGTGTGGGCCCCTTGTGGCAAACGAGGGGCATGCCCGAAGGGGGATTTCCCCGTATGTTCCCTATGAGGACCCCATGTGGCAAATGAGGGGCATGCCCAAAAAGGGTTTTCCTCATGAGCACCCCACAAAAAAATACCAGCGATATTGAAGTGAGGTAGGCGTTATCAGTTCCTCATAAGGGCCCTAAGGGGCAAACCCCACACAAATCATATGAAATGGGGCATTCCCATCATCTGTCTTATGTATTCGGGAAGCTTTTTACTAAGCTCTGAAGATTTAGTTTTGTCAAACTGTGCAAACCTAAAATTTAATATAATAAAATAATATTTTTTATTGTTAAACTGTTTTATTGTTAAACTGTGAAAACCGTCTTGATATTTAAGTGTAAGTATTTAACTGCAGTTTAAAAGTATTATTTTAATAAAAAATCAAATAGACAGTATCAAACAACGCGAGCTTAGACGTATAACTCAGCAAACTCGGATCAAGAAAATTTATTGCCTCATGGCAGTCAAGATGTACACGGTGAGCTTGAAGTACCTGTTTATAAAATCGAAAATTAACCTGAATTTTTCTGTTGGACTATGTTTTTTTACTTAAAAGAAGACATTTTGAGTCAAAACTAAAATCATTTAAGCGCCCCTTTTCGAGAAAATTGACTTTCGGCCCCCCAAAAAACCACCTAGTTACTTCAAGCTCACCGTGTGTATTGCAGTGTCGTTAAAATGAAGTATCAGGCGTTAGTGAATTACCAAACAATGCAGAAAGTGATAATAGTTCCAATCCGGATCCACAAGATTTTAGTATGAGTACCGGATTTATGAAATTTTTTATTTTTACTAAATACAAAATCATACTTTTAGACTCGAAAATTGCTTCAGAAGGTCAATAGACGATTACCAATGACCAGCAATTTTAGCGAACTATTACGATATTGTATATGTCGTGTTGTAGGACCTTTGCTCGCTCTAGTAAAAGCTTCCAAAAAAACAACTCATATTTAAGGATACGACTGTTTTTAAAGTTATAAAGGGTAATTCCTGAATTAAATAAATAATGATTAAATACAATAAATGAATATTTTTTTAGCAACGCTTAGAATAGCTTTTTCGTAACCAGGAGAAGATGTTCCGGATCAAGACATCCTCGATGCCATAGGCTCAGCTTTGCATAATAATCGCAAAGACTGGGATGGTGGACGAACGGCTCGTTCTAAAAAGCCAAAAGATAGCGAGCAACACAATGAATAGAAGTATTCTACTAGTTTGGATGGCTTTATTTTTTTTTATAAAATATTTTTGGTTTTCGTTTGCTTAAACATACATATTTATATTATAGGTTTTTAAGTTCAAATTAGATTTTTAAAACACCAAATTGAATTTGTTTCAAACCAAATTCAATTTTATCAAACTAAAACTTAAATCTTTAAAATTAAATTCAATTTGTTAAGTCAAATTAAATTTTTTAAAGTTCAAATCCAATATTTTCCAGTTCAAATTCAATTTTTTAAAGCCCAAATTCGATTTTTTATTTCAAATTAAATACATCAAAATTCAAGTAATACCAACATAATTAAAGAAATTAACAAAAAAGAATAAATACGAAAAGTACTTAATTTGTGGTTCTGCCCATGCAACTAGACGATAAATTTGGTTTGAAAAAAAAATCTAATTTGAACTTAAAAACCTGATTCTATATTTTTTTAAAACCATTATAATTTAGTATTAATTTATTTTTACTATATAAATCTCTATGTAATTTATCTCATTATTGAAATACATATATTTCTAATTTGGTTAAATTTGTTTTTTCTCATATATTTCAATTGATTTTCCCAAAAAAAATTTTAAATAAGCAATCTTTTTTCCTCACGGGGGCCACAGCGGGCATTCCCTAATGGGGCAAGGGGTTAGATACCCCTTGTGGGCCCTATAGGGAAATCCACATGGGGCCCACATGAGGCAGTGCGGCAAGCCTCATAGGGGCCCCATCTGCACCCGCTTTAAATGCTAGTCGGGTTGTGTTGAGTGTTGGAAAAATTATTTCCACACAGAGAGCAAAACTGACTAGATTAAATGTCCAGAATGCCGCAAATGGCTGCATGAAACATGCCCGCTTTATAAAAATATGTGTAATATATGTGGCCGGGATGAAATAAGAAAAAAAAATTTAAATAAAAAGAAATAGGCCAATAAGGCATATCTCCCATATGGTGCGGCAACTGTCCCACAGATTGTGGGATAGACGCCTTTTTGACAGTGATTCAATTTTGGTTTTTTATTTTTATAATGACTAAAAATTAAATTTTTTTTGTGTAATTTTGAAGATTAATATCATTCCTTTTGATTAAAACTGTTTTTTATTTATATGCACTATTAGGTTTTTTTACAATAGAGTTTAACCAAAATGTGCGGCATCTCACCAGGGGCGGATCCACAAGGGGGGGGGGGGGGGCGATTGGGGCGATCGCCCCCCCTAAAATAAAAAAAAATAAAGTTTTTTTATGAGAAATATACCTAGTAGTAAAATTTTCAACTTTATATTTGAATTTTAAATGAAATTAATAACTAGAATTTTTACTTTTATTTATTATAAATTTAATAATCAAACTTATAAAATAAATTTATAGAACAAAATCGATCCTATGATTTCTAGTATTGGCGTATCTATCAATAACACTATCTGTATTAATTTGTATATTCCAAAAGCGAAAGTTTCCTGCGAATTGTTTTCTTTTAAGGTGATGGAGCAATTCAAGTTATTCACGAACATGCATAAAAATGGTTTTTCAAAACATTATAGATAAATGTGCATTTACAGCCTCAACCTCTTTTTCATTTCACTCAGATTTCATTTTATTTCTTAGACATATCCCGAAGTAGAAGCATTCAAACAGTGCACTTAAATAAATATTCACAAGTTCATTGACATATAAACATTACAAATAATATATATTCTTAAAATTTTTTATTACTCAGATCGCCCCCCCTAAAAAACTTTTCTGCATCCGCCCTTGCATCTCACCCACAATTACCCTACTAAAAATTAGTAAATTCAATGCCGAACAGGCTTCTAGCAGTGATTACAACATAAGGAGGACCAACAAAATACTAAGTTTAGTTTTTTAACGACATTTCTTATTCTTAGTATTGAGTGTTATGGACGATTTTCACTGTGAGATAGAATTAGGACCTTTTAGCAAATTTGAATTTTTCCCGTTTCTGTTATTGTTTAATTTCATAATTTGTCGTTATTATTTTGAAGAAAATAAACGAAAAACTTAGTTATGTAAATTCTTATTTGGATTTGTTGAGAACTAGATGAAAAAAACTACTTAATTCCTCTTACTCGTAAGGTGGACGATTTTCACTGTGAGTCACTGTATTTAATGTCTTATGTGCAATGTAGTGTGCACTGTGTACTATGTACTTTATACTGTGCACTATGTACAGTGTACTATGTACTTTCTACTAAATATGTACTATGTACTACATATGTGCAATGACCTATGTAGTATGTACAATGCAATATGTACTATCTACTATGAACTATGTTCAATGCAGATACTATGTATGTACTATGTATTATGTGCTATGTACTGTGTAGTATTAAGTATGTACTATGAAATATGTACAATCTGCTATGTATTTTGTATTATGTACAAATTACAGACATTGGTTAATTTTCTTTTTGAAAAATTGAATTTAAGAATGAAATAATCCAAACCGTTTGGCAGCTAAATATGAGACAACTATAGATGCTGTATTCACTAGATGCATTGAATAGATTGAAACTTTTTAAAAATAACATGCTTTTCTCTTTTGACAACATCATTTACAAACAAAAGTTCGGGGCTCCTATGGGGTCGCCTATCTCTCCTATTTTAGCTGAATACTTAATGGACCATTTAGTTACCAATATATTAAAAAAGTGCAGGTATTACATCCCCTTTTTCAAAAGATATGTTGACGATATACTCACTTGTATCCCAGTAAATGAAACAGACAATATTTTAGACATCTTTAATGATTATGATAACAACATCAAGTTTACAATAGAAAAAGAAAATAGCTCAAATCAAATTTCCTTCCTAGCCCTCAGATTCAGTATGAGGTCTGGCTAGACCTTTCGACTTTTTGAGTGTGTGCGACTTTTTTGTATGGTAGCGGAGAGCGGAATGATTGCATGACTTTGTTAGGCACGGCGAGACGAACCAAAGGAAACAACGAAAAATTCGAAAAAATTGTTTTAGCATTGATAAATTTTGGTTTTTATGTCATTTCGTGAATACAACAGTATGAGGTCTGGCTAGACTATTCCGAGTGATGGTGTCGCTGTACTTGGTGACTTTATGCGGTCGCAGGACGGTAAATTGTGGAACAAAAACCCACCGCAGAATGTTGGCCGAACACACGTGTACAATCGACCAAAAGCGATTAGCGCAGACCCTTTGACTAAATTTTTACCAGATCCAATGGCCATTTTCAAAACGTATTTCACACAAGAAATTGTCAGTCAAATTTTGCGTGAAACCAATCGCTAGAGCTAAGCTAAGAGCTAAGCAGGCAAGGGCTAAATGGAATCAAGAGCATCCAGAGAGTGCGCAAAGTGTATGGCAAAAGATAACCGAGAAAGAATTATATGCTTTTATCGGCTTGGTATTGTCTGCTGGTGTTTTCAACGCCAATTCGCAGCCAACAAAAGAATGTGGGTCAACTACAATTTTGATATCTACAAATCCACCATGTCGCTCGAGCGATGGAGAAATAACAACATACATCCGCCTTATTACCAGCAAATCGGCAGCAATCGATGATGTTTGGCTAATGTTGATGTCCAACTTGGAAAGAGCCTACATTCCTGCATGCTAATCTCACCGTTAATGAGCAACTATTTCCTTTCGCGGGCGAACTCGCTTCACTCAGTATATGCCGAGTAAGCCTTGCGAAGTATGGTATCAAGGTGTTGTGGGTGTGTGACTCAATCACCAACTACCCCTTGAAGGGCATCATATATATACCAATCATGGTCAAAACGTGGTATTAGATCTCCTTGATAAATACGTAAACACCGGCCGTACCATCTACAATTTCTTCTCGACGTAAGATTTGGCAATACATTTGATGCATCGGGGTCTGTGGAATGTGGGCACTGTCCGCCAAGAATAAAGCGTTCTTGCCACCTGAAATTATCGATCCGAAACGAGCAGTTTTGTCGACTGTATTTGCTTTTCATGACAACGATGCCGAAAGCCGGTAGCCGGTACTTTCCACCGAGAACTATACTTCCCAAGTAGACGCGAGAAAGCAATCGGCCAAACCAATACAAATTTTGGATTACAATATGAACCAGGCTGGCGTTGACACCATGGTTCAGAAGCTTACGGGATATTCGTCCAAACGAGCAACTAATCAGTCGTCGTATCCGTCAGTCTAGTGGACCCTTTTGCACCAGAGCCGAGATGAGTGCATAGTAACGTAGAATGCAGCAAATCGATCTGCTTAGCTCATGCAAAAATAACATATAAATGCTGCCAATGTCACAATGTAGCTCAATAATGCATATAATAGACTTTTTTATTGACTATTTATGCATACACCTTAGAGACACATGTATGTAATGTGTGTATAGTCATAGCCACAAAGGCATGGACACACGGATATCCCATACATTTTATATGAGGTCTGGCCAGACCTCATACTGGCACTTACTGCCTCCGGACGGTTCCTGAATCCAAGGGCTAGACACGAAAATCATAAGAAACAACAATAGCCTTGATATTGATTGGTTTACTAAACCCACTTTCTCAGGTAGATACATAAACTTTAACTCAAATCACCATATAAAACAAAAAATAGGCATCGTCTATCACTTAGTTGACAAAATTTTCCATATTGCAGATAAAAAATTCAACAAAAACAACATAATGAAAGTACAAAATTTATTATTACATAATGACTACCCCAAAGCGTTCATTTGAAGTATATGAAACGTAGGTGGTTCTCATTACTGACATCAAAATTTAATCTAGCAACACAAAAAATTAATAACAACAATATTGATTTTGACTATAGCAAAACCGTTTTGTTTCCTTTCTGTAATGAAATGAACAGAAGTATTAAAAATTTTTTTACCAAACTAAAATACCTGTTACTTTCAGAAACACCAATAGTTTACAACAAATATATTGTTTAGGAAAAGACAAAACACCTAAAATGTTAACATCCAATTGCATCTACAAAATTCCCTGTCTTGACTGTGACAAAGTTTACATCGGTCAAACTAGCCAATGGATCAAAAATAGATTATAGCAACATAAACACAGTATTAACGTAGTTTCTGATCACACAACAGCTTTAGTTGAGCATGTTAAAACTTATGCACACAAATTCGATTTTGATAACGTCCAAATTTTAAATATTGATAATAAAAAAACAATAGAAATATTATGGAGATGATACAAATTCTCAAAAATAACTCAGTAAACTTTAGATCAGATACTAATGGTCTTTCAAATACCTATTCATACCTCATAAAAAACAGTAAAAAATAAATCTTTAATCCACCCCCTACCCCAAGTTTTTAATTAAATAATTTCACCTTATTTCAAAAACAGCTAGACTCATATTAAATAACAACTTTTTAAGTCATAACAGTTGGACTTGACAATAATTTTGATCAGGCAATAATTTATAACAATAGACATCATTTTTATTGAAAAAATCGATTGTCAGCATTGACAAAATGAAAAGATATGCGGCATCTTTCCATTTAATATAACCTCTAATCTGCTCTGGTTTTCTGTTTAACTATCGGTCGACGTAATTTCTTCTCCTCCTTTTTTTTTTACTTGTGTTAAAAAAAATTTTTAAAATATGTAATTTTATTAATATGAAAATTTTTAATTTGTAAATTTTTTTAAAATTTGATTTTAATTAGCTTGTGTTCGAGCCCAAAACACTTGGCCAAAAAGCACTGTGCAAGGTCACCTTGAATTTTATAAAATAAATAAATGTAATTGAGTTGAGTCGGCGTATGAAAAATAAGTCGGACATTTTTGTAAAATAAAAGTTAGGTTTCGTTCAATAATTTCACGCAATCAGTCAACATTGTTCAGCTTTATAATCAATAAAAACTTCAAACACATCCCATCACGAATTTATGTTGGTCCTTCGAGCCCACAAGTGATGGGGCTGGGCTCGAAGGACCAAATGATGGGGATGGGAGGCGCTAGAATACATTCTCCTATTAAAAAATGTCCTGGGGTCAAAACAGAAAGGTCAGTAGCGTCATTCGACACTGGACATAACGGCCTAGAATTCAGACAGGCTTCAATTTGTGTTAGCACAGTCATGAGCTCCTCGAAGGATAATGACGTTTCGCCTATTACACGTCGCAAATGATGCTTCAAAGACCTAACGCCGGCCTCCCATAATCCTCCAAAATGGGACGAAGCTGGTGGGATGAAATGCCACTTAATCCCCCTCATTGACACGAAGGTAGCTGCTTCTTCTTGCGCCTTTTGAATTACATGTTTCAGTTCGTTCTGCATGATTCGATTTGCCCCTATGAAATTGGTGCCGCAATCTGAATATATATCTGAACAGAGTCCTCTTCTTGATGTAAACCTTTTTAACGCAGCTAGGAATGCTTGAGTGCTTTGATCAATGACTACTTCCAAATGCATTGCTTTGATACACAAACATATGAAAACAGCTATGTATCCTTTGAAGAATTTAGCTCTTCGCCCTTTTGACATTCGCACATTGATGGGACCTGCATAATCAACTCCAGTATGTGTGAACGCGCGAGATGGTTTGAGTCGAGGTTCGGGCAAGTTTCCCATTAGTTGACACGACCTTGTCTTGTTGTACTTGAAGCATGTTATGCACTTATGAATAATTTGTCTGATAATGTTCCTGGATTGGGGTATCCAATATGTGCATCTCAAATACGCGGCCGTCAATTGCGGCCCTCCATGTAACGTTAACAGATGCGCTTGTCGTATAATAAGATGTGTCAGATGATGCTTCGTAGGCAAAATGATCGGATGTGTCGCGTTGTAATTTAGATTAGCATGTTGAAGGCGACCTCCAACTCGTAAAAGCCCTTTATCGCATATGAATGGGTTGAGTGACATCACCTTACTTTTTGGTGATATGGGTTGTTGAGCTTTTAGAGATGCTAACTCTACTGTGAATGTGTCCTTTTGAGCAGCCTTAATGAGGAAATTCAGGGCCATACGAATTCCGTCAGCACGTGCCATTTGGGTTGGCAAGTGCCTTCGTCGTCGACATGTACGTATGAATCGTAAACATAACGACGTAACTCTTAAAAGTCGTGAAAGCGTTGAATATTGTTGAATAACTATGACCGGGTTGGTTTCTGCATAATGGGTGGTAATTCGTTTCTCGTGTTCTGTGTCAATCGATGATGTACTAGCGAATTTAATTGGCCAATCCGCTTCAGGGAGGGTTAACCAGGTCGGTCCATTCCACCAAAGTGAAGATTTTATTAACGTTGTCGGTTGACAACCTCGAGATCCTCGATCAGCTGGGTTATCGTGAGTATTAACATACCTCCACGCCTGACAATCGATTTGTTCTTGTATTGCTGCCACTCGGTTACATACAAATGGTTTCCATTGTGTCGGTCGCCCTCGAATCCATGAAAGTGTGATCATTGAATCCGACCATGCAAACACCTCCGGTTTGTCCACCGTTAATGTGTTCCGTACCTTTTGTATCAAATTCGCTAACAATGCGGCTCCACATAATGCAAGCCGCAGTAAAGTGACCGGTTTGAGTGGTGCTACCTTTGATTTTGAAGTTAACAAAACCACTTTGACGTCCCCATCCTGACATGTAACTCTGGTATACACGACCGCACAATATGCAACCATTGACGCATCGCAAAATCCATGAAGCTGTATCGATGTACAAGCTTTACGAAGATTCAACCATCGAGGAATGTTCAAACATTCGAGTCCTTTAATATCCTTTTTCATTTGATTCCATTGCAAGGTGAGGGGAACTGGAACGGGATCGTCCCAATCGATGCCAACCAACCACAATTGCTGCATCATAATTTTAGCTGTTATTATAATCGGTGTTAACCATCCTATTGGGTCAAACAATTGCGCAATTTGCGACAGAAGACTTCGTTTTGTAAGCTGCGAATTTTTATCTTTGATATGTACCTTGAATGAAAAACAATCCTGTGTCGGGTTCCAATATAAACCAAGCGGCTTAATTAAACCATCATAGTCTAATGTACATAACGTATGTGTCTCCCTTTCATCTATTGGGCAGGGCCAACCTAACCACAGGGCTAAAGGGGCTGTAGCCCCGGGGCGCAAGCCTTTTCGGGGCGGCAATTTTTGTTGGTTTTATTTTTTTTTGTTATTTTTTGTTGTTATTTTTAGTTATGTTATTTTTATTTAAAATATTTTCATTACAGAAATAATCAAATAACAATGGTTATTCGTTATGGGAATTGGTTATGAAAATTTTAAAGAAGCTTTGGATAGAATTTACGAATATAACTTTCAAAAGCCTGTAACAAAAGTTGAAGCTGAGGGGTTGTAAAATGAGTTCAAATCCCTGGAAACTGCTATTATGGTAGCATTTTGGAGCTAAATATTAGAAATCATAGATAAAACTAATATATCACTTCAAAAAGTTGCTACTACAACCAGGCCCGCCACCATGGGCGAATTTCCCGGGCTCCAGGTCATTACTTACTTAATTGCTCCTTTAATCCCTCATGGTACATAGGGCAGAAGCCCCAGGTCATAGGCCCCAAAAATAGATTGCAAGCCAAAATGTGGACCTAGCTGCACTTAGTAACTTAAGACTTATTCGGAAATCAAGAAGAAGATTTTTTGAAATTTCATTCTCCTTAAAGGGGCCCCAATCATATTTTAGTTCCAGGTCCCGAAAGGCTATGTGGCGGGCCTGACTGTAACTGTAGGCGCCCTGTGATGAATTGGGTGACTTTCCATGTTTCGCAACCGTACAAAAGAACTGCCTTAACGTTGGAGTTGAACAGCCGCAATTTGGTGTTAATTGAGATCTCTGTTGATCTCCATATGTGAAACAGGCATGCATATGCGCTTCTTGCTTTATTTATTCTGGAACTGACATCTTCTTCTGTACCGCCGTTTTCGGTAATAATGCTACCGAGGTAACAGAATTTGTCTACCAGTTCCACGTCACGGTTATTTAGCGCTGTCCGTTCAAGGGTGTTTGCATTTATCCGCATTTCTTTTGTTTTAGTCGGATTTAACCTTAAGCCCGCCGAGCTACTTTCTGTTGCCAATTTGTTTAACATGTTTTTGAGGTCCTGATGTCTGTGGGCCAGCAAACAGATGTCATCCGCGTAGTCGAGATCCTTAAGGCGGTCTAGCAATCCCCATTGTATGCCACCTGTTCTTCTATCTAGAGCGCTGACAAGAATGTCGTTTATTACTATGAGAAATAGTAATGGTGAAAGTAGACATCCTTGTCGTACTCCTGAGCTCACCTCAAAGCTGTCGGATAATTTTCCATTATGGAGAACTCTGCATTTGGAATTGTTGTATAGAGCTTTTATCAATTCTATTATTTTGTCCGGCAGTCCACGTTTCCGTAGAGCTCGCCATATAAAGCTCCTATTGACCGAGTCGAACGCTTTCTCATAGTCTACGAAAGCAAGGTAAAGGGGGGATCGAAATTCAGTAGACTGCTCCACTATGATTCTCAAGGTGTTAATATGGTCTATGCAGGAGCGACCCTTTCTGAATCCAGCCTGCTGTCTTCTAAGCGTTCGATCTACTGCCTCTCTTATCCTAGATAGTAATATATGGGACAAGATTTTTCCCACCGTAGATAATAAACAGATGCCTCTCCAGTTGTCACATATTGTTAGGTCCCCCTTTTTTGGTATTTTGACTATGATACCTTCCGTCCAATCCTCCGGAAAGGTACAGGTGTTCCATGCTATTTCCAGGATTGGCTGTAGCGCATCTGCTATGAGGCTTGAGTCGGCTTTCAACAATTCTGGCGGGATGCCATCTTTTCCAGCTGCTTTACCATTGGCCATTGCATGAATTGCGGTTACTATTTCTGTCTTGGATGGTGCACGAGTGGCGATTCTTATTGGCTGTGCATTGTTGTTATTTTCTTCAGGTTCCTGCGAAAAGGAACCATTCAGGGCGGCGAAGAAGTAGTCTCTCCATCTTTGGAGTTGCTCCTCGTCGCTGCACAGCAGCCTTCCATCCGCACTCTTTACGGCATGCTTTTTAGTAGAGTGCTTTCCCGAGAGCTGCTTAGTAATTTGGTACAGCACCTTACTGTTGCCTGTGTTTGCCGCGCTTTCCGCTTTCTCTGCGAGCTCAATTATCTGCCGCCTTTTATCACGCCGGACACTTCTCTTTACCTCCCGGTGTAATTGGGAGTATTCCCGTTCAAGTTGTTGGCGTCTTTCCGGGTCGCTTGTAGAGTTCACGTTATTTTTGAGGGCCCTTCTGCGTTCTATTTTTTGCCAGGTTGTGTCCGAGATCCAGTGTTGCTGGTTTCTTTGGACATAACCGATGCTTGTTTCCGCTGCTGTTATTATAGCGCCCTTTGTTGTGCTCCACAGCTCTTCAATGTTCGTGTCGTCAGAAACGGTTTGGGCTGTTTCACACGAGACGACGGCCAACCAACAAAATCTGCTGTCATCGTCCATTCCCTTTTGAAATTTGACGAAAAGTCGTACGGGCTTTCACACAGGCCAATTTTTCCAACCAACTGTACGTCAAAAAGCTTTAGCTTATTGTTGTTGCTTTTATTTCAATTCTCTTTTGCGTACTTTCCGAGTGAAATAAAAGTCATTTCTATTTCTTTTCTTCTCCCAGCAAAAGCAACAACAACCACACCGCTGTCAAAAAGTCGTATCGAAAATCGTGTGAGAAAGTTGGATGGGAAAATCGTCCCTCCCCATCTTTCTCTCTCACCCTCTTCTCTAAAAACATGAATATCGTACGATTTCTGTTGGTTGGCCGTCGTCCCGTGTGAAACAGGCCATCGCTGGTTTAAGATTTGTTGCAGATTTCCAGCAAATTCTCTCCTTTTAGTGCTCTCCCGTCACAGGCAGCGAGGATGTAAAGAAAAGGTGGAAGGAATTTTTCAGCGAGCTGCTGAACGGAAATGAAAGCATCATACGTGGACCAGAACCCCGTCTACAACATAACGATGACACCAGAGAAACAAATGTACCAACCATGGAAGAAGTACAAAGTGCCATAAGAGCCTTAAAAAACAACAAATCTCCAGGAATTGACAACATCCCAGCAGAGCTGATAAAACAAGGAGGCGAACCGCTTGCAGCAGCTATACACCAACTACTATGCTGCATATGGAGGAATGAAAAAATGCCTGCAGAATGGGAGCAAAGCATTATCTGCCCAATACACAAGAAAGGGGACAAATTCAACTGTGCAAACTATAGAGGCATATCTCTTCTAAGCACGGTATACAAACTAATGACCAACATTATCAAAGCCAGACTGGAACCTTATGCAGAAGCCGCAATAAGTGAGTACCAAGCTGGATTCCGAAGAAATAGGTCAACAATAGATCAACTCTTTTCAATAAGGCAGGTCCTCCGAAAATGCTGGGAATACAACATTGACGTGTATCAACTTTTCATCGATTTTAAACAAGCATACGACAGCATCGACAGGGAAAAAATGTATGCGACGATGTTGGACCTAAACATCCCCCTCAAAATAGTTAAGTTAACAAAAATGACAATGGAGAACACAAGGTGTGCAGTCAGAATACAAGGAGAATTGACGGAATCCTTCCCAGTCAAGCAAGGCCTAAAGCAGGGCGATGGGTTGGCACCCATGCTATTTAATCTCTGCCTAGAAGGAGTAATTCGCAAAGTACACATTGATGCGAACGCAACCCTGCTTAACAAATCAAAACAGCTGGCAGGATATGCCGATGACATAAACTGCCTTGCCAGATCACTGTCATACCTTAGAGAAATCTTCACAGAATTAGAAGATGAAGCTAAACATATAGGGCTGCAAATAAATGCAGACAAGAGCAAGATTCTAATTCAGTCGAGGGTGGAAAGAAGAAGAAGAAACCACAATACCACCTGGGGAGAATATAACTTCGAACGAGTAAACCAATTTAACTACCTGGGGTCCACAGTCAGCGAAGACAACGATGAGACGATAGACGTGCAAAGAAGAATAAACGCCGCAAATAGAACATACTTCTCACTACTGCCAGTAATGAAATCCAGAGACATCCACAGAAAAACGAAAATAAGAATCTATAAAACGATCATACGCACAGTAGCTACGTATGGGTGTGAAGCATGGAGTTTCTCCCAAAAGTCCGCAGATAAGATGGATATATTTGAGAGGAAGGTTCTCCGAAGGATATACGGCCCAACCAATGAAGATAACGCATGGAGAATACGCTACAATCACGAATTGTACGATCTATACAAAGAGTGTAAACTTTCAACACATGCCAAGCTACTGCGCTTACGTTGGGCCGGCCATGTCCAAAGAATGGATGACTCAAGGATACCAAAGAAAGCCCTATATTTACTACCAGATGGCAAAAGACCAGTTGGCAAACCACGGTCAAGGTGGGAAGACAGTGTTAAGGCTGATGCAGCAAAACTCCTAAACATCAGAAACTGGAGGCAAGCTGCGCAACAGAGAGAGGTCTGGAGGAAGAAGCTGATGGAGGCCAAGGCTCGAATTGGGCTGTAGAGCCATCGAAGAAGAAGAAGTGCTCTCCCGCAGAAGGTCTACGTTAAACCGTCTACGGTTTATGGCATCGCGTTGAATGTTTCTGATTGCGGCGATTTTTAGGCGGATAGTTGCTACTACCAAATGGTGGTCACTTCCAGTGTCTGCTCCCCTAAAGCTCCTGACATCCTCCAGAATAGTTCTCCATCTGCGGCTGACGGCCACGTGATCTATCTGATTTTTCGTTCTACCATCGGGCGATACCCAGGTCTCCTTGTGTATCTTCTTGTGACAAAAGTAGGTTCCACCTACCATGAGTTGATGGGAACTACAGAAGTCAACGAATAGCTCACCATTGTTATTGGTAACTTGGCTTAGGCCTTGATTTCCAATAGTGTGCTCAAGGCCGGTGTTGTTGGGGCCGATCTGTGCGTTTAAATCACCCATCAAAACAATGATGTCTCCCCTTGGAATAGAGCGAAAAACCTCATTCAGTCGCATGTAGAACTCGTCTTTGATGTCATCTTCTGCGTCTTCAGTCGGAGCGTAGCATTGGACTATCGTAGTACTTCTTAGCCTGGTACGTAGGCGCACGGTAATAATCCTCTCAGAAACTGGTGACCAGCTAATGAGGCTGGACCTGGCTTCCTTGGTGAGTATTACGCCAACGCCATTCCTACGATTTTCAGTTTCGTTTCTCCCAGAATATAAGAAGGACTCACCGTTTGGGCAGATATGTTCCCCCGCATCGGTCCATCTGGTCTCGCTGAGTCCCATGACCTTGATTTTATAGCGGTTCATCTCGTTGAGGACTTCATCCAGCCGTCCATCAGCAAGCAGCGTTCTCACATTCCATGATCCGATTCGTTTCCTGGTTCGAAAAGCAAAGGTCGTCGTCGTGTTGTCCATCCGGTTCCGAGGCATTGTTTGCCGATTCGTAGCAATTATGTGTTTTATAGGAGCGGGTTGCTAACCCTCAGCCCAACCGACTTAGAACTCTGTTTTGTGGCGCAGAGAACTCGCCATTCGACCGTCTCCCGTTAGCTCCTTCCGAAGAAGTACCCCAGGGGGCACCGCGGGGAGGTGGGATTAGGACTTGCTAACAGAGCTGGTAGGTGTTCGTCTGCAGTGACTCTTCTCGGGTTTTGGCAGAAGTGACAAATCGGGTGCCACCACCTTCCGAGGTCTTTGTTAGCCGTTCGCCCCCCTTAGCCGTTCGCCCCCCAACAACTATATTAACTACCAACAAAATAATTAAACGTTTACAAATCTAAAGGTATAAAATTGTCCGGATGTGATGAGTACAAACGAATACGCAAAGTAAAAAAAATTAGGACGAAAATACGTCGAAAGAAGTTAAATTTGATGCCAATAACGAATTCCGCATGAATACTTAATATAATACTTTTGACACACTATACCTTCATTATGATGGTTACTTTCATTACGATAGTAAAGGAAATTACGGTATGACACATTACACTTTACTTTCATTTGTATTTAACATGTCAAGTGAGATATTATATTCTGCGTGTTTTTTTGCGTTATGTATTTTTAAGTTGTTTTAATTTGTAATAGTTTAAATATTATTTTTAACATCCTTACAAAGTGCTGCTTAACTAACGTCAAATCAATTTTATTTTAAAATGTATTTACTAGTTCCTGCAAAATTTACTATTTACTGCAAAATTTCGAAAGGTTTTCGAAAAAATGACAAGAGGGGTATTTTGTAGGCAATAATGTTTTGTATAAGTAGATGAAAAACAAATTTTGCAAAAATCAATTGTTGACTGATTTTTTGGCCCAATAGTAATTTTTGGAAACTTTGATCTTGAATAACTTCGAAAGAGTTGCGTTTTCGAAAAAATGACAAGAGGGGTTTCTTTTAGGCAATAGCGTTTCGTTTTGGTCGATTTTTTGGCCAAAAAGTGATTTTTGATAACTTTGACCTTGAATAACTTTAAAAGGGTTAATCGGGTCAACATTTTTGTAAGAACTAAAGTTGTAGCAATTTCATTGCCAACATTTTGGGTCCACGCACGGGGTTGTACGACCTATAGAAACTGAGATACAAGGAAAACGCGATATCTGCGGCGGCCATGTTTTTTTTGTGATTCCGAAATTGTTTTCTTAAAAAGTTTCAAAGGAGCTGTGGACCAATTTTCAGACATTTTGGAATTTTGTCTCCTTTCGTGCAGTTTTTTTGCTAGTTTTCCCGGACTATATGTTGTTTTTTTAATTTTGTATGAATTTTTTGTTTTTTAGTGTAAATTGCCTTTTTCTATTTCTGACACTTTTGTCTAACTTGCCGGCCACCCCGCTCCCCTCAGACATCCCGTGTATTTTCTTACCAAGAGGGGCGCAATGTTTTTAGTAGCCCACGGGCGCCGAATATCTTAGGACGGCCCTGCTATTGGGATGTTCTCTAATACTTGTTTGCTATTACTAGCCCATTTACGCAGCACGAATCCACCATTGGCTAACATACCTTGGAGTTGTTGTTGAGTCTGTATTGCCTCATCCTCCGTATCTGCCCCTGACATCACATCGTCTACATAGACATCCCGAAGGAATATCGGATGCGCCAGCAGAAAACTATTCTTTTCGTCAACTGCTAATTGTCTAAGTGTTCTGATAGCTAAATATGGGGCACATGACGTACCAAACGTCACGGTTTGTAATTCGAATTGACGGACAGGTTCTAGAGGCGTGTTTCTCCATAAAATACGTTGATACGGAACATCTTCCTCCGCTACACGTATTTGCCTATACATTTTGCTTACATCAGCCATGAACACAACCGGATATTGTCTCCAGCGTAAAATTATTGAAATTAAATCGTCCTGCAACCTTGGACCTGTTATTAGCTTGTCATTTAATGAAGTACCGTTCGTCGTTTTATTGGACGCATCAAAAACTACTTGTAAACTGGTGGTGCTGCTTTCCTTAAATACTGCGTGATGTGGTAAATAGTGAACTCCATAACATTCTGCTCCTTCTTTGGTTCTAAATACGTGGTCAGTGTTAGCTGCTGGTCTCATGTGTGACAATTCTGAATATTCGTTGATACATTGCGCATACTGTTGAAACACTTTTGGGCGTTTTCCAATCGTTCTTTCCAATCCATAAAGTCTCGACAATGCTGCCTTTCGGGATTCACCAAGTTCCGGTCGTTGGAATTTTACGAAGGGCAACTTCACTTCATATCTGCCGTCCGATAATCTGCGATGTGTACGTTCGAAGCACTCTTCACAATCTCGTTCTTCTTGGGTTAGTGTTCGGTTGTCCTCAATGTTTTCGAGTTCCCAAAATCGTCGGAGTAATTCATCCGTTTGTAACGAACTATGGCACACGGTAATTTTGAGTTCAGGTTGGGATTTCCGATGGTCTGCACTGTCTACATCTCTAAACAGGATCCATCCCAACTGGGTGTTTTGTGCTATGGGTGATTCTTTGATTCCTCTTTTAATACCATTCATTAAAATCTGAGTATATGCATCAATTCCAAGCAAAATATCAATCTTGCCGGGAATATTATAGGTTGGGTCAGCTAACAATATCCCATTGAGATGGGACCATGATGATGAGCTCCGAAAAGTTCTTGTGGGTTGGAGACTGGTAAGTGACTTTAAAACATAAGCTGTGATGTTAACGAGTGATTTTATTGGTACCACAACTTGAGCTGAACAAACTCCAGAGACGGATGTTCCAATGCCAGATAATTTTATTGCGGTGTTACTCTTCTGTAATTGACACCTTTGGACACTTTCCTCAGTTATAAATGAACCTTGGGAGCCTGAGTCTATAAGAGCGCGTAATATGTGAACTCCAGTTTCAGTCTCTAGTTTGACTAATGCGGTAGCTAACAGCAAATCCGAAGGTGTCGGAGCTGGATAATGATG
The DNA here is from genome assembly GCA_963855945.1 of Thereva nobilitata. Classification (NCBI taxonomy): domain Eukaryota; kingdom Metazoa; phylum Arthropoda; class Insecta; order Diptera; family Therevidae; genus Thereva; species Thereva nobilitata. The sequence continues at coordinate 81,691,056 of OY979695.1, forward strand.
TAAAGATGTGAGACGATGCTCTGCCTGGCGTTCGGGTACTTGTTGCCTAGTATTAACTCTTTGTTGAGATGGTTGTGTTGGAGATCCTTGGAAGGCACCATGCAGTAATGAATGATGTCGTTGTCCACAGTGAAAGCACGATCTTGGATTGTTGCATCCTTGCGTGGGATGACTGAGTGCCAAACAATTTTTACAAATTGGCTTGGATAACACGAGGTTCATCCTGGCCTGTGAGTTCATATTCATAAACTTCTCGCACTGACGCAATGAATGTCCTTTGCTACACAAGGGGCATGAAAATGACTGCCTGACATGCGAAGATCTGGTTTCTCTTCTAAATCCTGATCCATCATGACGATTCTGACTGAAATCACTCCTTACCATCTCCAAATTGCGAAAACGACTATCCAAAAACGTTAATAATTCGTCTATAGTTGGTATATATTTCGCATTCGTCAATGAACGTTCCCATAAATCACGACTCTCCATCGGAAGCTTCTGTGTGAGGAGATAAATCATCATTGCATCCCACTTGTCTACTTCGATATCTAAATTTCGTAATGAATGTAAGCACTCATTCGTTGTATCTAACATCTTTTTGAGAGCTTCTGAAGATTCATGATGAATCACAGGTTGTGTTGTTGAAATCTGCAAATAATTATTTACTATTACACGTTTGTTATCATATCGTTGTTCTAATAAATGCCAAGCTGTTTCATAATTTCGCTCACACACATCCAGATGTTTAATTAATCTGGCGGCGTCACCAATTACATTTGCTTTTAAAAAATACAATTTCTGCACTCAAGGGATATTCACATTGTCATGAATGAGTGTCAGAAATAAATCTGAAAAGGATTGCCATTCTGTGTAACAACCGCTAAACTTCGGTATTTCAACACGCGGTAACTTCAACGCTGAGAGCTGTGTAGATCTGGGTACAGGGACAGATAATGGGTTATCTAATTCAGGTGTGGAGGGTAGGGTGGTGGCGGTATTAAAATTTGGACAATCGTCATTCACGGTCGTCCTGAAATTATCCAAAGCGTCGTTGAGTTCCCCGAAAAAATTTGAATATAACGTTTCCACTGTTGCAAAAACGTTCTCCGCGAAATAACGTCCCTGTCTGTCTTCATCGGTTGCATTAATTTCGATGACCCTGTTATTTTTACAAAAACTATTCCACGCTGTTTTTATCACTTCTATTTTACCGACTATTACACCTTTCGTACGTCTATCTCTGGCCAATTTGATATAATTGGCGCGACATGTTTCTATTTCTTTTTTGAAGCAGACTTGTTCTGCTATTATTTGGCTAATCGAGAAGGGAATTCGTGACTTCCTCGTCGCAGTTAATTACCGCGCCACTAATCATTTTTTTGTAATTTATTTCGCGCACTTCTCACTTATTTCCGAAATACACGTATATTTTATTAATAAGGATTAAGTAAGTGTGTGTTATTTATTAAATTTAATTCAATATGTTAAAAAATTTATTAATTAAACACCAAAGTTTTTATTTTTTTATTTTTTATTTAAAAATATTAAATATTATTAAGGAACTAACCTTAGCTCCACGAGTATGTACTCAACCTTATCCTTTCCTTTTTTCCACTTCCTTTTCTTTTCTTCTTTCTTCTAATTCTTTCTTCTTTTTTCACAATGTTCTTTTTCTTGCTTCAATTTTTTTTTTAATTCCGTTTCGACCGCTGAATCCGGCTCGAAGGACCAAATGATGGGGCTGGGCTCGAAGGACCAAATGATGGGGATGGGCTCGAAGGACCAATATAAATTCGTGATGGGATGTGTTTGAAGTTTTTATTGATTATAAAGTTGAACAATGTTGACTGATTGCGTGAAATTATTGAACGAAACCTAACTTTTATTTTACAAAAATGTCAGACTTATTTTTCATACGCTCAACTCAATAACATTTATTTATTTTATAAAATTCAAGGTGACCTTGCACAGTGCGTTTTGGTCAAGTGTTTTGGGCTCGAACAGCTTGTTATCCTGTTAGATGTCTCATAATGGTAATTACTAGTGGTTTAATTTTTAATTTATTGTACAGCGACGGTAGTCCCTGAGCACGACCAGAGCTCAGCGACTGCTATACTATACATTGAATTCAAAATTTTCAAATTTCATTTGCATATTATTAATTACTGGGCCAACTAAACGGGATTCCCAGCTATGACTAAGCTAATTTTGGGTCGCTCTTTCTATTGCGACTAGCAGCGATTCTCAATTCGTTAAGGTTTTCGAGATCTCACGGTTGGATTTCCAAAATTTCCAGAAAGATTATCTCGTTTTCCCTATTATACGAAATATTGTATTACGGGAAGACAACATTTTAAAAACCGCGTCCACGCCTACTATAAATTGAGTTGACAATTTTCAAATTTCATTTGCATATTATTAATTACTGGGCCAACTAAACTGGGGTAAATCTACAGTATACTAGTACCCACATCCTTTTTTTGAAATTTTTTTCATTTATATATTTTGGCCGGTGAGTTCATTTTTCGATAAATAAATCGTTGCTCGCTTACCCCTTTTCGAGTAATGATTTTTTAAAGTCGTTTAAATTCGGTTAGAAGAAAAATGATAACCGCCATATTATTTAAAAGGCCGAGGGGGGATGGGGGCAGAGCCCTCAAAATTGTAAGGGGTAACCTTAAGCGGGGGAAATGTTTAAAGGAGGTTATGTGGGCCGAACTCCCAAAAATCGAAAGGGGAAATCTTAAAAGGGGGGTATGCGTGTTTTTCTATTGCACCTTTTGTATTAGAAGAACATACAGGATGATTTGTAGTTTAACGTTCACTGCTAATTTCGCTATTTTCCTGAATCCTTGCGCGTGTATACCAATTATTAGTAGAGAGAAAATGAACAAACAATTTTTATTTTTTCATATTATATCTACATGCAGCTGAGTCAAAAGCCGAAAAGTTTGGAAAAATCAAATGCGAGCATAGGGAGAAAAGTGCATAAAAGTGCATTTTGAGTGCATCGTAACACTAATTTTTCATATTTATACGGCTCTATTGATCGTAGAAAATTACAAAAAAAAGGATAATACTCGTGAGTAAAAGGGCTATCGAGCTGGTGGGGCGAGGTTACGTTAAAAATATTTCCTAACCTCAAAAAGCCAAATTCTCATTTTATTTGCTTTTTTAACTAAAAATGCATTAAATCATGAACGAATCAGTGGATTTTCTTAAAAATTAGAAGAAACATGTATTTTAATGTTATAAACATGCTACTAAATTTTCAAAAAAAAAATCATTTTTATGTCCAAAATTGGTAATTTTCGAAAAAATATTAAATCATTGTAATTTAATGAGAAATGGTACTAGGGTAAACCTCTTTTTTTAAATGTAGGGCTTTTATATACTTTCTTGTATATATGCCGGAATCTGTTTATAAAGTTTAAATAAATAGTACTGTTTATAAAGTAATAATAAATAGTACTAAAGTCGGAAGTAAAACTGCAAAGCCTCCTATAGGCCCTTCTAAAATTAGGAACTCCCCAGGATAATAATATTGGTATGGATTCAGGAAAATCGGGAAATTAGCACTGATGTCGAACGTGAAGTTACAAATCATCCTATATGTTCTTCTAATACAAAAGATGCAATAGAAAAATGAAGTACGATTCTTATGGAATGGCAGAGCCCCATACCCCCTTTTGACATTTTCCCCTTTTGATTTTGCGGGCTGCGCCCCCTTCCCCTTTTTAGGGTTTACGCTTTCGATTTTGCGGGGCCAATGGCCCTCCGCCTTTTAAATAAGTGTCAATTTTCTGCTAACCGAATTTACACAACTTTAAAAATTCATTACTCGAAAACGGTAAGGGGTCATCCATAAAATACGTGTGGTGTTTTTGGCGATTTTTGAAGCCCCCTCCCCCTTGGTGAGATGTCGTGAGATTTGTCTAGTATTTACACTATTATGCGTATTTGTAGTGTAAATACGTTAATCTGTGCTTGATTGCGCTGGATTTATTTAAAAAAACATAATTTGTGTTGAAGAACAGTACCACAAAATCATCACAGTACCAACTCGGCATGCACCGAACATAAACTACAATACCTGTGGATTAGTATTGAGCAGGTGATTCTGCCCATCCTTTAGAAACCAATCTTATGGTGCCTTACTGGGATAATGGTTTCTTAACAAGAGAACAGAAAAATTTCAATTCTAGTTACAGCAAGCATATGGAATTTAAAAAAAAATTTTAAATTTTACATTATATTGACATACGAAGGTTGACTTTGGCAAAACATGTAATTATTACATGTATAGTCATTCACAATATTATTGTAAAGATGGAGATAGATGGCACTTTAGGATAAACAACCTGTAACTGAATGACCCAGGCCTTAGAAAGGCGGAATCTGAAGTCACAGCCAGCTTCTCAAATCGGCGTTTGAGCCGCCTGTACACCAGGATATAGATTCAAGAAGTATGGATCTGTTAGACTTCCATTCTTCACAGCTCTCGATATTCATAACAAAAGGTTTTCAAAATCTATCTTGGCCTCTAGTATGTCAGAGCAGATGGTCGTCGATTCAAAATTCGAATCCTGTAAGATGCTGAGATAACTAATTATGTCGCCTGGTGTTAATATCTGCTTTTTGTAGTTTGTTTTGTACCGCAGATAACATGTGTTCTGACTAATGTGAAAAGAGCCGATTCCTAATATAATCTCTATGATCGCAGTAGCATTGGGTACATTATGCACTTAAAATACTTAGGAGGGCATTAGGTTCCAGGTTTTTCAATTGGGCTTCTGCTCCTTTTTGTTTTGTTCCAGCTTAGGCCAGAACACTAGTTCAGCGTAGGGTCGCAATCTGTCTAAAAATGGTCGTATAAGTCAAAGAATACGTTACATTTCCAGTTTTTCCCAGGGCATTGTATAAAATGAACAAATACAGTATAAACGGCAATGGCTAAATTTTTACAGCCAATTGCTATTGAATCGAAATATATTAATAGTATCACGTATACTTTTTATGTAATGGATTCAATATTCCTTCCTTCATGTTCATCTGATATTGCACCAAGATTTTCGTGAATGAAATCAAAGTGCAGGTCCAAAAAGAAGATTTTAAACATTTTCTCATTTACAGATATTGTACTTAAAATTAAAGAAAACAAAAAGATATTAAGAAATGCAAAAAAAATTGCAGAAAAATCGAAAAATACCCATTTTGAGGGCTAAAATCCGCTAAAAAGTGAGCTTCCCGGGGTAAAAAATCGGTAGAGTTCATAACCACTTATTATGAACCCTAAAACGAAGCTCTCTGCCAATTTTCAGCCTGTACCTAATACCTAATTATTTCCGCTATATCGCTTTTTTCGGCTTAATTTACCTGTACTATTAATTTAAACCACTTTTCTCGCAATTTGACTCTGTTTCTTGCGGAAAAAAATTACATGATATTTGCCGAGACCCTCCCCCTCCCCCACGTGAGATTTGGTGAGATTCGGCTCGACGCCCTCCCCCCCTAAACGCCTCACGTAATTTATGGATGACCCCTAAGCGAGAGACGATTTTTTTTCGAAAAATGATTTCTACGGACCAAAATACATAAATAAAAAAAATTTCAAAAAAGTAGGAGGTGGGTACTAGTATTATGTACTGTAGATTTACCCGCCAACTTGATTGGGTTTCTGAAACACAATAAAACTTTGGCACAATTGACAATGAATACTGGCCCAAGAAACGACGATTGCGAAAAAAAGAAGGAAAGGGTTTTTTTTGTTATTGTGACTTTGCATGTGATAAATTCATATAGAAAGCTACAAAAAATAAACTTGTAATTTAAATAATAAAGAGTGTGTTTATCATAAGTTCTGTTTGAGAATCGGTGTTTTGCTTTTATTTTCTGTTTGTGTACATTTGATCCGATCTTCTAGATTGAATCTGGGTGGTGGTGGTACTGATTGGTGGTATTATTGTTTGAAATCCGTGATCCAGCTTTACAACTTCTAGTTGATATTTGCCGTGAAAACTACTTTCTAATAAAAACAACAAAACTGCAAGAAGTGAGTACGTTCAATAATTCTATCTTTTATTAAATTAAAGAAGATACTTCAGAGCCTCTGGCTTACATTTATAAAGTAGAAAACATTTCTTTTTCGATAGGTCTTTGACAGCATCAAATTTGGCAAAAGTTTAAAGTATCCAGTTCGCATTGTGCGCTGCCTAAAACCGCTTTGAACAGTACTAATACCGCTTTGAGCGCTGCGAGCGCCGAGTAAGAGCTCTTAAAGCGTTTATTTAGAGCGCTTTGAGCGCTAACAGAGAGCGCTTCGAGCGCCGAATAATATCAAATTTGCGACTTTTCATTACTTTTTAGAAAATGGATCAGTTTCTGGAAAATATAATACTTCGAGGAGAAACTCTAGCTAATGATCATATTCGGAAATTTGAAACTGTTCTTAAAAACTCTGGCATACATAGTGATATTGAGTACATATATCTTGACGAAATGCAATTACAGTTCCCCACAGCATACTTAGATTATCAGTGTTTACCAACAAAAAAGTACATGATAATTCTGTACTCGATGGAAGGCCCGGAAACTTATGATAAAATTCTAAAAAGAAATAACATAGGCCATTTTGTTTGTGTTCTTTTTGGCACAAACAATATTTATATCTATGACTCGGCAAGTGTAAAAAATTATTCCAATCAACTCAACCAGATTTTGCAAATTTTATTTCCATTTTGTTATTCTGAGATGGGAAATAAAGTGATTTATTCGCATGTTCAATGTCAGAAAAACGGGGTTGATTGCGGGATTTTCAGTATCGCCTTTTCCATTTCATTATTCTTAGGGTTTCGCCCAGAAATAATTGAATACAATATGGAGGCGATGCGACCACACCTATTGAGTATTTCTAGAGAAAAATCTATCATCCATTTTCCATTCCGTACTCTAACCGAGCATGAATACATTGATCGCCGGACAACTAAATATTTCAATCAACCGCTCGATGATAAAAATACACTTTTAAAAAGTATAAACGCACGCCCAGACCTCGCGAACGAGTACCTTGAGGACCAAACTCAGTCACTGACAGAAACCCTGCACACCAAAAAAGATTTTTTTTCAATTCCCAAGGGTATGAAACCAAGGGTATGAAATCAGAGTGTACACGATTCTAATATTCCCACTTTCATTCCCATATTAAAAGCAGACAAGGTGATGAAATCAGAGTGTGCACGACCAACAACATCAGACTCTTAGATTCGTGAATGATTCCGATATTCACAGTTACATTCCCTTATTAAAAGCAGACAAGGTAATGAAATCAAGGAATGCACCCCCGCCACAAAGATTGTTTTTTTTTTAATAATTAATATAAATATTTTAAATAATATATAAGCAAGTGGAATCCAATCGAATTAGATACGCAAGACCAAGAAGTATAGGAAAGAGTATGGGTGAATTGGATGATTGGACGCTCACAGAAATTTATATGTATGTGCTAAGCATCAGTATCGCCGGTCAAAGGAGAAAGAGAGAACATGGAACATGTTTGTACGTTGTTCTGGACTCCCTCTAGCAGGCCGTTGTGTATCTAAAACACCTCTCTCTCTTCAGTCCGTTGCCTTTAACGCCAACTTCAAAACTGGATCAATCCTCTGGTCGGCGCGGGAATTTTTATCTTTCTGCGATCTCTCGACACGAGAGACCAAAGCCACCCGTGCCTTGATCAAATATTATCTATTACAACTCGATTTATAAATACACCTACAATATCTGACAAATCCATCAATTGGCTCTCAATATTTTTCTCGTGCATGGCTTGTAAACATAGAAGGCTTTGGTACCAACCATAACCTTCTATATTTACAAGCCATGAACAAGAATCTCAATTGAGAGAATCGGACTACCAAATTCTCCAAATTACACTAACAACATAACGTGACTTCACCGAGTTGTAGTCCGATTGAGCGGAAATTCGCTCTCAATATTTTTCTTGTTCATGGCTTGTAAATTTAGAAGGTTATGTACCAACCCGATATTTTTACGCATACATTTTTTTACGCATACATTCTAACATCTCTTTACAATCTACACATGCTCTGTTCTACTGTTGCTTCCATTTGAATAGAAACATTCGAATAGGGGAAACAAGGAATATTTTCTGTTTCTTTCATACTCTTGTGTTTTTTGCATAAATTGTATATCCATCGCGCGTTTGTTAATATTTTTTTGGACTTTTTGCTTAATGTTATTGCTAATGGGCATATTCACACGTTGCCATAAGTCTGGTGAGAAAAACCGGTTTTATTCAGCTCCTAGCAACTCACACGGGGCGTAAATTATGGATAGTAAATTTGAATGTTTACAGGAACATTTAAATGTATTGCAGATGAATTTTACTTGTTAGAGAAAAACAGAGCTAAAGAATGCAAGAGATAGAAGTAACTTTTTATATGTGTGCTAGTTTTCACGCGTTTGGTTTTGCGTGAAAAATGTTTCGTTAAGTTCTTCCGCTCCCTTCCCTCTCTCATCTATAAAACCGGTTTTAGGCGCCATGAATATGCAATGTGTGAATAGGCCCAATCTCTTCTTTTCATACTTTAACTCTTTTACTTGTCCTTGAGCTCCACCTAATCACTCTTGTTATTATTGCTCGCTGATACTAATTCTGCTGTAATTATCAATTCCGCTGTGTAAAAGTTACGCCTGATTTCGTCGTCTATCCTTTTTTGGCCGCCATGGCACCATAGTTCTTCATTTATAATTCTATCTTGCCAGCGGATTTTTATAACACGGCGAATGATGGATTAACGCTTAGGCCCGTGAAGCGCGGGCCTAGGACGGCAAAATTTTAGAAGCTGCAAAATTTAAAGAACGATTGAAATTTAAAAATCATTTTAACTCAGTTTTTCTGTGTAGAGTATTTAAAATCTGAAGCTGTCGATTCGTTTGCTACTTTGCAAGAACTTTATAATTTTGTATCACCCTTTGGGAGATTTTGATGCAGCATACAAATCTAAGGCTCAAAAGCTTTTCTCAAACTCGTTGGTTTGCTCGACATGATGCATGCTATGCTTTAGAAAAAGAGTGGTCTGGAATACTTGATGCATTGAGCTTTATTGCAGAAAATACAGAAGAGCTATTATTGGATTCCATCAAATATGTCCCGAGGAATTTGATTCACTGGAATCTGAAAAAATGGTCCCATAAAGAACAGTGCCAGCGAACCTGTAAAGCACTTCATCAGCATATTTGAGGGAAAGATAAAAATTCCCGCGCCGACCAGAGGATTGATCCAGTTTTGAAGTTGGCGTTAAAGGCAACGGACTGAAGAGAGAGGTGTTTTAGATACACAACGGCCTGCTAGAGGGAGTCCAGAACAACGTACAAACATGTTCCATGTTCTCTCTTTCTCCTTTGACCGGCGATGCTGATGCTTAGCACATACATATAAATTTCTGTGAGCGTCCAATCATCCAATTCACCCATACTCTTTCCTCTACTTCTTGGTCTTGCGTATCTAATTCGATTGGATTCCACTTGCTTATATATTATTTAAAATATTTATATTAATTATTAAAAAAAAACAATCTTTGTGGCGGGGGTGCATTCCTTGATTTCATTACCTTGTCTGCTTTTAATAAGGGAATGTAACTGTGAATATCGGAATCATTCACGAATCTAAGAGTCTGATGTTGTTGGTCGTGCACACTCTGATTTCATCACCTTGTCTGCTTTTAATATGGGAATGAAAGTGGGAATATTAGAATCGTGTACACTCTGATTTCATACCCTTGGTTTCATACCCTTGGGAATTGAAAAAAAATCTTTTTTGGTGTGCAGGGTTTCTGTCAGTGACTGAGTTTGGTCATCAAGGTACTCGTTCGCGAGGTCTGGGCGTGCGTTTATACTTTTTAAAAGTGTATTTTTATCATCGACCGGTTGATTGAAATATTTAGTTGTCCGGCGATCAATGTATTCATGCTTAGATATTGTTATAGTCCAAGATCCCAGGGCCGCCAGACCTTACTTATTTTCTCAGAAACCAAATGTATGGGATTAAGTAGTGTAAGTACAAAATTTGAGTGTATGCGTACTTGCTAGCTTGGGCCGACGGCCAATTAACAGGAACTCGATAGTAAAGGTAAGTAAAAATAGTGTCCACATTTCTTAAAGTTTAAGTGCTGATTTTTACGTATGTTTTAGGGAATATAGTTAGAAATTAATAATCAATACTGCCAGACACTTTCCATCGGCGGTAACTTTTGAATGGGCCTTTTTATAGATAGAGTGGTTGGCGCGTCAAAAGGGGTTAAAATTGAAAAAAAATTCAAAAATTCAAAAATTTCTGCCACTAGTATTTAACGGTTATTTAGCCCTAATAGAGCCTACATACGCAGCGACAGAATTTTTTTTCAATTTTAACCCCTTTTTACGCCCCTACCACTCTATCTATAAAAAGGCCCATTCAAAAGTTACCGCCGATGGAAAGTGTCTGGCAGTATTGATTATTAATTTCTAACTATATTCCCTAAAACATACGTAAAAATCAGCACTGAAACTTTAAGAAATGTGGATACTATTTTTACTTACCTTTACCATCGAGTACCTGTTAATTGGCCGTCGACCCAAGCTAGCAGGTAGGCATACACTCAAAGTATGTACTTACACTACTTAATCCCATACATTTGGTTTCTGAGAAAATAAGTAAGGTCTGGCGGCCCTGGGATCTTGCTCTATTTGTTGGAGAATTAATAGGCGCTGCTTTTTATAGTCATAGCAGGCATGTAAAATGTACTTGCATCATTAAACAAGAAGAAGATTTTTTATTTAATTTAAAATAAAAGCCAGTTCCGTTTTAAATTTTCTTTCAATAGGTTATGGGCTTTTGCATGTGAAGAAAAAAAAATGGATTTAACGAGAGACAATCTTTGCGTACCGCAATTCGTCGGTAGCGATTATTCAATATGGAAATTTCGTTTAATGTCCTTATTAAGAGAAAAGGATTTGAAGGAACATATTATGAAAAGTCCAAAGGAAGATGAGGTTAAGAAAAATGACTGGCTTATTAAAGACGCAAAGGCGATGAACCTTATAATTAAAAGCATTGCCGATTCTCATGTCGAATATGTCCGGGAAAAAAATACTGCTTTCGAGATGATTACTGCTCTAGATGCAGTTTTTGAGAGGAAATCAATCGCAACAAAAATTTATTTGAAAAAGAAATTAATGTCACTTAAGTGTGAGGAAGGTACAACCTTAAATCTATTTTTCAAAGAATTTGAAGCTGCAGTGCGTGCCTATAAGTCGGCGGGAGGCAAAATTGACGATATAGAAATTATCGTCGATTTGTTAATGGCCATGCCTGACTCCTATGTGCATGTTGTTACTGCTCTAGAAACTCTCGAGGAGAATGATTTAACCCTTGAACGTGTTAAGAGTCGTCTGTTAGAGGAAGAATTGAAGCAAGAAACGAAAAATATGAATACGTCTAGTTCAGAAACCAATATTCCTGTATCGTTTTATACGAAAAATAAAACAAAGAAAAATATTGTGTGCTTCAAATGCGGAAAAAGTGGACATAAGTCCAATAGGTGCCGCACTAATCAAAATAAAGAATCTAACGTCATCAGTTGCAACAAAAACAAGAAAGCTTTTGCTTTAATGAGCGCAAATTCTAAAATTCACCATAAGTCCGATGAAATGATATACATCATAGATTCTGGTTGCACAGATCATATAGTTAACGACCCACGCCTGATATCAAAAGCAACTTCTCTAAAAAATATCTTCCCGATAAACATTGCCAAAGAAGGTGAATCAATGGAAGCTATGAAAGCAGGTCATATGAATATATCCTCTGTTGTCAATGGGCGGGAGAAGGACGGAACGATTAAAAATGTCCTTGTTGTTCCATCATCTCGTCAAAACTTATTATCAGTAAGTCAAATTGATAAAAAAGGAGGAAAAGTTCTCTTTGAAAATGGTAAAGCAACGATTTGGATGGAAAACGAAGTTATAGCTGAAGGTGAACTGAAGAATGGGCTGTACTGGATGAGGTGCAATATTATTAATACTACGATTAACACAGCAACAAACCAAGTTAACAACAATGTCTTATGGCATAAAAGATTGGGACACTTGGGAATGCAAAATGTTTGCAAATTAATTAATAAAAACATGGTTACCGGCATAAAAGAAAAGTTAAACAACAACATTATTTTTTGTGAGAGTTGTGTGATGGCAAAGCAGGCTAGGCTTCCCTTCAAAGGAACACGTACTAGAGCTAAACGTCCTTTAGAATTAGTTCACTCAGACGTCTGTGGACCGTCTAATGTAGTCACCTACGATGGTAAAAGATTCTTTGTGACGTTCGTTGACGATTACACTCATTTGGTGGTTACATATTTAATCGCACAAAAGTCGGAAGTTTTTGAATGTTTCAAGGAATACAAAGCAATGGCTGAAGCTCATCACGGCTTGAAATTGGATCGTATCAGATGTGATCAGGGTGGCGAATACTGTGCAAAAGACCTGAAGCGATTCTGTAAGTTAGAAGGAGTAACTATTGAGTATACGACTGCTTATTCTCCCGAATTAAATGGCGTGTCCGAAAGGATGAACAGGACGTTATTAGAAAAAGGTAAAGCAATGCTGATAGAAGCTAATCTACGAAAAGATATGTGGGGTGAATCCATTCTTACTGCGACTTTCTTAACAAATCGTAGTTGTACAAATGCACTTCAAAGTACAACACCATATGAATTATGGTTTGGCCATAAACCGGATCTGTCGAAATTACGTATTTTTGGATGTAGAGCATTCACCTTAATTCCTAAAGAAAAACGATATAAATTTGATAACAAGTGTGTAGAATGCATTTTGGTTGGTTACGGTGCAAATGGGTACCGCTGTTGGAATGATAAGACTCGTAGTATTATATATTCTCGGGATGTTAGATTTGATGAAAGGAAGTTTGCTACAGTGTCAATGAATATGATTGAATCATTCGATGAAGAACTTGAGCCTATAATTAATAAAACCCAAGTCAAGGAAGATGACACTTACGCTACTTCGAGTAATGATGATCAAAATTTGTCTGCTGTAACTCCTAAGAAATGGATATCGGACGATATAATAACAAGCACTCCAAATAACATCGTAACAGAAAACAGATCAGAAAATGAAAGCGAATACGAAACTCCCAAAGAACGACCAAAACGTAAAATAACTAAACCAAATCATTTTAAAGATTTTTATACTGATTTTGATGAGCTCGATTTTGAAAATGGTGGTGTTCATGCAGCTTACAACTTATATCAAGATGTCCCTAATGATTATAAGGATGTAGTTGGCAGAAAAGATGAATCTAAATGGAAAGATGCTATCAAAGAAGAAATTCAGTCGCTTGAAGATAATAATACTTGGACTGTTGTAAAGAAACCCAGTAGTGTAAAATTGCTTGATACCCGCTGGGTCTTTAAGGTAAAAACCGGGGATGATGCACGCTATAAAGCTCGCTTAGTGGCGAGAGGCTATATGCAAAGAGCCGGTGTAGATTATTCCGAAACATATTCTCCAGTTGCCCGCCTTCAAAGTATACGAATATTACTTGCTATTGCTGTACAGTACGGATTCAACGTTTACCACATGGATGTCAAAACTGCCTTTCTACATGGATTCATCCAGGAAGAAATTTATTTAAAAGAGCCGGACGGTATTAATGTTCCTAATAATCATGTTTTAAAGTTGAACAAATCGCTATATGGATTAAAACAAAGTCCTAAATGCTGGAATGAGAGATTTAATCAGTACATTACATCACTTGATTTCAAAAGATCATATGCGGATTATTGTCTCTATGTGAAAATTTCTGATGAAAGTCGCATTTACCTGATTTTATACGTGGATGACATTCTGATATGCGGGAACAACGAATTGATAATTAACGACATCAAGATAAAATTAGCATCAGAATTTCGTATGAAAGATTTAGGAGCTGTGAAAACCTTCATGGGCATGAATATAAGGTATAATCAAACTAAAAGAATAATGACAATTGATCAGAAGGATTACATACAGCGTATTCTCGAGCGTTTCGATATGCAAGATTGTAATGCAACTAATACACCAATGGAGGTAAACTGCAAGTTAACAAGAGATAATAATTGTGAAAAAACTTTGAATCCATATCGTGAGATGTTAGGAAGCATAATGTATCTTATGCTAGCCACGCGTCCTGACTTGTGCTTCGCAGTGGGTTACCTGAGCAGATTTCAAGAATGTGCTACGAATGAACACTGGGCTCATCTAAAAAGAATATTGAGGTACTTGAAGGGAACTTCGGATTTGAAACTGGTCTTCAAACATTCAGAACAAGATCCTATAAAAGGATTTGTTGATGCAGACTGGGCAAACGACACAGATGACAGAAAGTCGACCTCAGGTTTCCTGTTTCAAATATATGGTAATCCAGTGATGTGGTGTAGTAAAAAACAGGGTCTTGTTTCAACATCTACAACAGAAGCCGAATATGTTGCGGCCTCAGTCGCTTCAACGGAAGCAATTTGGTTAACGAAAATGTTGAATGATATGAATCTCGAGCCAAAACTGCCTATAAAGATATATGAGGATAACATGGGGTGCATATATGTAGCAAAGAATCCTGAAACTAAGCGTTCCAAACATATAGATGTTAAGTATCATCATTTAAGAGACTGTATCTGGAAGAAGCACATTGAGTTGGTGAAAATCTCATCAGAACATCAACTTGCAGACTGTTTAACAAAAAGTCTACCGAAGCCGCAATTCTGGAAATTTGTTAACTTAATGAGCTTACAGCGAGGGGAAGTGTTGGAGAATTAATAGGCGCTGCTTTTTATAGTCATAGCAGGCATGTAAGATGTACTTGCATCATTAAACAAGAAGAAGATTTTTTATGTAATTTAAAATAAAAGCCAGTTCCGTTTTAAATTTTCTTTCAATACTATTAAATTTACTTTAAATCCTTTTTAGTTTACACCTTGATGATGGCGGTTATTGCCGCCGAAACGTTGTGCTTATAAAAATAAGAAACAATAAACGATTATGGATTGGGTAAAGGCCCCAAAAAACAAAAAAAAATTATTTTTTCTCATAACAAATGTGAGAATAGAAAACATACAATAACTGAATGTAGGTCTGATTAGTTATAATGAACTATAGTAATGGCAGTTTTACTGGACACTGTAATGCTCACCAAATTCCAAGTATTAATTCATTTAGTATGTGTATTTACACACCTACTCACATAAGGAAAATTAATATAGATGACAACCAGTTGAACTAAAATTATTATTTTTTTTCTTCTCTTACTGTATCTTATTTTAAGTAATGTAACGCCCATGGATGAGTTTGAAATTATAATTATGCCATCCTGTACTTTGTATAGCTTTATTATTATTTTTTTTCCCTTTTCTATATATCAAGGCGATTTATCCCCTTTTTATAAGCACTATAAGTAATTTTTCATTTGTAACCTACAAAAACAATATAAATAATTTATTATTCCATGAGTTGTTTTTCCTATCCTTTTTCGTTATCTTCATTTTTACATTTTTGACTTCCCAGTTTATAGGTGTCGTTCGAAGCGTATTAACGGAAATATGTTCTAAAAGATTTTCATAAAATTCGGTCGAGCAGTTTTTTTGTTTAAACGACTTATGCGATTTTTGTACCTGCACGATATTGCGCGAACCGTTGTGATGCCGATCGTAGCGTATTACCGAAGTTATTAAATGACGTACGCGATTTTTGTACTTGCACGATATCGCACAAACGAAATTCTATATCAACTTCCTTGAGGTGTCGATCGAAGCGGATTAACGAAAATATGATCTGAAAAAATTTTCATAAAATTCGGTCGAGCCGTTTTTTTGTTTAAACGACGTAAGTGATTATTGTTCCTGCACGATATTGCGTAAACCGAAAAAGACATCCACTTCTTTGAAGTGCCGATCAAAGCGTATTAACGAAAACATTCTCTGAAAAAAAAATTCATTATAATCGATCAAGTCGTTTTTTTGTTTAAATGATAAGGTTCACAAGAACCTTCAATTGATTAATTTTCCCATATCTAATATACTCGTTGGAATGGAACCCGTTCTAAATGAAGTTACCTTTTCTGGATTCAGCAGAGCGTATCTTGCATCACTTGCCAAATTCTGAGCATTCTTTAAAAAGCGTGCACTTTTTGGACGGGGAATTGTATTCCACGTCGCGTCGTACAGTTTCTGAAAATTTAGGTTCATCCCGGAATTTCCAGTAGCTTCCGAAAAGTTTGGCCTGTTCGGTCAAGTCTGACAAGTCGTTTACATTGGGCGCGTTTAGGCCCGAGTTATTTTAACTCGGTTAAATTAGCACTGTTAACTTAGCACCGTTACTAGCATGTCATTTGACAGTTCTCATTTTACAGCTAATAACAAGCAAAAATAATAACATTTCTCATTTTACAAATAATAAAAAGCTAAAAAATGAATAATACTAATAATATCTTCATGCTGTATTGAAATATTTCTAAATTATTTGCTTACAACAAAAATTTACAAGCAAACGTCAATTCATTTTGGCTGTGCTATATTTTAGCTAAGCCAAAAAGCAGAAATAAGTTAGCTAACAGCGCTAAAAAATTGCTGTTTATATCGTTGTTAACTTGCCTAGCTCAGCTAAATTAACCTGGGCCCATTGATTAGTTTTGCTAATATCTCCTGGAATCGTTCGAATTTCCAATTGAAGTCATTTGCTTCCCAGTTTATCAGCGGCGCTTCAACTCGACCACGCGACTTAGAATCCTTTAGTATCGCAACAGAAAAGAAATCACTCCGAGCTAACTAAAATGCCGCAACAAAAATATTTATTTTAAATGAATTAAAACACTCCTTTACTGTAGTAGATTAATAAACTTATTTAAAATTGATTGATAGCACTTTTCAAGTTAATTTATTGCCGGCAACAAGTTCCGACAGACCGACTTAATTTAATATCTTTTAAGAGCCAAAATCCTATCTTCTTGCAACGTGACTTAAAGTTTTACAAAGTAATGGTGCTGTTACACGAATGACACACTTGCCATTTTTTCTGTCATAATTTGTCATTATCGTCATACACGGTCATAATTTGTGTCATTATTTCTGTCATAAAAAATAAACAACAACAATGCCATTAATTATGACCAGAGATTATGACAATTGTCATTTTTTGTCATTCGTGTAACTGCGGCATAAGCATTTTAAAACGTTTTTATTAGGTCGCTTTCTTGTCTGTCTATTTGTCCGGTACAAATTTTGCAATCGATTTTTCGAATACTTCCGCTTATCCTATCATGCTGTAATTTTGCACACAGCTTTGTCTCCGATGACCATACAATAAAGTGTAATCAATAAACCATTAAATCCATGGCGACCGCCTCCAAAGGGCAAATTAACATATTCTTCACAACCCTCTCGACCTGGGTATCAAAGGAGGGTATGATAAGTAGAATACAATAAGCAATATGGTATACTCAATATACCGTTAGATCCATGGCGGCCGTCTCAAGAGCGCGAATTACCATTTTCCCGGTACACATTTTGTAATCCAATTTTTGAATACTTCCGCTTATCCGATCATGCTAAAATTTTGGCCACAAATTGAGTTCCGATACAATGCAATATAGTATACTCAATATACCGTTACATTCATGGCGGCCGCCTCAAGAGGGCGGATTAACTTTGTCTTCACAAGGCCCTCGACATGGGTATCAAATGAAAGGGTAATATAAGTAGAACACAATAAGCAATATAGAATACTGAATATACCGTTAGATCCATGGCGGCCGTCTCAAGAGGGCGCATTACCATTGTCTTCACAACCAGGGCCGGACTAAGACTTTTCGAGGCCCTGTGCAACTTGCTGATGGAGGCCCCCTAAAGTTAAAAATTAAATACCACGATTTGACTATTTGCGTCCATACATAGTAAATTTAAAGTCTTTGGTTTGAAAGGTACAAAGGGTGAATAACTTACCCGTAGAAAGTAAGGTGTGTAATTTTTCACCTTAAAACACATAGTTACATTTTAAAATAAGGTGTTTTTTTTATATTTTCCATAACGAAACGCTTTTGGATTATTGACTCAAATTACAAATGAATGAGTTTAGAAACAAAATGAATAAAAAATCCATTAAAGCAACATAAAAACTAATAAATAAAGAGAGAAAATACTAATTTCAGCATTAAGAAAAATTAAAGTCATATTATGAAACAAAAACGATTTTAAACAATCATTTTTAATATACAATATGAAACAAAACAAATATGGTTAACACAGCTTAAAAAAATTTAGTGATTTTAAGATGAGTGTTTTACGCCTTTCCTTGCCTTGTTTTGGCAAAATAAAAAATTATGTCTGTAAAGTCCATTTTTATCATAACTTTATTTTTTTTTTTAAACGTAGAACCATCTGTAAGCCCGTACAATTCACCCTTATTAGTAGTACCAAAAAATAGTGAAAATGGTGATAAAAAATGGAGAATGGTTGTAGATTTTCGTCAACTAAATAAAAAAGTCATGGATGACAAATTTCCTTTAACAAGATTAGAAGATATCCTAGACAATCTTGGGAAAGCAAAATATTTTTCGACACTAGATTTAACAAGTTCATTTCATCAAATAGAACTACATCCAAAGTCGAGACCAGCGACAGCTTTTTCGACTGGTAAAGGACATTACCAATTCAAAAGACTGCCGTTCGGATTAAAAATATCCACGAATAGTTTCCAGCGCATGCTATCAGTAGCATTAGCAGGTTTAGATGCTGAAACATTTTTGTATGTCGACGATATAATTATTTTCGGACGAAATCTTGAACATCACAACAAAAGTCTACGACGAACGTTCGACAGATTAAGAGAATACAACTTGAAACTTAATCCACAAAAATGCAACTTTCTACGTACAGAAGTAGTATATTTAGGACATTTAATTACAAATGAAGGCGTGAAAACAGATCCTAAAAAATATGAAATAATAACAAAATATCCTGTACCAAAAAATGCAAAAGAGGTCAAACGATTTACAGCATTTTGTAATTATTACAGACGTTTTATACCGAATTTTGCAACAATTGCCAAACCTTTGAATGCGCTAACAAAAAAGGACGTTACTTTTGAATGGACTGTAGAATGTGAAAAAGCATTTGAAGAGTTAAAAAATAAACTAATTAACCCACCAATACTACAGTATCCAGATTTCAACAAACCATTTGTGTTGACAACAGATGCTTCAAATTTTGCACTAGGTGCAGTGCTTTCACAAGGAGAAATTGGTAAAGACCTACCCATCTCATATGCAAGTCGGACATTAGACAAACATGAGCTGAATAAGCCAATCATTAAAAAAGAACTACTTGGGATACATTGGGCGATAAAATACTTTAGACCATATCTGTATGGTAGAAAATTCATAGTAGTCACGGATCATAGACCATTAGTAAGCCTATTTACACATAAAAATCCTTCATCAAAAATGACCAGAGTAAGACTAGAACTTAGTGAATATGACTTTGAAATAATATATAAGCAAGGATCGCTAAATACAAATGCAGACGCACTGTCGAGAGTAAAGTTAGATTCAGAGATGCTAAAAGCGATGATTCCAGTAGATGCAGATATTAAAGTAGTCACAAGAGCTATGAAAAAACAAGTTATGGAAAAAGAAAGTAGTGTGCAACAACCAGAAGAGACAGGCCATCTCTACATATGGGAATGTACATCAATTTCGGAAACCAGGAACGTTACGAAACTAATTACAGATATACCCCGGGGGCAGAACAAAAGCAACAAAAATGAAATAAATAAAAATAAGAGGAAAATAAATAAATTGATGCAAGAAAGAGATGAAATAAAGCATGCGAAAATAAATTATAATAAAGAAAGAAACGAATGTACGATACATCTTGGTGATAATCTAGTAGCAAACTGGGAGTTACTACCGGAGAAGCTGATGAAGAAGTACAACAGTATGTTATCCTCATATATCTATAAAGATATATGAGGATAACATGGGGTGCATATATGTAGCAAAGAATCCTGAAACTAAGCGTTCCAAACATATAGATGTTAAGTATCATCATTTAAGAGACTGTATCTGGAAGAAGCACATTGAGTTGGTGAAAATCTCATCAGAACATCAACTTGCAGACTGTTTAACAAAAAGTCTACCGAAGCCGCAATTCTGGAAATTTGTTAACTTAATGAGCTTACAGCGAGGGGAAGTGTTGGAGAATTAATAGGCGCTGCTTTTTATAGTCATAGCAGGCATGTAAGATGTACTTGCATCATTAAACAAGAAGAAGATTTTTTATGTAATTTAAAATAAAAGCCAGTTCCGTTTTAAATTTTCTTTCAATACTATTAAATTTACTTTAAATCCTTTTTAGTTTACACCTTGATGATGGCGGTTATTGCCGCCGAAACGTTGTGCTTATAAAAATAAGAAACAATAAACGATTATGGATTGGGTAAAGGCCCCAAAAAACAAAAAAAAATTATTTTTTCTCATAACAAATGTGAGAATAGAAAACATACAATAACTGAATGTAGGTCTGATTAGTTATAATGAACTATAGTAATGGCAGTTTTACTGGACACTGTAATGCTCACCAAATTCCAAGTATTAATTCATTTAGTATGTGTATTTACACACCTACTCACATAAGGAAAATTAATATAGATGACAACCAGTTGAACTAAAATTATTATTTTTTTTCTTCTCTTACTGTATCTTATTTTAAGTAATGTAACGCCCATGGATGAGTTTGAAATTATAATTATGCCATCCTGTACTTTGTATAGCTTTATTATTATTTTTTTTCCCTTTTCTATATATCAAGGCGATTTATCCCCTTTTTATAAGCACTATAAGTAATTTTTCATTTGTAACCTACAAAAACAATATAAATAATTTATTATTCCATGAGTTGTTTTTCCTATCCTTTTTCGTTATCTTCATTTTTACATTTTTGACTTCCCAGTTTATAGGTGTCGTTCGAAGCGTATTAACGGAAATATGTTCTAAAAGATTTTCATAAAATTCGGTCGAGCAGTTTTTTTGTTTAAACGACTTATGCGATTTTTGTACCTGCACGATATTGCGCGAACCGTTGTGATGCCGATCGTAGCGTATTACCGAAGTTATTAAATGACGTACGTGATTTTTGTACTTGCACGATATCGCACAAACGAAATTCTATATCAACTTCCTTGAGGTGTCGATCGAAGCGGATTAACGAAAATATGATCTGAAAAAATTTTCATAAAATTCGGTCGAGCCGTTTTTTTGTTTAAACGACGTAAGTGATTATTGTTCCTGCACGATATTGCGTAAACCGAAAAAGACATCCACTTCTTTGAAGTGCCGATCAAAGCGTATTAACGAAAACATTCTCTGAAAAAAAAATTCATTATAATCGGTCAAGTCGTTTTTTTGTTTAAATGATAAGGTTCACAAGAACCTTCAATTGATTAATTTTCCCATATCTAATATACTCGTTGGAATGGAACCCGTTCTAAATGAAGTTACCTTTTCTGGATTCAGCAGAGCGTATCTTGCATCACTTGCCAAATTCTGAGCATTCTTTAAAAAGCGTGCACTTTTTGGACGGGGAATTGTATTCCACGTCGCGTCGTACAGTTTCTGAAAATTTAGGTTCATCCCGGAATTTCCAGTAGCTTCCGAAAAGTTTGGCCTGTTCGGTCAAGTCTGACAAGTCGTTTACATTGGGCGCGTTTAGGCCCGAGTTATTTTAACTCGGTTAAATTAGCACTGTTAACTTAGCACCGTTACTAGCATGTCATTTGACAGTTCTCATTTTACAGCTAATAACAAGCAAAAATAATAACATTTCTCATTTTACAAATAATAAAAAGCTAAAAAATGAATAATACTAATAATATCTTCATGCTGTATTGAAATATTTCTAAATTATTTGCTTACAACAAAAATTTACAAGCAAACGTCAATTCATTTTGGCTGTGCTATATTTTAGCTAAGCCAAAAAGCAGAAATAAGTTAGCTAACAGCGCTAAAAAATTGCTGTTTATATCGTTGTTAACTTGCCTAGCTCAGCTAAATTAACCTGGGCCCATTGATTAGTTTTGCTAATATCTCCTGGAATCGTTCGAATTTCCAATTGAAGTCATTTGCTTCCCAGTTTATCAGCGGCGCTTCAACTCGACCACGCGACTTAGAATCCTTTAGTATCGCAACAGAAAAGAAATCACTCCGAGCTAACTAAAATGCCGCAACAAAAATATTTATTTTAAATGAATTAAAACACTCCTTTACTGTAGTAGATTAATAAACTTATTTAAAATTGATTGATAGCACTTTTCAAGTTAATTTATTGCCGGCAACAAGTTCCGACAGACCGACTTAATTTAATATCTTTTAAGAGCCAAAATCCTATCTTCTTGCAACGTGACTTAAAGTTTTACAAAGTAATGGTGCTGTTACACGAATGACACACTTGCCATTTTTTCTGTCATAATTTGTCATTATCGTCATACACGGTCATAATTTGTGTCATTATTTCTGTCATAAAAAATAAACAACAACAATGCCATTAATTATGACCAGAGATTATGACAATTGTCATTTTTTGTCATTCGTGTAACTGGGGCATAAGCATTTTAAAACGTTTTTATTAGGTCGCTTTCTTGTCTGTCTATTTGTCCGGTACAAATTTTGCAATCGATTTTTCGAATACTTCCGCTTATCCTATCATGCTGTAATTTTGCACACAGCTTTGTCTCCGATGACCATACAATAAAGTGTAATCAATAAACCATTAAATCCATGGCGACCGCCTCCAAAGGGCAAATTAACATATTCTTCACAACCCTCTCGACCTGGGTATCAAAGGAGGGTATGATAAGTAGAATACAATAAGCAATATGGTATACTCAATATACCGTTAGATCCATGGCGGCCGTCTCAAGAGCGCGAATTACCATTTTCCCGGTACACATTTTGTAATCGAATTTTTGAATACTTCCGCTTATCCGATCATGCTAAAATTTTGGCCACAAATTGAGTTCCGATACAATGCAATATAGTATACTCAATATACCGTTACATTCATGGCGGCCGCCTCAAGAGGGCGGATTAACTTTGTCTTCACAAGGCCCTCGACATGGGTATCAAATGAAAGGGTAATATAAGTAGAACACAATAAGCAATATAGAATACTGAATATACCGTTAGATCCATGGCGGCCGTCTCAAGAGGGCGCATTACCATTGTCTTCACAACCAGGGCCGGACTAAGACTTTTCGAGGCCCTGTGAAACTTGCTGATGGAGGCCCCCTAAAGTTAAAAATTAAATACCACGATTTGACTATTTGCGTCCATACATAGTAAATTTAAAGTCTTTGGTTTGAAAGGTACAAAGGGTGAATAACTTACCCGTAGAAAGTAAGGTGTGTAATTTTTCACCTTAAAACACATAGTTACATTTTAAAATAAGGTGTTTTTTTATATTTTCCATAACGAAACGCTTTTGGATTATTGACTCAAATTACAAATGAATGAGTTTAGAAACAAAATGAATAAAAAAATCCATTAAAGCAACATAAATAAAGAGAGAAAATACTAATTTCAGCATTAAGAAAAATTAAAGTCATATTATGAAACAAAAACGATTTTAAACAATCATTTTTAATATACAATATGAAACAAAACAAATATGGTTAACACAGCTTAAAAAAATTTAGTGATTTTAAGATGAGTGTTTTACGCCTTTCCTTGCCTTGTTTTGGCAAAATAAAAAATTATGTCTGTAAAGTCCATTTTTATCATAACTTCGCTTTCAATGCTAAGTATTGCTAAAGGAGATTGTCTGTCCTGGCAGCTCTGAAGCGATTTTTAATAATTTTTAGATTTGAAAGTGTCCTTTCCGTTGAACAATTGATTACCATGTGTTTTTTCACAATTTCAGTTAAATGTTGAAATTCTGAGCCAAAATACCCGTTTAGATCGGTTCAATAATTAAATGTGACACCAAGTCCTCACACTAAGGAAACATATTGTAAATCTGCGAAAACCAAAACATGCTTCTTGGGGATTGTAGTACCCCAAAAGTTTTCTAAGGCACAAATTTTCGTAATAAATTATTATCAACAAAATAAGGAAAAGAAGAAATATTACTTAAAAATTCATCGGTCAGTCAAAACTAAATTAAAAAAGGAGTACAACATTACAGGATTACCGAACTGCAGGACGTCTTGAGGTGGATGCAGCGTTTACTTCTTCGAAATTAACAAAATACTTTCCCTCTACCTAACCATTTTTGGCTAAGCTACATAACTTTTACTGTGATATTTAAGAACGCGCGGGAAAAGACGTTGCAGTGACATCAATATTCTCGAAAACTATGTTGTATATCACCCTAACACTTTAACCCGATTTTCTAACAGTTTTTATAGCTTTTTTACTATTTCTATTATGGTAACGAACCTCCTTAAAAGACGTTTTTTTATAATAATTTTTCGCCATTCTTAAAATTTTGTTTATTTTTTTCCGTTTTGGTGGAGGCCCCTAAGTGGTGGAGGCCCCTGTGCTATAGCACTTGTTGCACATGCTTAAATCCGGCCCTGTTCACAACCCTCTCGACATGGGAATCAAATGAAAGGGTATAATAAGTAGAAGGCAATAGGCAATATAAGCCGTGTTTTTTTAATGAACTATATAGATGTTCGATCCAGTTCATTAAAAAAACGACAAGGGAAATTTCACTAAGCGCCATCTTCAGTGCTTTAAATATATTAAAATTAATCCGAAGTTGCGTGTCAATAAACAACTGTTACACGAATTCCCCTCTAGAAAATAATGAATAAGTTTCTAAAAAATAAATTATTTGTTTCCTCATGCCTTCAAATTTGCTCTCGTCACTTCTATGTTGTTTTTATTTTTAATGACGTTTTTCCGACAGCCGGTAAGTATGCTACATTCCGAAAAGAAAGGGAATTTTGAAATGTCCCAAGACCTGGATAAAAACCTCGATAAAACCTGGGTTTTCAAATTTGTATGGGGAAGAACTATACAGTTCATTAAAAAAACACGGCTATAGTATACTCAATATACCGTTAGATCCATGGCGGCCGTCTCAAGAGGGCAGATTACCATTGTCGTCACAACCCCCTCGACATGGAAATCAAATGAAAGGGTATAATAAGTAGAATACAATAAGCAATATAGTATACTCAATATACCGTTAGATCCATGGCGGCCGTCTGAAGAGGGCGGAGTACCAATATCTTCACAACCCCCTCGACATGGGAATCAAATGAAAGGGTATTATAAGTAGAACACAAACAATAAGCAATATAGAATACTCAATATACCGTTAGATCCATGGCGGCCATCCCAAGAGGGCGGATTACCATTGTCTTCACAACCCCCTCGGCATGGGATTCAAATGAAAGGGTATAATATCTAGAAGACAATAAGCCATACAGTATACTCAATATACCGTTAGATCCATGGCGGCCATCTCAAGAGGGCGGATTACCATTGTCTTCACAACCCTCTCGACATGGGAATCAAATGAAAAGGTATAATAAGTAGAATACCATAACCCATACCGCATACTCAAGATAACGTTAGATCCATGACGTCTATCTCAAGAGGGCGAATTACCATTGTCTTCACAACCCTCTCGACATGAGAATCAAATGAAAGGGTATAATAACTAGAAGGCAATAGGCAATATAGTATACTCAATATACCGTTAGATCCATGGCGGCCGTCTCAAGAGGGCAGATTACCATTGTCGTCACAACCCCCTCGACATGGGAATCAAATGAAAGGGTATAATAAGTAGAATACAATAAACAATATAATATAGTCAATATACTGTTAGATCCATGGCGGCCGTCTGAAGAGGGCGGAGTACCATTTTCTGCACAATACCCTGGACATGGGTATCAAATGAAAGGGTATTATAAGTAGAACACAATAAGCAATATAGAATACTGAATAAACCGTTAGATCCATGGCGGCCGTCTCAAGAGGGCAGAATACTATTGTCGTCACAACCTCCTCGACATGGGAATCAAATGAAAGGGTATAATAAGTAAAATACAATAAACAATAAAGTATACTCAATATACCGTTAGATCCATGGCGGCCGTCTGAAGAGGGCGGAGTACCATTTTCTGCACACTACCCTCGACATGGGTATCAAATGAAAGGGTATTATAAGTATAACACAATAAGCAATATAGAATGCTCAATATACCGTTAGATCCATGGCGTCCGTCTCAAGAGGACGGATTACCATTGTCTTCACAACCCCCTCGACATGGGAGTCAAATGAAAGAATATAATAAGTAGAATACAATAAGCAATATAGTATACTCAATATACCGTTAGATCCATGGCGGCCGAGTGGATTACTATTTTCTTCACAACCCCCGCGACATGGGTATCAAATGAAAGGTTATGACAAGTAGAATACAAAAAGCTATGTCGTTAGATCCGTGACACCCGTCTCATGAGGGCGGACAACCATTTTCTTCACAACCCCCTGGACATGGGGATCAAATGAAAGGGGATGATAAGTATAATACAATAAGCAATATAGGATACTCAATATACTGTTAGATCCATGGCGGCCGCCTCAAGAGGGCATACTAGCATTTTCGTCACAACCCCCGGGACACGGGTATCAAATGGAATTGTATAATAAGTAGAATACCATAAGCCATTATATCATCAACATGTTCAAAATTGATTGCAAAATTTCACACACAAAACTAAAAAGCAGAAAATAAATACTTGAATAAAAAAAAACTTTTTAATGTAAAACGTTTTTAAAACGAACTAAAAAATATAAAATAAAGTCTCCTAGCCCCATACAGATTTATAACCCCATACATATTCCTAACACCATACAGATAGTCCTGAAAATTTGTAATTGTGAATTTGTAATATAGACCAGTGCAAATAATTTTTGGAAACAAAAAAATTATTAACAGCACGGCAAATGTTGGAAAGTGAAGGAAATATAGCGCAGCCAACCAGAAAAATAAATTCAAGTCGATCTGAGTTACGAGGGTGAAATAGGGGCAACTATAAGGGGTGAAAATGGTTTTTCACGATTTTCAGCGAAACTAGACCTCCTATCGAAAAAAGTTTAATATAAAAGTTGTAGGTAATAAAAAGATCTACAACTTTTGTACAATCCATTTTTTCAATCAATGTTATTTTTCAATCATTGTTTTAAACTTTTCATTATTTATTAAAATTGGCAATTGAAATCCTTGAATAATGTAAGATAGAAAATAATTAGTTTTCTTTGAATACTTCCTAGAAAAAAATTTACTTTGGTCAATTCAAATAATTTTAATTTCATTAAAAAAAATGTATAAATATAATTAACTAACAACCAACTAAGTTAATAACTTTTTATATCGGGCTTGCTAGATAGTAAAAAAAATGATAAACAAAAAACACAAAAAGGGGACCATCTCTGCCCGTTTTCGAGAAAGGGCGTTTTGGATTATGGTTATGGGAAAAAATGTGTGATGTGTGCATTAAAATTGGCAATTGAAATCCTTGAATAATGTAAGATGGAAAATAATTAGTTTTCTTTGAATACTTCCTAGAAAAAAATTTACTTTGGTCAATTCAAATAATATTAATGACAAACATTTCATTAAAAAAAATGTATAAATATAATTAACTAACAACCAACTAAGTTAATAACTTTTTATATCGGGCTTGCTAGATAGTAAAAAAAATGATAAACAAAAAACACAAAAAGGGGGCCATCTCTGCCCGTTTTCGAGAAAGGGCGTTTTGGATTTTGGTTATGGGGAAAAATGTGTGAAATCATGGTTATGATTTAGAATAAAAAGGTAATGAAACAACTGTCGAATTCCACAAATAGGGTATCTTTGTAATCGTTAGAAATTCGGCTTTCATTTAATTAATAAAACCAATAGTCTACCACGGGAAACACAGAAATAAAGGGGTTTATTTGTAAAAAAAATATGAAAAAAAACAATTATTTGCCCCTGTAACTCAAACAGTATATCGTTAATGTCCTTTGTTCTGAACTTTTTTAGCATCCTCAAAAGTTACCTGAAAATTTCTTGGAACACGTCAAGTCTCCAGCTGGCTTGATTTTTCGATATTTGCCATTCAAAAATAGATATCAACATTTTATTTCAACGATTTCTCCCTCTTTTTCACTCTAATTCAAAAAGTAGGTCGTTAAGGTCCTTTTTTCTGAACTTGTTTAACATCTCCTAAAGCTGCTTAAAAAGTTCGTGGAAAATTCCAAGTCTCCAGCTACCTTGTTTTTTTTTTGCTATTTACGATTCAAAAATAAGTGCAACTCACTGATCTGTTTTTACTGTTTTCAGTGTTTCAAAATACTAAAAACAGATCAGTGAGTGACACTTATTTTTGAATCGTAAATAGCAAAAAAACAAGGCAGCTGGAGTCTTGGAGTGTTCCACGAATTTTTTAAGCAGCTTTTGGAGACGTTAAACAAGTTCAGAAAAAATTTAAAACAATGATTGAAAAATAACTTTTTGAAATCAAGTTCTTTCAGTTTTTCGCATTTCCTGGCAAATTTGTCCATATTTTTTCTACACCATCTGAAACTAGACCTTTCAACAAAAGAAAAAATCCTTAGATTTTTTGAAAAAAATGTTTTTAGAACATGGGCATTTTCGGCTGAAAAAGAGGTCTCTTTTTAGGTTTTAATTCAAAATAAAACGTAAAAATAAATATTTTGGTTCAAAAAAATTACAGCGCGTTTGCGACATAAAAAGGTAAGTTTCCATAAAATTTAGTGAAAAAAATTTTTTTTTGAGAGAGATAAAAATCAAAAACAAAAACACTAGTTTTTTTGATTTTCCTCGGAAATTTGGGTTATGTGAAAAAATGGTTTGTACAAAAGTTGTAGATCTTTTTATTACCTACAACTTTTATATTAAACTTTTTTCGATAGGAGGTCTAGTTTCGCTGAAAATCGTGAAAACCCATTTTCACCCCTTAAAGTTACCTCTATTTCACCCTCGTAACTCAGATCGACTTGAATTTATTTTTCTG
This sequence comes from Thereva nobilitata, assembly GCA_963855945.1. Taxonomy (NCBI): domain Eukaryota; kingdom Metazoa; phylum Arthropoda; class Insecta; order Diptera; family Therevidae; genus Thereva; species Thereva nobilitata. The sequence goes on from OY979695.1 coordinate 81,720,196, forward strand.
GTTGGCTGCGCTATATTTCCTTCACTTTCCAACATTTTTCATGCTGTTAATAATTTTTTATCATTTTTGCCTTTTTAAAAGGTATCTGCACTAGCCTAATAGCTGTGAAAATAGTTGTAAGATTTAAAACGAAAAAACGTGGGGCGCATGCATGATTGATGCGAATGATTTCTCAACCTACTCTACTCTCTGCAGTATTGTTTATAGCTGGGTTGAGAAATCATTCGCATCAATCATGCATGCGCCCCACGTTTTTTCATTTTAAACGTTACAACTATTTTCACAGCTATTACAAATACACAATTACAAATTTTCAGGACTATCTGTATGGTGCTAGGAATATGTATGGGGTTATAAATCTGTATGGGGCTAGGAGACTTTATTTTATACTTTTTAGTTCGTTTTAAAAAAGTTTTATATTAAAAAGTTTTTTTTTATTCAAGTATTTTTTCTTTTGAGAACGGAAAATCATTCTAGGAATATGCAATGCTTAAGAATTTGAGATATTCAATGACAGTGTGGGAAGGTTGAATTTTAGTTTTACCATGCCATTGGTCTTTCTTTTAATTTTATTTTATATGACTCTGGTAGATCCGGGGTCTTATGTTGCTTTAAGTCATGTTTCAGGTTAATATATGTAACTCGCGCTCTAGTGTATCGAATAAAGTACGAAGAAAATGTTCGTTTGCTAACATTTTTTTGTCTAGAAAAATCTTATAGATTTGCCACTAATATCGTTATTTGGACTAGCTTCTCTCAGGATTATTTTGGCACCAGTTCTGGTACTAGTCAGTTTCCCAGATTATTTAAAAACTCTAAGTAATAGGCCTTTCAAATTGTCGAAAAAACATCGTATTTTTGCCAACCGAGCCATTCGCAGTATTTTTTAAAGCACGAAAAACGGTTTTCGGCCCTTTTTTTGACGCCATTTTAGTTCATCAAATTCTAGGGAATTTTTCCATATTTGACCTTGCGGATGGCTCGGTTATCTAATTTGACTGGCCTATAACGCGAACAAAGGTTGTGTCGTTGGGATGCACCTTAGAATAGAGAAGATAAGGAACAGAAAACAGCGTACATGTATACGGATTCGAAGGAAGCATTTGGATTCAAAAACCTCTCGCTCTAAAGAAAAGAAACAACCATAGACCATTCAAACACGAGGGATCATGGTCCCGGAGCACACGTTTTTTTTCGGCCATGGGAGGCGTGCGGAGATGCAATAAGTGGAGAGTTTCGTGCTCCGGTGGAGACTTTTGTGTTCCTGCCTTTGGCCTGCGAACACGGAGAGCAAGCACTCACGCCAATAAGATATCAATGCTTTGGCGATAAAAAAAACTTCCAAACAGTAAAATTTTGTAATATGTAAGAAAAAACTTTTTAATTATTGAGAATTCAAAGTGAGTGAGTGAATTGTTTTTAAATAAATTATTTCATAACAGTGAAAAAACCTCGATTTTGTTTTTAAATAAATTATTTCATAACAGTGAAAAAACCTCCATTTTGTTTTTAATAAAACAATTTTACATCTCACTAATACGAACAAATATCACGTAGCAACACAAAAGCTGCTTCCATCGCTGTTGCCCCGTGTATTTTCAGAAAACTTGCAGCAAAGCTTTTGGTTGCAGAACTATGGTCCCTGGTGTATGAATGGGCCTATTCACACAGTGCATATTGATGGCAAGTAGATGAGAGAGGGAAGGGAGCGGAAGAACTTAACGAAACACTTTTCACGCAAAACCAAACGCGTGAAAACTAGCACACATATAAAAATTTACTTCTATCTCTTGCATTCTTTGACCTGTTTTAGACGGTGCGCTCCAGCGTATGCGCCTCACGAACGTTTGGTGATGAAGGGAGGAGTGCGAATGAAGAGAGACACCACCCACTTCTCCCTTTATCCACAAAGTTCGTGAGGCACATGCGCACATCAAATTTGCTAAACATAATTACGCCGCGTGTGAATTCCGAGGAGTTGAATAAAACCGGTTTTACTCAAAACACTTATGGCATCGTGTGAATAGGATCAATGGGCCAACGCACACCAGATCATAGTTATGGCACATAAAACCGGTTTTACTACACTCCTCGGAACGCAGACGGGGTAATAGCATCTTGTGTAGTAACCTTGAATCTTTACAGGAAATTTTAAATGTATTTGTGCATATGAAAATTAGTTGTCATAGCTTTCATTTCGTTGACAAATAGAAAAACGCCACACAAAGTTCTTAATATCACTCTTTTCAATATGTTCACAAAAAAAACAAAATTTTCAGACCACTTGAACAGGTTGATGAACAAAAAGCGAATAATTAAAGAATTTCAGAGGGAAAATGCTGAGCTCAGAAAGAAGAAGATTTGACATAAGAAGAAGTATAATATGCATGTGTTAGTTTTCACGCTTTTGATTTTGCGTGAAAATTGTTTCGTTAAGTTCTTTCCTTCCCTTCCCTCTCTCTTCTATAAAACCGGTTTTATGTGCCATAACTATGCACAGTGTGCGTTGGCCCAATGGCCATAGGTTTTGTGGAAAAAGGTATGGACTGACTAGGATTGAATAATAAAAGATTACTTTTATTCAAATAATTCGCTTTAATTATATTTTTAATAAAGGGATCTTCGCAGTCGGAAAGTTCGTTGACGACTGACTATGAAGACTCAAGTTAATATGCTCCAAAGAGAGACTATAACAGAATATGATGATAGTAACGTTGTGAATTTTCAACATCTTCCGAGCGGGCAGATTGGCGAACCTCCAATGGATATAATAGCTGTATGGGACGTCTCATCTCCTTGCCATCTTCAAAACGCACTTTGCAAGCTCGCACCTTCTTATCTCTTCCCGGAAAGCTTCTCTCTATGACGCCTAATATCCAATGAATTCGTGGCGTAGCATAGTCGTATACCAAAACAGCATCACCAAGCTCAATCTCTTTTGATATCGTCTTCTCGGAATGATGGGCCGATCTTAGTAGTCGTAGATACTCTGCTTTCCATCGTTTCCACAGAAAAGAAGTATAGCGCATCCTTGTTTTCCATCTAGAGCTTAACTCTCCCTTTGTCCCCTCATCTTTAGCTAGTTGGATTTCAGGATTGGAATGTGTTTGAAAACGAGCTAAAAGAAAACATTCTGGTGTAAATGGCTATAGATCTAAGGGGTCGTCACTTAAATAAGTTAGTGGTCTTGCATTTATAATTCTTTCGGCCTCAGTTAACAGTGTGTAAAGCTCATCGCCGCCAATTTTTGCCTTCCAAGGTTTTTAGGATGTCCTTGACACTTTTTACCAAACGCTCCCAAAAGCCTCCCCACCAAGGAGCTCCTTCCCAGATGAAGCGCCAGGTAATTCCGTGATTGCTTAAAAAACCATTAAAAATCTCATCATTCAATATTTTGTTTACAGGTATCACTTCTGTAGCAGCCTTCTTAAAAGTTTTTGCGGTCAGACAATATCAGCTTCGGGGTGTCGGGATATAAATGTTCTAATGGCCAAAAGACATTTTTCCGTAGTTAGGTTAGGAATTAACTCCAAATGGATTGCTCATCGCACAAGATCATAATATATACCTTATGTTGTCCGTTATCCTCATTGGTATACAGGGGACCAGCAATATCTACACCAACTGTCTCGAAAGGTCTAGATGCCAACAACCGTTCCCTAGGTAATGGTGCAAAAGGGTTTGAACCCGGATTTCCTTTTATTTTTCGGCAAAATCTGCAGTGGCTCACAATTTTCTTAATTAATTGACGTCCGCTTGGTAACCAAAATTTCTCTCGAAGATGTGCAACGTCGTGTTAACTCCTCCATGTAATACTCTTTCACGCAAATCAGCAACTATTAGTTTGCTTAAATAGCTGTTCTTAGGTAGAATGATAGGATTGGCCATGTCAAGTGGTTCGTTCAATAGTTGCAAGCGACTACTAACGCGAAGAAGACCGTCATCATTCAAAATAGGGTTAAGAGTCAGCAGGGTTGATGATCGCGGAATCTGTTTTCCCTGCTGCAAAGAGAAGATTTCATTACTAAAATATTTATTTTGAAAATACTTTATCCAATATTTTTCCGCTTTCTCCAGTTCCGCTGCTTCTAAAAATTTAGCCTTTGAGACCCCTTTAAATGCAAATTTGTCTACGGCGCGTAATACATAAGCTGTAATGCGTAGAAGTCGACCACGGTTGCTAATTTGATCAAATGGTAGCAATGGTTGGATAACTTCAAGACCTGTAGAAGTCAGTCGTTGTTCGGCGGGTGCTAGCAACACTGCTGATACATTTAAGGGCTGGTTTTCTCTTGGCCACTCTTCTTTACCTTTGCTCAACCAACTGGGGCCGTCCCGCCATAATGATGATCCAGAAAATTGTTTAAGTGATATCCCCCTTGTAAGAAGATCTGCAGGATTGTCCTTGCCGCTACAATGACCCCAAGCATTAATATCCGAAAGCTGCTGTATTTCCTTTACACGATTGGAAATAGAAGGTTTCCATTTCTGAGCTTCCCCTCTCAACCAATGTAATGCGACTTGCGAATCTGTCCAGAGGTAATGATTTTCAAAGGGCATGTCTGCCTTTTTAAAATAAGCGCTTAACCTAGCAGCAATTAGAGCAGCCGTTAATTCCAATTAAGGTAAGCTAAGGTCTTCGTCTTGACGTTGTTTAAGCGGTGCCACACGCGTCTTTGCGCAGAAAAATGAAACTTTTAGACCATCTAAATCGTCCTCAGTTCTGACAAAGGCTACTGCTCCAAAGGCTTTTAGACTCGCATCGACGAATATATGTACGTCTGTAGTTTTATATGAAGCATGCGTGCCTACCCATCTAGGCAATGGAAGTGTGCCAATGGCGTCCAAATCTTCAAAGCAACTATTCCATTGCATAACTAAATTTTCAGTTAACGATTGATCCCATTTTAAATTAAGGCGCCACACCGATTGGAACAGGATCTTTAACTTGATTACTATTGGACCTAAAAAACCTAGAGGATCATATATTCGCGCAATTACCTTCAAAACATTTCGTTTCGTAGCTACTAACGCCTCACGTAAATAGTCAGGCTGAAAATTAATCATTAGCTTGTCACTGTAAATATTCCATTTCATACCCAAAATGGTATGCACATTTTCGTTAGCCGTAGAAACCCCTTTTCTAATAGTAGCATCATTACTAGTCCACTTCCTCAGATTCATGAATGCGCGTCCCATTACTTCAACTGATTCCTGACAAAATTTCTCGGGTGAGTGCTTATCATCAAGACTTACCACCAAGTCATCCATATAAAAAGAATCACGTAATATTTTACAAGTCGTTGGAAATGCTTCAGCTTCTGAATCAAGATGCATCTGCATTGTGGCACACAATAAAAACGGGCTACAAGTTACACCAAACGTGACCCTAGTCATCGGAAAAACCTGTAAAGTCGGGAAATTTGTAACTGAATGTAACCTTTTGGAGAACCAAATGAAACGGTGGTTGTCGCGGTTTTCTTTGGCTAACGAAATCTGCAGGAAATCCTTTTCAATGTCAGCTGCTAGCGCTATCTTTCCCAGTCGAAACCGCAACAAGATTTTTAAGATGTCAGGAAGCAGATTAGAACCATTCCATAAACAATCGTTTAGCGATGACACATCTGGTGCATGCGAAGAAGCATCGAATACTATCCTAATTTTTGTCGTCGACTTCTCGGGTCGATAAACTGGACGATGCGGCATATAATATTTCCTTGATGATATAGTAGGGGAGCTGGCACTTGAAAAAATCGTGTCGTCCCAAACTTCTGCCGTTTGGTATATAAGCTTTTGAAGTAATTTTAAGCATTTTTTATAATATGACATTTTTGCGGGAAGTGGACCCACTTCGAGTTAGGGGTTTTGGGGGGTAAAAAAGGGGTTAAAATTGAAAAAAATATCTGCCGCTTCGTATGTAGGTTCTTTTAGGGCTAAATAACCGTTAAATACTAGTGGCAGACATTTTTTACCTTTTGGACCCTCCCCAAGCCACCCCTAGCTGAAGTTGCAGTTTTTCTCCCCACACCCTAGCAAATAGTCAACAATTTCTGCCACTAGTATTTAACGGTTATTTAGCTCTAGTAGAACCTACATACGAAGCGGCAGAAATTTTTTTCAAGTTTAACCCCCTTTTTACCCCCCAAAACCCCTAACTCGAAATGGGGCCACTTCCCGCAAAAATGTCATATTATAAAAAATGCTTAAAATTACTTCAAAAGCTTATATACCAAACGGCAGAAGGTTGGGACGACACGATTTTTTCAAGTGCCAGCTCCCCTACTAATACTCCTTGATCCGCTGGCTCGGCAAAGCCTGCTGAAATAAATTCTTGCATTGTATCATCATACTCGAAAAGCTTTTGTGGTTCTCTGGAAAGTCTCTTCATTAATGAACGTAACCTCGATAAGGCGTTCTGTCGATTATCTTCCAATATTACATCTGGGTTCTTCCATGGTAATGAGGCTTCATATCTAGTGCTTGTCTTACGTAGATATCTTTGCTGTAAATCTTTTGTAAATGTCTTCATCTCAATATCATTGCTTTGTATTCCTAAAAGCTCCAAATTCCACATATTTTCCATGGCAGTCAGACTACAAAGAGACGAAACATTTTGGCAATTTGAAAAATTTTGTTTACTTACAGGAGTGGGACCCTGAATTGTCCATCCAAATATGGTTTCTACCGCAGTAAGTCGATTGCTTATTCTCCTGTAATTCCCTGTAGCAATTGCCCAGTAATAATCCGATCCCAAAAGCACACTCAAACCTCTCTCCTGTTTAATGGAAATGTTATTTACATCGGCTAAACTCAATTCACACAATTCTGGGACGACATCTGTAGTAGGAGCAGGTAAAATATCCAAACAGATTTCTGGAACAACAACAGCCGGAATCTCCACAAACTGATCACTATATTGGCTTTTCATAATTAATTTCACCATCGTACATTTTTTGCTAGCTGAAAGTTTCGTTTTTCCGAACGGAATAACATTTAGATGTACAATCCCAACTATAGGGAGATTTAATTTCTTAGTCGTAGCTTCTCGTACATATGTGCGCTGGCTTCCACCATCAATAATAATTCACCCAAACAATTTATTGGCTTCTGATGGGCATATTAACAACACTCGCGCTGTTTGCAAGAAAACATTCGTAATGTTTTTCTTATAGTTACCCGGCAAACACAAATTTAGCACTTTACTATTCAAAGGATCATTACTTGCTATTTTATTATCACTGTTTTGCTTTATTCTTGGTGGAGTTACACATAACCGTGGCATGACTAGATTTGCATTTTCTACAATGAAGTCTCTTCGCCCGACGAAATCTAGCGGTATGGCCTTGTTGTGTGCATCTGTAACATCTACCATCCTCTTTTAGTAATTGTTTTTTCTTATCTAAGTCCTGAATAACATTACATTCGCACGTTGAATGCTCCAATGATTTGCAGAAAAAACAATGAGTAATCGGCGACCTTGTAGTTGGCGTTAATAAACCTGCTGCTGTACTTGGAAGTGTGTTTTTAAAACGTACATTTTCCCTGGGCGTTTTCTCAATACAAGCACCGATCGCTCAATTGATTCCACTTCCCGTTTCAAAAATTGCAATATATTTTTGACTTGCTTATCTCCATCAAATGACAAAGTGGAATCACTGACCGATGCTGATGTATCCTTGTCGTCATCTCCGTTCTCTGCAGATTCCTTCTGTATGCGATGATAATTAATTCTAAGTTCGTTTGGCATACACTTAAGGAGTATTGTTTTAAACATTATATAATAATGCGTTGTAGGAACACCTAAAGCAGTAAGTGATCGACTACAAGCTATCACTGTATTGTAAAGATGCCTAAGTCCGTTTGCATCGCTTTTATTTTGTACTGGTGAAATAGACATTAGATTCTGCATATTTCTATCAACTAATTTCTCTTTATCGCCGTACTCTTTCTGCAAAAGTGTTATAGCTCCATCATAACATGCAGGTGTGGGTGTGAAGCCTGCTATCGTTTTGGCTGCGTTTCCTGTTAAAACGGTCTGTAGTAAATTAAATTTTTCTGAGCCTGTGAGTGTCCTATTTTCATGAACCGAGGTCCTAAAATTTTCCCAAAAGGGAATCCATTCACAGTAATCTCCGGAAAATTTCATTAGCTGTAATTTTGGAAGTTTGACGCCTTGAGACTGAAATGCTCCAGACATTGAGCGCGTATTATCCATAAAGGATGGTGCGAGTCGCTCTTTTACCTTTGATAAACGCAATTGTAGACGAGCGATCATGCCTACTGCTGTGTCGTCATATTCAGCCACTCCCTCCGGACATTTATCTTCCAAACTTTTAGATTGCACTTCCCTATTCACAATGCGCAGATTCTCATTAGCGGTGGTTAATCTTTGCAAATACGAGGTTAATTCTTCTTCCGCGGAATCTAGTTTAGACAAATCCTCTGTAACCATCGACTCTGGTTTCTTCAAATAATCCGCCGCTTCGTTCACTATTTTTGTAATTTGACTGCGATAGCCGGCGCCTGTTTGCAACTCCATGATGAGCACGCGGTTAATTTGATCGATCGAGCAATCACCGATTCCAATTATTAAAATTTAGACAATGTCGCGAATTTCGTCCCGTTTCATTCTCGGGTTTCTGCACCAAAATGTGGAAAAAAGGTATGGAGTGACTAGGATTGAATAATAAAAGATTACTTTTATTCAAATAATTCGCTTTAATTATATTTTTAATAAAGGGATCTTCGCAGTCGGAAAGTTCGATGACGACTGACTATGAAGACTCAAGTTAATATGCTCCAAAGAGAGACTATAATAGCCTTATGACACTGGCTTTTTCGTAGGCTGAAAATGCTGCCTTGGCTAGGCTGAAACCTGAAAGAAAAAATTCAAAGGATATTTTCCCATATGTAAGAGTAAGAGGAGTATACTCAAACTTCTCTAGGCTGGATTTTAAGTGTTATAAAAAGTCTAGAAAACTGTTATAAAAAAGCATAGTAAAAGAATGAGATTCATGTTCTTTTTTCTATGCTTTTTATAACAGTTTGCTGCATCTGTCGACTTTTTATAACAGTGAGTGAATAACAATAAATTGAAGTGATTATAAATATAATTTAAGTGATTATAAATATATAAGAAGTGGAAATAAATATAATTGAAGTGACAATATATATAATTGAAGTGACAATAGATATATTTGAAGTGAAGGGGTAAATGTTTAGAATTCGGGCTCCGGAGTAAAATCGCTCCAAAAAAATGTTTCAGGTGTTTACGGTGATTTTTGAATGTCCCAATAGTAATTTCAAAGCGGGAAGACATATTTTTCTTATTACAACGTGAGGGGGTTGCGAATTGGGTGATTCCTTCTGTATTCACTCTCTCAACTATCTGTTATAATAATCAGACAGTCGTTCTTACTCCCACATGCTATCTCTGTCACACAGTATAACAGATTTCGTCATTTTCAGCCTAGCCAAGGCAGCATTTTCAGCCTACGAAAAAGCCAGTGTCATAAGGCTATAAAAGAATATGATGATAGTAACGTTATGAATTTTCAACAGGTTTCAACATAGCCAAATAAAAGGAAAGATATTCCACATTGATTATATACTGAGTAGATATGGACAAACGCGAGTCAAAATAGCATCCAGCTACGGCGCTATGAACTTCTTGCGCTAGTATCGCAGGGTTTTGTTCTCCTCTATATGAGAAAAAAATCAGAAGCTGCGGCTTTTATTTTAGTGGTTGCTGATCTAAAAACAGATTCCTATGCGCTTTAGCTATTCTTTTGTTCATGGATAGATGAAAAAATGATGATGATTTCGTGGCCGATGGGTGAAATTTGACAATGGGGAAAAAATGAATGGGCGAGACAACTATGATGGGAAATTTGTCATCAAGCATCTTATTATGTTGAGAAAAATGAAATGGGTTTTAAGGGATTATTTAACTTTTTTTTAGCGAAAAATGTGACACATTTTTAGATTTTTTTCTCAGGTATTTTAATTCGTAGAAACTTGCGATTTTTAGGGATAATTGTATTAGGAATGATATATATAAAACAATTTTTATTTTTGAATTTTTTTTTATGTGGCATAGTCAAGCTAAGGAATCTCTCCGTCATGTCGTTTAAGTCACGGTGTAATGTCTAGTACTAAGTTTGATCTGATGGATAGAAGAGAAGGAATAGGTTAGAGGTCTGGAGGGTGCGTGAGTAGATGTCGATGAACCTTGCGTTTGAACTCTGCTGGGTTCAGCAACACAGACTGTGGAAGGCAGTTCTACAATCGAGTTGTCATTTATATTTATATCTATTCTCTTTATAAACGAACTTCTAAACCATAATGGCGCGAACAGGAGGTCTGCAGTGAGCCGGGGGTGAGAGGAGTTGGCTAGTATTGTGATGCGGGAATAGGGTTGTCAGTGGAGCAGTCGCTATGGTAATAGCGATAAAACTTAATGAGGGCTGCTGCATTCCTACGATGGCTGGCTGAAGGAGGAACTTGCATCTCTTGAGGAATCCTAGGCAGGCATTGATAAGCTTTTTTGGCGATTTGGAATTTGTGATTATTCCATCGCAGATCTGAAGATAAAATTACGTCTAAGATGTTTAGAGATGAGTCAGCCATTAGATTCTTTTTGCCCGCTGAGATAAAGGGTAGGACGGTGCAGGTTTTTGTAGAGATAAGGCGGTACTTTGTTTTGGTTGCGTTGAATTCGACAAGATTCTTGCGGCCCCCATCAAGAATGAGTTCAATGTCCTATTAATAGAGTTGGATATGAGTTCACGGTCTAGGAAACAAGGTCTGGCCCGTGCTTGCATTATATTGTCGAAGGCGTAGGAGTAACGCAGAGTATCGTCATCGGCAAAACTATGAAGTGGGTTTGAGGGGATTGAGAGCAGATCATTAAAGAATATTAGAAAGAAAGCAGGTGAGAGAATCGACCCTTGTCGAAGGCCATCCGAGATGGAATGAGGGTTGGATTCGACGCCATCCACTACAATCTTGATTGAACGACCAGAAAAAAAGCTCTCAAACCAGTTCCTTAGAGCTGAGATGTAAGTTAATTTTTCAGTTTTAGAGAAGGCGTCGAATTAGAGGCTGCAACAATTTTCCGCTTTTCAGTTGCACGCATAACTCTACTCTAGAGTCTCTGCAAAGAACAAAAATGTGCGTAGTTTTGAAGAGGCCTCATGTCTATCTGCTCAATAAACTCAGTAATTTGCAAGTAACAACTTTTAAGAAAAACGCAAGCATTTAAAAAAATTTACCTTTGAACCAAAAAAAAACATTAAAAATGAATGAAAATATTGTAGATATGTATATGTATTATAGGACTTATGTTGTTTAATGGTAGGTCCACCTGTTCGGGCTCAACAATGGACATCTAAAAAAGAAAAAATCTCAGTGAAAATTTAATAACAACTTTCCCATAAAATACTTAGGTCTTCAAAGTTTTCACCAAAAAACTATTTTCAAAACAAGTCCCATCCAAATCCAAACGTCACAGCTCCAAAAACCATCCTGAAAACATAAACAAAAATTACAAAGAAAATAAGTTCCAAATATAAAATAAAACTTATCTGACAATACTACGAGCTCCTCCATGCCACTTGCAGCCAGCCCCTCCGTTCTAAAAAAACATATAAAATATAAATTAAACATAACTCAAACTAAAAATATATAAAATATAAATACAAACCTTACCTTTAAAATTCAGCTGCCCGAACTGACAGCCAATCGTCAACACTAATACACCGACAAAATTTAATTCACAATGCTAAATTCCCCACCAATTTCCAGGGAGCTATTGTGATGAAGCAAAGAAATATCGCAGCACGTCGAGCAGCAAATTCAGATCACAATTTGATCTTCTAGGTGTTCTGAGCTAGAAGAACCAAGCTGACGCTAGTGATCTCTACCCAGAAAGGTCGGTTATTTGACGCCTTTTCGAAAATCCTGTAGGTTCCTTGACTCAGGATTTCTCTAATAATAAAAAGTTCCCTATACCATACAGAAGGTCGGTTCTTTGACGCCTTCTCAATTATCCCAGACACATCCTGAAGGTTCATGACTCGGGATTTCTGGATTTCCTTCTGAATTAAAATAACAAATTATTTAATCATTCTGAATTCCAGCTCTAAACGTCCAAACCAAACGCACGGGAAAAAGTATACAAGAATAAGACTAAACGACCAGGAGTACCCGAAAATTGAATGTAAGATTGAGTTGAAGTCCCATTACCCATAGAATATTTAAATGAAGAAGAAGATATTTATTACGAATTATATGCTTAAAATTTGAGTTTTGAAGTAAATTAAAAGTTGATATTTTTACGTAAAATTTATATATTAAGTTTAAACAAGAAATTATATCGGTAGAATATTTAATTGAATAAAGATTGAAGTCGAATTAGATTGAATTCTTTTTTTTCTAAAATATCACGTTGTAGCCATCCACTGAGTTTCCCGAATAGGCATAGTTCAGCCCATTCAACCCGAGTAAAAATGAAATTAGCCCGCAGCGAGCCTGCATCAGCTACGCACTAGCACGCACGGCGCCACAGCTAGAGCGCATAGCGAACAAATGCGCACGGCACATTTTTACTAGGGCGCACCTAGCATGCAGCTGGTACGCACGCAGAGTGTCAACCCGAGTAAAAATAAAAACTAGCCCGCAGCTAGCCTGCATCAGGTACGGACCAAAGTCTAGATATAACAAGTCTTTCATCTTCATAAAAAATTTTCTCCCGTTAGTTGTGTGCGTGCATATATGAAATTCATTGCTGAGCACAACTCAACGCATACATCGTGAACTCGGCGAGACAAAGCCAGATTCTCTCTCTTCCATAAAGTATGCAGAACAGAAAAGGAAGGAAAATTGAATCAACTGGTTTTTTTTTCATAGATAGTAAATATGCACCAATACATCAAGTTTATCCCCATATAAAATCATAAAATCTTCCGCTGGCTAGTTGTGTGCGAGCGAGTATAAAAATGTTGCATTCTCTCTCTGGTACCCTGACATCGTCATTTGAAGAATGTGTGCATATAGCTGTTCGCCTTTCACTCCCTAACTATATGAAGATGAAAGACTTGTTAATATCTAGACTTTGGTACGGACTCACAGTGAACGTACATAGCGAACAAATGCGCACGGCAATTTTTTACTCGGGCACATGAAAGAGGCTTTTGTCGGTCGTTCTTTCAGGTTTGAATGAAACGGCCGACGTAATGCCTGTACGGACAATGTCGACGGAATGTTTGTGTCCACTTTTTCCAGCGGCTTGCCGCCGCCTTTTCTTTGTTTCACGGTTCACGCGAACAAAGTTTGTGGTGTGTGGGTCATAGAGCTCACATGACCAGCTACCCAGTATGATGAATATTGAATATTGCGAATAAATTTTAAATTAGCTGAAAATTTCTAGAAATGCATCTTTCAATTATTGGTTAATTTCTAGTACTTCTGTAACACCATACTCCCTTTTGGAAGCTGGTCGGCAAGGGATTGTGATCCCTCATATTGCTTGTTACTAGACAATATGTCTACATCTACAACTTCCATCTTTGATTTTAGATCTCGTTGCAATCTTCACATCAGGAATTCCAACTTGTTTGCAATCTTTTTGTTACCACAAAACAAGTGAGTTTTTGTGCTTCGGAACTCGCCATTAGTTATGGGTTTTCACGGCAGTATTTTTATTTCCAATTCTTGGATTGTTTTCATTAAATTTGAAAATTTGATGCTATCGAAAGTAAGCAAGGGGGTGGTTTTATTGAAGCTACCATATATAAATGAATGGGTAATGGCGTGGGATATATATGTAGATGTATATACCAAAATTCTTAGAATTTTGGGTAATTATTTACTTTATCACCCCACTGTGTAGGGGTTAACCTGAACACATTTCCTTTAGAATTAGCCGTCGGTCACCCGTTAAAAAGTTATTCTGGGTTGAAATTTTGTAAAAATCACCTTTAAGCAGTCATTTTTGTAACGACTTTGACTCTGGATTGCGCGCCCCCAAACACTCCGCCACCTCAACTTCTACCTCATTCACGGAGTAAGGCCCGACCATTTTGGTGTTGCGTCCAGAGCGGAGGGCGGGGCGATAAAGTAAACTATCACCCTTAATACAAACATTTAACAAAACTTTCAAAATCGGAACTGTTATTCCTTCATTCATTCGAGTTCTCTTGAGAAATATGAAGTAGGGTTTTGAACGAAAATTCTGATTTTTTTTATTGTTTTATTATTATTGTAAACAAATATATTCAAATTTACCCAAACTAATCACTCAAATTTTCTCTATAATCAATATAAAATCAATAAAAAGAAGCTTGAATTTTTGTTAAAAGAACCTATTTCATTTTCCTCAACATGGAAAAAAACACAACGCTTAATTTCCCATTACATTTGCATCTCCATTCATCATTTTCTTCACCGACCAAGAAATCATCATATTTTCCAACAACAACAAAACAAAAGGAATACGCGTACAGGAATCTATTTTTAGATCCGAAACTTCTGGCTTTTCTTCCAACATGCGCAAAGGGCTTTGAAATGCTTTTTAAAATTCAGGCGCAAACCGGCTTTTTTCAAGTTTTACTAAAAATTAACAAAATTGAAAATTTTTTGTATTTTATAATTATAATTTTTTTTTATGTGAAAACGTCAAGCTCAGGAATCACCCTTTTAGGCTAGTGCCGATACTTTTTTGGAAAATATAAATTAATAGCAGGGAGGGGACCAGCAATGAAATGTCGTTAAGGTTATAACTAAAAAAAGAAAAAAAAGAAATGGTAAAATAGGGGTGCTATTTAGGGGTTAAAAACGATTTTTTCGATTTGCGGTGAAACATGACCTCCTAGTGAAAAAGGTTTAATACAAAAGTTGTAGATAATAAAAAGATCTAAAACTTTTGTATTTAACATATTTTGACATAACATCAAATTTTTCAAGAAAATGATGGAAAATCGATTTTTCAGTTTTTAATTTTTTTCTCCCGTAAAAATAATTCAATTTACATAAAAACTTGTAAGAGTTTGGAAAACGGATAGTTTCCCAGAAATTAACATTTTTCGAAAAAAATACCCTTATCTTGCATGGACAACTTTATTGATGTTTTTTTCGAATTTTGATATTCAAAAAGTGCTCATTTGACTATTGAAATGTCTAGTTTCAAATGGTCTATACATTTTGATACTTTATTTTCATTAAACCGCTTAAAATTAAGAAAAACCGAACATCTGATTTTTCAAATCACGTACATATTTCTCGATTTTTTCAATTTTTTTCAAATTTTTTAATTTTTTGTGTTAATGAGGGATTAAATTTTAATGACAGAACTTAAATAAATTTAATTACATAAAGGGTGGCAAAACCATCCTGAAAATTTTAAATAAATAATAAATAAAATAACAATTTCGTTTTTTTTTATGTGGAAGACTAGAGCTCAGGGAAAGCCCTTTGCACTGTCGACAATCTATTTTTCTTCGTATAGAGTGCAATGTCAAACAGCAAGCTCTAGTTTGAATTGTATTACGCCGTATTATTAATAGCAGGGAGGGGACCAGCAATGAAATGTCGTTAAGGTTATAACTAAAAAAAGAAAAAAAAGAAATGGTAAAATAGGGGTGCTATTTAGGGGTTAAAAACGATTTTTTCGATTTGCGGTGAAACATGACCTCCTAGTGAAAAAGGTTTAATACAAAAGTTGTAGATAATAAAAAGATCTAAAACTTTTGTATTTAACATATTTTGACATAACATCAAATTTTTCAAGAAAATGATGGAAAATCGATTTTTCAGTTTTTAATTTTTTTCTCCCGTAAAAATAATTCAATTTACATAAAAACTTGTAAGAATTTGGAAAACGGATAGTTTCCCAGAAATTAACATTTTTCGAAAAAAAATACCCTTATCTTGCATGGACAACTTTATTGATGTTTTTTTCGAATTTTGATATTCAAAAAGTGCTCATTTGACTATTGAAATGTCTAGTTTCAAATGGTCTATACATTTTGATACTTTATTTTCATTAAACCGCTTAAAATTAAGAAAAACCGAACATCTGATTTTTCAAATCACGTACATATTTCTCGATTTTTTCAATTTTTTTCAAATTTTTTAATTTTTTGTGTTAATGAGGGATTAAATTTTAATGACAGAACTTAAATAAATTTAATTACATAAAGGGTGGCAAAACCATCCTGAAAATTTTAAATAAATAATAAATGAAATAACAATTTCGTTTTTTTTTATGTGGAAGACTAGAGCTCAGGGAAAGCCCTTTGTACTGTCGACAATCTATTTTTCTTCGTATAGAGTGCAATGTCAAACAGCAAGCTCTAGTTCGAATTGTATTACGCCGTGACTAGGTAAATGTTTCCAGTTTCGTAATAAAATTTTTACAGCATCATACTCAATATGGTTTTGGAAGATTTTTATACATTATTGTCAAGCTAGTTATAATAGACAAAGTTCAATCGACGAATCTATTTCTTATTTATTTAAAATTTTCAGGATGGTTTTTCCACACTTTCTGTAATTAAATTTATTTAATGTAAGTAATATTATATGACACTATGTTCCATCGCAGATTCGAAGATAAGGTTACGCCTAGGATGTTAAGAGATGGGTCAGCCATTACATTCTTTTCGCCGACTGAGATAGAGGGACGGTCGGTATAGGTTTTCGTAGAGAAAAGGCAGTACTTTGTTTTGGTTGCGTTGAATTCGACGCGATTCTTGAGGCCCCAAGCAAGAATGAATTCAATGTCCCTGTTAATAGAGTTGGACATGAGTTCGCGGTCTAGGAGACAAGGTCTGGCACGTGCTTGTCTTATATTGTCAAAGGCGTAGGAGTAACGCAAAGTGCCGTCATCGGCAAAACTGTGAAGTGGGAATATAAGAAAGAGAGCAGGAGAGAGGATCGAGCCTCGGGGGACGCCGGCCGAGATGGAATGAGGGTCAGATTCTACGCCATCCAACACTACCTTGATGGAACGGCCAGAAAGGAAGCTCTCAATCCAGTTCCTTAGAACTGAGTCGATACCAATAGCTTGGAGTTTAGACAGAAGAGCGGGATGCCATACTCTGACGAAAGCCTTGGAAATATCCAGAGCAACCAGGCCAGACTCACCAAAGCGATGGATGCTTTGATTGAGATCCTCAGTCAGACACACAAGAAGATCGCCAGTAGATCTTTTAGGTCTAAAGCCGTACTGCCTGTCGTGCATAATTTGGTTAGATTCTAGATATTTCATCAGCTTTCGGTTGATTATTGTCTCCATGATTTTGGAGAGAACAGAAGTAATTGCTATTGGGCGGTAGTTTAAAGGGTCCCTGGCTTCACCTTTTTTCGGAATGGGGTGAACATGAGCTAGTTTCCAAGAGTCGGGATACACTCCGGAGAAGTAAGACAGGGCAAAAAGTTTTCGCAGGGGTTTAGTCAAAGGTGAGGCACATTTCTTGAGTACCATAGGGGGAATATTGTCAGGGCCAGTGGATTTATTGACGTCGAGCTCTTTGAGACATTTATACACCTCTCGATTTCTGAAGAAAATTCCATCCATTGAATGGGCGTTGCGCTCGAGAACCGGGGCTGGCGTATCTGTTTCGGGTAAAGAAGAATTTGAGGCGAACAGAGATGCTAATAAATCGGCCTTGGGTTTGCTTTCTGTTATCACCTCCCCCCATTAATAAATGGAGGGGTTGAGTAAGAGGTAAAATTCTTCTTGGTGGAAGCTACCAAGGACCAGAAGTTTTTGCTGCCTACGCGCGTGTTGAGGATGTTACTTCTCATCAAGTGATGATTTGGTCTTCCTGATGGTGGAATTACAGGAGTTTCTCGATTTGATATGCTCACGCCGAAGTGACTCGTTTGGGGAACAGGTGTACGCTCTATATGCGGCTTCCTTAGCTTTAATTGCGTTCATGCACTCCCCATTAAACCATCTATTTGGCCTAGGCTTAATAGATTTGGTAGAATGAGGAATAAACAAACACATTCCTGCCCGCATTATTTTAGTAATACAGAGCGCGGCATAGTTCGCACTGGCAGCGCGGAAACACAAAATCCAGTCAGTGGCTTGGAAAAAGCGAATAAGTCTCAACCAGTTGGCTTTCCCATAGCGCCAGACAGTTCTTTTGGGAACTGCGCCGGTTGGGGTAGAAGATGGATATAGGAAATTGGCGCTGATTAGTTTGTGGTCCGAGTTGCCAAGGGGTGAGCTAACCTCGACGGAGTATCGAGTTGGATGAGTTGGAAGAAATAGGTCAAGGAGATGGGCTCCGTGACCTTCAACCCAGCCCATATTTGGTGTAGCAGCAGTTAAACGTAAATATCAATGAAGTCGCTTTAAATTTTATTAAAAAAATTAAATAAACTGTTTAGACAATAAATGGAGCGTTTCATTTTCTTTGGAGTACCTACGCCGGCGTAGTTGGGCGCACATCAGCGTAGATGCTGCTACACCAGCCCATTCTGTGGAGCAGTGCTCATACTAGTATTACTACTAGTATTCATACTAGTATTTTGTTGAAAATAAATACTCTTTTCCACACCACCGCAGGGGTAGAGTATTAAGCGCGTTTATTTTAAAGTGGTTTCCCCAGTAAGCCTAATCCACAAACAAAAATTTCGGCGTTACATCCCTTACAGGCATTTATTTAGTCTTCGTTGAGTAAATCTGACATAAAATTGTATTTTTTAAAAAAAAATCTCTAATTTGCTATTCACGCTACTACTCCTAAGAATTTGAGCTAACAACTTTCTGTCGAAATCGAATTGTCCTGTTAATTTTGTCTAAAATCGGCGAAATCGGTAAATTTCTACCTCTCAAAATATAAAAATTTATTAAGTAAATATAAAAAACTTATAGAAAAGTTGAAGAGCAGCAGCAAAGAAAATAGAAGTAAGAAGGTGAACCTAGAAGGAAGGATATGTCGAAATAACTATCTCAGTAGTATAGTCAAAAGACCGCTAACTTCTTTAATTGCCTCCGCTTCATATAACTCAAAAAAGTGCAAATTTACAGGAGAGACTTTTTAAGATTTACGTTATGGAAAAATGCTGAATAATAGAAACTTTATTTATTTTTATTAGTTAGTTATTATGAGTTATTAGTTATTGTGATGCAATTATTAATTAATTATGGTGCTTTTCGATAAATTTATAAAATTACACAAAAAACATAGATTTCACCACCCTTTTTTGAGTTGTGCCGTTATTTCAGAAAATTTCATTCAAACATCAAGGTGAACTTGCAGAAATAAAAATACGTCATTTTACAGGATGAAAGTAGACAGACAATGCAGATATTCTATACAATAAAACGAAATTTGAAATTTTTGGGTTGTGCCAGTATCAATGCAAAACAGCGATATGTGACTAAAAATTCAAAAACTTTTTGCACTATGATACTTTCTACCAAGAAAAATTAAAAAAGATGGAGTTATGAAGGAAGATCGTTAGCTTTGAATTTCCATTACAAATCTCCTACAACTTACAGGTATTTTAAAGATTATTTAAACATAAATGTACCATCTCTGACCTCTTTGCATCGTTGGCAACTAATTAAAAATATTCAACTTAGTTTTAATAACACGATTACAGAAAACCTTTAGAATATTTTTTCATGGGATGTAGAAATGAGGCAAGCTGTGTTAATATTCGATGAAATTAATATTAGAAGAGAGTTAACATATGATCAGGTAACAGATGAAATGGTTGATTTTGTAGATACAGGTGATTTTAGAAATAAAGAACCAGCAAAGTATGTGTCTGTTTTAATGGTCCGAGGTTTATTTTCTAATTGGAAATTTATTATTAGTTATTTTGCCACCGATAAACCAATTGATGAAATATTAAACGAGTTTCCCAATAAACGTTTCGTTGTGACATCGAAATTTACCCCAGACCCAATTGAAAACCTACTTTCCTTAGTCAGGCCCGCCACATCACCTTGGGGCCCGGGGCTAAAATATGTTTGGGGCCCTTTAAGGATTTTGAAATTCCAAAAAATCTAACTTAACTTAAAAATAAGTTCATTCAGGGCATTAAATATAGATACCGAAACGTCGGTTTTTAAAGCGGGGTTTCCACTTAGCTGGCTACCAGCGCTGGTTGTATCTTCTGCTGGCTCCCCGAACATTTCCAGCTAATGGCTCAACCAGCTCGAGAATAATCAGAAATTTCTAAATTCCGGATGGCTGCCAGCTACAACATACCACCAGTACAACGTTACACAGTTACATAGTTTAACCTAGAATGGAACAGGTTTATGTAGACAGGCCCTTGTACTTAGCTCTAGGTCTCAGCACTCATCTTTCTTTTGGCAGAATCAATCCAAGCTATCCCAGAGGGAAAAATTCGAAGCACTACTAAGGGAAGCGAACTCGGAACGCTGTTAATATGCTCCGATTGGATGTTTAAGGAATTGTATGGAACGAAGAAAACGGCAAACAGAGACCCGTTCTCGTTCGATGTGTTGGTCTAGCAGCATATTGAACGCGGTTGGGGGACCGCTTGGTAAAACTCGCGTTTGGAAGGACGAAAAGGCAATTGCACAAGGTGAACAAAAATATAAAGCTTTTCGACACTGCAGTTGTTTCTCATATCCACAGGTGCTACAACATAAATTGGAGG
>OY979695.1:82341047-82517047 GCA_963855945.1 Thereva nobilitata
CAAGATGGTGACATATCCAAGCGTATATATGCGTTGCATTCTTTCACAGATAATATAGAAGTGTGTGTATTCAAATGAAACCAGACGGAATATTCCGTGAATAGAACGCATGCCACGCAAATGTCGGGCTACTTTCAACTTTTTCTGCATTGCCGCATTTGGTATAGTACACACAAGCATACACAACAAACACATACGACTCGTTACTTAGATTTTTGAGCTATGTGTGAAAGCCGGGATGGAACGCAACCATGCAATTATGTGTCAGTGGAAAATCTCCGCATATCATGGAGCCGCCGAGTGCAATGCATGTACGCTTTTATACAGGGTGTATTGCATAAAGTTACAAAGCGGCGGCTGTGGATAGGTTTTGAATAGACGAACAAAAAATCGCATTTGGGGGGGTGAAATCGTAACGGTTTAACCGCTAGGGCGTTTTCAAGTGTTTGTTAAATTTTTACATATCAACCTGTATTTTTGTAACCCTATGACCGAGAATAAGATATCAGTGTACGCAGAACACCCCACCTATCTTAAACTGTAAAATAAAGGTTCTACGCTATCAATTTCCAGAGGAATGAGTCAGGTTTTTTTCAACTAAAATTTCGGTGGCGCACGAATTGCACAGATTCCCTTATTAAGATTTATGATCCCTCGGGTGACAAGGGCCTTCAGCAGGCTACCTGACCCCGAGCATGCGTTGTCGTAAAACTTGCCGCACCTACGCAGGACAAGGTAAAATGTTCTCGGTGGAATTCAAATTTTTAACGCATGTGCAGGAGAAGGTAAAATGTGCTCGGAAGAATTGATATTTATAATTGTGCAGGAGAACTTAAAATGTGCGCGTTGAACAAAAATTTAAAATTTTTATAGAGATAAGAAAACATGCTGTAATTAGTGTTAAAACTTCTTATAGCATTATTTTAATTCATTTCTTGACAAAAGTGTATTTCTTTTTACGAGACATGTGTTCGAAAATTATCCGAAAATAAAATCCTTCTGGCCTTTGGAAAAAACAAGATCAAAATAATATAGTAATATGTACAAATAAATATCTTAAAACTTGCTCTCAAAAACTGCGCAAGTTACTTAAAACATTTTTGTTCAACGCACACATTCTAAGTTCTCCTGCACAATTATAAATTTCAATTCTATCGAGCACATTTTACCTTCTCCTGCACATTCGTTAAAAATTTAAATTCCACCGAGAACATTTCATCTGCTCCTGCACATGCGTTAAAAATTTGAATTTCACCGGGCACATTTTACCTTGTCCTGAGTAGGTGCGGCAAGTTTTACGACAACGCATGCTCGAGCTCGGGGTCAGGTAGCCTGCTGAAGGCCCTTGTCACCCGAGGGATCATAAATCTTAATAAGGGAATCTGTGCAATTCGTGCGCCACCGAAATTTTAGTTGAAAAAAAGAGATGACTCATTCCTCTGGAAGGGAGTGTTCTGCGTACACTGATATCTTATTCATGATCATAGGGTTACAAAAATACAGGGTGATATGTAAAACTCTAAAAAAAACTTCAAAACGCCCTAGAGGCTAAACCGTTACGATTTCACAAACCCCCCCCCCACCCTTGCGATTTTTGTTCGTCTATTCAAAACCTATCTACAGCCGGCCGCTTTGTAACTTTATGCAACACAACCTGTATATATCCAGCTTCAGTAATAAAATGGAGAGCCGGAGCCGTTATATCGCTCAATGAGCCACAAAATGGCTCAGGCTCCGAGCTCAGAGCCAAAAGTACGGCTCCGGCTCAGGAGTCAGAGCGATTTTGTAAAGAGCTTTTCAGAGCGGCTCTTTTATGAGCCGCCCCGGAGCGAGCTTTTTCGTACCCTGCTTTAAAAAGTGCAATCGGAACACAATTGCCAAAACTAGTCCGCCATTTTTAATTTCCAAACTTTAACCACCGATTCGCCATTTGGAACCCTTAAAGACGCTAGATACTGATTTTCAGTACAATCGGAACGCAATTGCCAAAATTAGTCCGCCATTTTGAATTTTCAAATTTTAACCACCAATTCGTCATTTGGAACCCTTAAAGCCCCCCGATACTGACTTTCAGTTCAATCGAAACACAATTGCCAAAATTAGTCCGCCATTTTGAATTTTGAAATTTTAACCACCAATTCGTCATTTGGAACTCTTAAAGCCCCCCGATACTAATTTTCAGTTCAATCGGAACACAATTGCCAAAGTTAGTCCGCCAGTTTGAATTTTTAAATTTTAACCACCAATTCGTCATTTGGAACCCTTAAAGCCCCCCGATACTAATTTTCAGTTCAATCGGAACACAATTGCCAAAATTAGTCCGCCATTTTGAATTTTCCAATTTTAACCACAAATTCGTCATTTGGAACCCTTAAAGCCCCCCGATACTGATTTTCAGTACAATCGGAACACAATTGCCAAAATTAGTCCGCCATTTTGAATTTTCAAATTTAACCACCAATTCATCATTTGGAACCCTTAAAGCCCCCCGATACTAATTTTCAGTTCAATCGGAACACAATTGCCAAAGTTAGTCCGCCATTTTGAATTTTCAAATTTTAACCACCAATTCGTCATTTAGAACCCTTAAAGCCCCCCGATACTAATTTTCAGTACAATCGGAACAAAATTGCCAAAGTTAGTCCGCCGTTTTGAATTTTCAAATTTTAACCACCAATTCGTCATTTGGAACCCTTAAAGGCCCCCGATACTAATTTTCAGTTCAATCGGAACACAATTGCCAAAATTAGTCCGCCATTTTTAATTTTCAAATTTTAACCACCAATTCGTCATTTGGAACCCTTAAAGCCTCCCGATACTGATTTTCAGTTCAATCGGAACACAATTGCCAAAATTAGACCGCCATTTTGAATTTTCCAATTTTAACCACAAATTCGTCATTTGGAACCCCTAAAGCCCCCGATACCGATTTTCAGTTCAATCGGAACACAATTGCCAAAATTAGTCCGCCATTTTGAATTTTCCAATTTTAACCACAACTTCGTCATTTGGAACCCTTAAAGCCCCCCGATACCGATTTTCAGTTCAATCGGAACACAATTGCCTAAATTAGTCCGCCATTTTGAATTTTCAAATTTTAACCACAAATTCGTCATTTGGAACCCTTAAAGCCCCCCGATACTGATTTTCAGTTCAATCGGAACGCAATTGCCAAAATTAGTCCGCCATTTTGAATTTTCAAATTTTAACCACAAATTCGCCGTTTGGAACCCTTAAAACCCCTAGAAACTGATTTTCAGTTCAATCGGAACACAATTGCCAAAGTTAGTCCGCCATTTTGAATTTTCAAATTTTAAACACAAATTCGCCGTTTGGAACCCTTAAAGCCCCCTGATACTGATTTTCAGTACAATCGGAACACAATTGCCAAAATTAGTCCGCCATTTTGAATTTTCAAATTTTAACCACAAATTCGTCATTTGGAACCCTTAAAGCCCCCCGATACTGATTTTCAGTTCAATCGGAACACAATTGCCAAAGTTAGTCCGCCCTTTTGGCGCCGCCATTTTGAATTTGTTATAAAATGGCCAGATTGTATTTTCACGGGAACTAAATATATATATGCCAAATTTGAAGTTGATCTAAAAAAAAATTCAAAAAAAATCCAGGGAAGCTCATATTAATCTGATTAATGCTGATTAAAAAATTAGTTGATTATGTCCAACACTGATCTTTATCTTTGCATATCATGGAGCCGCTGAATGTAATGTAATGTAGTTTCAGTAATAAAATGAAGAGCCGGAGCCGTTATGTGGCTCAAAGAGCCAAAAAATGGCTCTGGCTCCGAGCTCAGAGCCAAAAGTACGGCTCCGGCTCTGGAGCGAGAGCTCCTTACGAAAAAAAATTTCGGCTCCGGCTCCGGAGCCAGAGCTATTTTATAAAGAGCTTTTTCGTACCCTGCTAAAAACCCCCCGATACCGATTTTCAATGGATTCAGAACACATTTGCAAAATTCATCCACCATATTGGCCCGCCATTTTGAATTTTCAAAATTTGACCACAGAACCGTCATTTGTGGCCCTAAAACCCCCCGATACCGATTTTTAATGGATTCAGAACACATTTCCAAAATTCATCCGCCATATTGGCGCCGCCATTTTGAATTTTTAAAATTTGACCACAGAATCGTCATTTGTGGCCCTAAAAACCACCGATACCGATTTTTAATGAATTCAGAACACATTTTCAAAATTCATCCGCCATATTGGCGCCGCCATTTTTAAGTTTCTAATTTTGACCACAGAATCGTCATTTGTGGCCCTAAAACCCCCCGATAGGCCGGTTTTACACGACCGGACACCGAACAGACAAAACTAACGAACAAACTGGGGTTTATGCGGAAGAGGGTGAGAGAGGACGATGGAAAACCGGCCCCTCTCACACCCTCTTCCCTATAAACCACAGTTTGTTCGTTCGTTTTGTCTGTTCGGTGTCCGGTCGTGTAAAACCGGCCATACCGATTTTCAATGGAATCGGAACACAATTGAAAAATTCGTCCGCCATCTTGGAACCGCCATCTTGATTTTTTTTTACAAAATTGTCAGATTGCACTGACACATTAGCTCAATGTGTGTGCAAAGTTTCATAAGAATCGGTTTAGTAGAAGTAGTTGAAAAAGCTGTCGCAAGATTTGACCCAAACAAATATACGAGGTCAAGCTAAATAAAAGCATTAATATCTTGTTCATTGTTTTATTTTCCCAAATAATAACAGTAAATATTTTGTATTATATATTCAAACTAATTTCTGATTGAGTAATTATATTAAGTTTTAACCATTCAAAATCATTAGTAAAACAGTAAATAATTATCGCTTATTGTACAGTTGCCATATAGCTTTATTATTATCTTCGCCAGTTTCACACGGGCCGACAAACAACCAAGAAAAATCTTCTGAAAAAGTCGGCTGGTGTAAAACTAGCCCTTAGAAACTCGCGCTTAGGTGAAGAATAGAACGGATCGGATTTCCCTCCATAGCCTCGCGACAGAACCCCTCACCCAGCAACGTCGTGCACAGTAAAATCGTCTAGGAATCTTCATGCCTACAAAAACCCAAACCTTCGCTTAGCTGATGAATCGTACAAGAAATTTATTTCCCTCCATAGCCTCGGTAGTCTAGGGAGTAAGGCGCCTGGCTACTATCCCAGAGGTCCCGGGTTCGAATCCCGGCAGAGCCCCACGGTCCTTCGCCTTTCCTACCTTCTTTCTTCTTCCCTCCTTACATTCCTCATTCCACCTGTCATAGCCTTCCGCTAGCATTGCCCCGCTCCACCAAGCGCATGTCATCGGTTGCTTGATGGGATTCAACTCGTTTCAGGAGGCATAACACTCCAGCGAGTTTTTTCTCTTTGCCCCGATGCCAGAGTCGCGATAGAAATGGTTGGGGTTAGGTGGTTGTGGCAGTTCCTTCCTACTTCTCTCTTCCCCTTCACTGTCTATCGACTAGAGCTTGCTGTTTGACATTGCACTCTATACGAAGAAAATAGATTGTCGACAGTACAAAGGGCTTTCCCTGAGCTCTAGTCTTCCACATAAAAAAAAAGAAGATAAAAACCCCCTCACCCTTCGACATCGTGAACAGACATCAGCTAAACCCGCGGGGCACAATGAGGCCGACAACGACAATTCTCATATAAATTGTTGTTGTTTTCCCGTAGAAGTTGACGTTGTCGGCCTCATTGTGTTCTGGGGGAAAGAATGGGAGTTGAAATGCTTGCCCTCCATACCCCTTCGCCTATATTCTCTGTTGCGTCTCGCATATTCCTAAAAATTCACTCTCATAAGATTTTTAAAAACGCGCCTAAAGAAGTATAACTTCAAAAAAAAAAACTTGTGCCAAAACTAAATAGGGCGATGGTGGTAGGTACGGAGCCGTCCTGGGCCAACGAGAGGGGGCTAAAGGGGGAAGAAGGGAGAGAGTGGCCACTGGTCCCTAGTCCTTCTCAGGGGACTACATTATGTCAGACAATATAAAAATAAGTGGGCGGCGCTTACCTTGGGTAGGCATCTTAATCCCGTGGGCTACACATCCGTGGGCTCCTCAAGCGTACATCATCCGTAAAAATGTTTTAATTAACTTCATGTTATTATTATGTGTTATATTTATTTAATTGTAGGTTAGTTATTTCAAATATTATTACGCTTTCTAGTCATAATTTCATGTTATTTGTTTCAAAGATTATTAAGTTTTATGTTTATTTGTTTATTCTTAATTCTGTTATTTAATCATTTATTTTTAATTCCATTATTTAATCATTAATCTTTAATTCTATTATTTATTCATTTATTTTTGAAGTTATACTTCTTTAGGCGCGTTTTTAAAAATCTTATGAGAGTGAATTTTTAGGAATATACAAGTCGCAACGCGAGACGCAACAGAGAATATAGGCGAAGGGGTATGGAGGGCAAGCATTTCAACTCCCATTCTTTAGCTGATGTCTGTTCACGATGTTCATGGGTGAGGGGGTTTTTACCCTGAGGCTATGGAGGGAAATAAATTTCTTGTACGATTCATCAGCTAAGCGAAGGTTTGGGTTTTTTGTAGGCATGAAGATTCGTTGACGATTTTACTGTTTTACTGTGAGGGGTTCTGTCGCGAGGCTATGGAGGGAAATCCGATCCGTGTTCTATTCTTCACCTAAGCGCGACTTTCTAAGGGCTAGTTTTACACCACCCAACTTTTTCAGAAGATTTTTCTTGGTTGTTTGTCGGCCCGTGTGAAACTGGCCAAGATAATAATAAAGCTATATGGCAGCTGTACAATAAGCGATAATTATTTACTGTTTTACTAATGATTTTGAATGGTTAAAACTTAATATAATTACTCAATCAGAAATTAGTTTGAATATATAATACAAAATATTTACTGTTATTATTTGGGAAAATAAAACAATGAACAAGATATTAATGCTTTTATTTAGCTTGACCTCGTATATTTGTTTGGGTCAAATCTTGCGACAGCTTTTTCAAGTACTTCTACTAAACCGATTCTTATGAAACTTTGCACACACATTGAGCTAACGTGTCAGTGCAATATGACAATTTTGTAAAAAAAAATCAAGATGGCGGTTTCAAGATGGCGGACGAATTTTTCAATTGTGTTCCGATTCCATTGAAAATCGGTTCCGGGGGTTTTAGGGCCACAAATGACGATTCTGTGGTCAAAATTAGAAATTTAAAAATGGCGGCGCCAATATGGCGGATGAATTTTGGAAATGTGTTCTGAATCCATTAAAAATCGGTATCGGGGGTTTTAGGGCCACAAATGACGATTCTCTGGTCAAATTTTAAAAACTCAAAGTGGCGGCGCCAATATAGCGGATGAATTTTGGAAATGTGTTCTGAATCCAATAGAAATCGGTATCGGGGGTTTTTAGGGCCACAAATGACGATTCTGTAGTCAAATTTTAAAATTCAAAATGGCGGATGAATTTTGCAAATGTGTTCCGAATCCATTGAAAACCGGTATCGGGGAGTTTTTAAGGTCACAAATGACGAATCTGTGGGCAAAATTTTAAAAAAATCAAAATGGCGGCGCCAATATGGCGATACGATTTTGGCAATTACGATTCGATTTCACTGAAAATTGCTATTTGGGGGTGTTTTAACGTCGGAAATAATAAATTTGTTGTCAAAATTAGAAAATTCAAAATGGCGCTAGAAATATGGTATGCATAACAAATCACTTCACCAGAATTTTGTAAAAAGTGTAATCCAAAAATGACAGAATTAAGACTAAAAAGAATATAATAAAAATGGGTAAAAAAAACTTTTAAGTTAAATGGTTTTATTTTAAATCTGCTGTACCAAAAACTAGAAAATAATTAGAACACGATCATGAACCTTCTGGAATAGTAGCAGTGCTGTCTTCTCATGTCGTTTGCCAAGGGGCATTTTGTGTCGCTGCGTCAGCGAATTAAGTAATATTCTGGGACTTTCAACAGACTAAAATAAAAACTTGGGGGGCATAAAAACCTGTATAACCTCTGTAAATAAGAACAACTTGTCTAGAAAAATGTGTTTCCAAGTCCACCAAAACAAAATAGTTCAAAGGCACTTCGTATCATATTTCAGTTACCTAAAGCTGCTCAATTGAATTGAGTAACTATTAGAAGAAGAATCTAGGGAATTGAACATAATTTAGAAGTGACGTTTATTTCAGTAGTGGAAAGGAGGTGGAGTAAATGTACCCAAGGTCGATGGACCCACAGGCTCATAACAAATATGGAGGGAAGGGTCACGGGAGAGCATGGAGAGATGAGTTACGACCTCGCACAGTTCTTGAGTGGACATGTGTGTTCCAGAGCATACCTCCATCGGTTTGAACAAGATGTCTTCGATGTCTCCGGCATTCCTAAATGTGATAGAAGACACAGAGCATGTCCTATTGGAATGCCCGATATTAGCCGAGCAAACTGCTGCTCTGCAAGCGACAGCTCAGGCACGACTCAGAGTAGAAAACATCATAGACTACATGGTGACATCGGGTGTTGTAAAGAATAAAGTGGAGGAGACGCTAAATATGCTCCATCAGAAGGTAAGGCGCAAAGAAACCAAAAGGAAGAGAGTAAGGCTTAGAAATATCGGTAGTATTAGCAGGTAGATAAAAGCTGATCCAGCTGGCGAAGCATTGCTGAAAAGAACCGACAGGCTGGAGCGTGTCGGCATCATGATGCTTCCACCTGCCAACGCGCGCAAATAATAAAAAAAATCCAATAAATTATTTGCATGCAAATTAAACATTAGTCTTAAATCACGCCAAAGAAGTATAACTTCTGATGCGCGTACATAAGTATACACACCCACTTTTTAATTCTATTATTTACTCATTTATTCTTGATTCTATTATTTTAATCATCTATTTTTAATTAATTCAATTATTTAATCATATATTTTAATTCTATTATATAACCATTCATTTTTTTATTCTATTATTCACTCATATATTTTTAATTCGGTTATTTGATCATTTATTTTTAATTCTATTATGCACTCATATAATTTTTTTCTCTACAACCTTATTTCTTAATTTTGTTTCGATGTTAAAATTCTTCTTGTTAAAGAAGTAACAGGAAAGGCAACGCAAATGCACATCCGGCAAGGATGATAGTGGGACGAAAAACTCTTTTCGCTCAACTGAATGCAGAATGCACTGCACAGAATACAACTATCACGAAAAACTTCACAGTGAAATTTGGATGCAAAAAATGAATGCACTTAATGGGCATATTCACACAGCGCACATTCATGGCGCCTAAAACCGGTTTTATAGATGAGAGAGGGAAGGGAGCGGAAGAACTTAACGAAACATTTTTCACGCAAAAGCAAACGCGTGAAAACTGACACACATATAAAAAGTTACTTCTATCTTTTGCATTCTTTAGCTCTGTTTTTCTCTAACAAGTAAATTTCACCTGCAATACATTTAAAGGTTCCTCTATAGCATTCAAATTTACTACACTCATTTACGCCCCGTCTGAGTTGCTAGGAGTTGAATAAAACCGGTTCTACTCACCACAATTATGGCAGCGTGTGAATATGCCCAATTACACACAAGGGTGCACATGTTGAATGCACGCTGTTGAATTATTGATGCTGCTGCAGCGATATTGGTGGTACCAACAGCACCGATCTGGATTTCCTTGGGACAATTTTCCAATAGAAATCGGTATCGGGGGTTTTTAGGGCCACAAATGACGATTCTGTAGTCAAATTTTAAAATTCAAAATGGCGGATGAATTTTGCAAATGTGTTCCGAATCCATTGAAAATCGGTATCGGGGAGTTTTTAAGGTCACAAATGACGAATCTGTGGGCAAAATTTTAAAAAAATCAAAATGGCGGCGCCAATATGGCGATACGATTTTGGCAATTACGATTCGATTTCACTAAAAATTGCTATTTGGGGGTGTTTTAACGTCGGAAATAATAAATTTGTTGTCAAAATTAGAAAATTCAAAATGGCGCTAGAAATATGGTATGCATAACAAATCACTTCACCAGAATTTTGTAAAAAGTGTAATCCAAAAATGACAGAATTAAGACTAAAAAGAATATAATAAAAATGGGTAAAAAAAACTTTTAAGTTAAATGGTTTTATTTTAAATCTGCTGTACCAAAAACTAGAAAATAATTAGAACACGATCATGAACCTTCTGGAATAGTAGCAGTGCTGTCTTCTCATGTCGTTTGCCAAGGGGCATTTTGTGTCGCTGCGTCAGCGAATTAAGTAATATTCTGGGACTTTCAACAGACTAAAATAAAAACTTGGGGGGCATAAAAACCTGTATAACCTCTGTAAATAAGAACAACTTGTCTAGAAAAATGTGTTTCCAAGTCCACCAAAACAAAATAGTTCAAAGGCACTTCGTATCATATTTCAGTTACCTAAAGCTGCTCAATTGAATTGAGTAACTATTAGAAGAAGAATCTAGGGAATTGAACATAATTTAGAAGTGACGTTTATTTCAGTAGTGGAAAGGAGGTGGAGTAAATGTACCCAAGGTCGATGGACCCACAGGCTCATAACAAATATGGGGGGAAGGGTCACGGGAGAGCATGGAGAGATGAGTTACGACCTCGCACAGTTCTTGAGTGGACATGTGTGTTCCAGAGCATACCTCTATCGGTTTGGACAAGATGTCTTCGATGTCTCCGGCATTCCTAAATGTGATAGAAGACACAGAGCATGTCCTATTGGAATGCCCGATATTAGCCGAGCAAACTGCTGCTCTGCAAGCGACAGCTCAGGCACGACTCAGAGTAGAAAACATCATAGACTACATGGTGACATCGGGTGTTGTAAAGAATAAAGTGGAGGAGACGCTAAATATGCTCCATCAGAAGGTAAGGCGCAAAGAAACCAAAAGGAAGAGAGTAAGGCTTAGAAATATCGGTAGTATTAGCAGGTAGATAAAAGCTGATCCAGCTGGCGAAGCATTGCTGAAAAGAACCGACAGGCTGGAGCGTGTCGGCATCATGATGCTTCCACCTGCCAACGCGCGCAAATAATAAAAAAAATCCAATAAATTATTTGCATGCAAATTAAACATTAGTCTTAAATCACGCCAAAGAAGTATAACTTCTGATGCGCGTACATAAGTATACACACCCACTTTTTAATTCTATTATTTACTCATTTATTCTTGATTCTATTATTTTAATCATCTATTTTTAATTAATTCAATTATTTAATCATATATTTTAATTCTATTATATAACCATTCATTTTTTTATTCTATTATTCACTCATATATTTTTAATTCGGTTATTTGATCATTTATTTTTAATTCTATTATGCACTCATATAATTTTTTTCTCTACAACCTTATTTCTTAATTTTGTTTCGATGTTGAAATTCTTCTTGTTAAAGAAGTAACAGGAAAGGCAACGCAAATGCACATCCGGCAAGGATGATAGTGGGACGAAAAACTCTTTTCGCTCAACTGAATGCAGAATGCACTGCACAGAATACAACTATCACGAAAAACTTCACAGTGAAATTTGGATGCAAAAAATGAATGCACTTAATGGGCATATTCACACAGCGCACATTCATGGCGCCTAAAACCGGTTTTATAGATGAGAGAGGGAAGGGAGCGGAAGAACTTAACGAAACATTTTTCACGCAAAAGCAAACGCGTGAAAACTGACACACATATAAAAAGTTACTTCTATCTTTTGCATTCTTTAGCTCTGTTTTTCTCTAACAAGTAAATTTCACCTGCAATACATTTAAAGGTTCCTCTATAGCATTCAAATTTACTACACTCATTTACGCCCCGTCTGAGTTGCTAGGAGTTGAATAAAACCGGTTCTACTCACCACAATTATGGCAGCGTGTGAATATGCCCAATTACACACAAGGGTGCACATGTTGAATGCACGCTGTTGAATTATTGATGCTGCTGCAGCGATATTGGTGGTACCAACAGCACCGATCTGGATTTCCTTGGGACAATTTTCCAATAGAAATCGGTATCGGGGGTTTTTAGGGCCACAAATGACGATTCTGTAGTCAAATTTTAAAATTCAAAATGGCGGATGAATTTTGCAAATGTGTTCCGAATCCATTGAAAATCGGTATCGGGGAGTTTTTAAGGTCACAAATGACGAATCTGTGGGCAAAATTTTAAAAAAATCAAAATGGCGGCGCCAATATGGCGATACGATTTTGGCAATTACGATTCGATTTCACTAAAAATTGCTATTTGGGGGTGTTTTAACGTCGGAAATAATAAATTTGTTGTCAAAATTAGAAAATTCAAAATGGCGCTAGAAATATGGTATGCATAACAAATCACTTCACCAGAATTTTGTAAAAAGTGTAATCCAAAAATGACAGAATTAAGACTAAAAAGAATATAATAAAAATGGGTAAAAAAAACTTTTAAGTTAAATGGTTTTATTTTAAATCTGCTGTACCAAAAACTAGAAAATAATTAGAACACGATCATGAACCTTCTGGAATAGTAGCAGTGCTGTCTTCTCATGTCGTTTGCCAAGGGGCATTTTGTGTCGCTGCGTCAGCGAATTAAGTAATATTCTGGGACTTTCAACAGACTAAAATAAAAACTTGGGGGGCATAAAAACCTGTATAACCTCTGTAAATAAGAACAACTTGTCTAGAAAAATGTGTTTCCAAGTCCACCAAAACAAAATAGTTCAAAGGCACTTCGTATCATATTTCAGTTACCTAAAGCTGCTCAATTGAATTGAGTAACTATTAGAAGAAGAATCTAGGGAATTGAACATAATTTAGAAGTGACGTTTATTTCAGTAGTGGAAAGGAGGTGGAGTAAATGTACCCAAGGTCGATGGACCCACAGGCTCATAACAAATATGGGGGGAAGGGTCACGGGAGAGCATGGAGAGATGAGTTACGACCTCGCACAGTTCTTGAGTGGACATGTGTGTTCCAGAGCATACCTCTATCGGTTTGGACAAGATGTCTTCGATGTCTCCGGCATTCCTAAATGTGATAGAAGACACAGAGCATGTCCTATTGGAATGCCCGATATTAGCCGAGCAAACTGCTGCTCTGCAAGCGACAGCTCAGGCACGACTCAGAGTAGAAAACATCATAGACTACATGGTGACATCGGGTGTTGTAAAGAATAAAGTGGAGGAGACGCTAAATATGCTCCATCAGAAGGTAAGGCGCAAAGAAACCAAAAGGAAGAGAGTAAGGCTTAGAAATATCGGTAGTATTAGCAGGTAGATAAAAGCTGATCCAGCTGGCGAAGCATTGCTGAAAAGAACCGACAGGCTGGAGCGTGTCGGCATCATGATGCTTCCACCTGCCAACGCGCGCAAATAATAAAAAAAATCCAATAAATTATTTGCATGCAAATTAAACATTAGTCTTAAATCACGCCAAAGAAGTATAACTTCTGATGCGCGTACATAAGTATACACACCCACTTTTTAATTCTATTATTTACTCATTTATTCTTGATTCTATTATTTTAATCATCTATTTTTAATTAATTCAATTATTTAATCATATATTTTAATTCTATTATATAACCATTCATTTTTTTATTCTATTATTCACTCATATATTTTTAATTCGGTTATTTGATCATTTATTTTTAATTCTATTATGCACTCATATAATTTTTTTCTCTACAACCTTATTTCTTAATTTTGTTTCGATGTTGAAATTCTTCTTGTTAAAGAAGTAACAGGAAAGGCAACGCAAATGCACATCCGGCAAGGATGATAGTGGGACGAAAAACTCTTTTCGCTCAACTGAATGCAGAATGCACTGCACAGAATACAACTATCACGAAAAACTTCACAGTGAAATTTGGATGCAAAAAATGAATGCACTTAATGGGCATATTCACACAGCGCACATTCATGGCGCCTAAAACCGGTTTTATAGATGAGAGAGGGAAGGGAGCGGAAGAACTTAACGAAACATTTTTCACGCAAAAGCAAACGCGTGAAAACTGGCACATATATAAAAAGTTACTTCTATCTTTTGCATTCTTTAGCTCTGTTTTTCTCTAACAAGTAAATTTCACCTGCAATACATTTAAAGGTTCCTCTATAGCATTCAAATTTACTACACTCATTTACGCCCCGTCTGAGTTGCTAGGAGTTGAATAAAACCGGTTCTACTCACCACAATTATGGCAGCGTGTGAATATGCCCAATTACACACAAGGGTGCACATGTTGAATGCACGCTGTTGAATTATTGATGCTGCTGCAGCGATATTGGTGGTACCAACAGCACCGATCTGGATTTCCTTGGGACAATTTTCGGTTCGTTTTCAAATGGGGAGAGGATTTTCACGTTTTTATTTAATTTTTTTTCAACACAAAAACTATCGACGCGCGTCTCAGGACCAGTTCTTCTCAAAAAAAAACCTAATTCCACCCAAGATTTCCGTTGAATGCAAAAAAAACCATTGTTTAATCACTGGACCTTTTGGTTGATCAAAACCGCGCAAAATTTGCACAAACAAGCGTGAGATGGGAAAAAACGTACCAAAATTCCTCGATATTCGCAGAAAAAAAACGGACACACCTCTGATGACGGGGTTCAACAATCAACTCTTGTAATTAATTAATTGCTCAATAAAAACGCAGGGATTCGAAAACACTCCGTCCACACTCAAAACTCAAATTCGGCGACTGCCCGCTTTTCGCCTATCTCTCCAAAAAAACAGCAGACGGGACCCCGTTATCCCGAATCCTCTGCCGGCCCGCGTATTGTCATCCTGGCCAGGCCACAAAAACGCTTCCCGAGCCTTAGGCCGGGCGCCCACTAAAGTGGTGTGGCAGTGACGTGGAAGTGGCGTGGCGGTCTAATGGCAAGTGGAAGAATTTATTCCCGTATAATCAAATGAAGTAGCGCACATTGAAGTGGAGTGGCGATGGTGTGGCATCTGGCAAGTGGCGTGGCATCACTTGATTGCCACTAGTCTACGACAAGTTTAATTTTTGAGTGGTACTGCCACTTCTCGTTAGTAATAAGATGATGTTGAATGACTTACGCGATACGCTGCTTGCCATTTAGATGCGCGCTTAATAATTTTAATACCACTCCGCCACCATTCAACTGCCGCACGACTTTGTTTCCACATGGAAGGACAAAACCACGCCACTGCCACACTACTTTAGTGGGCGCCCGGCCTTAGGGTCTGATTATGTTGGAGCTGCGATAAACGAGTAGAGCGGCGATACTAGCGAAGCGAAGATAATACCAAAAAGGTTTTCAATAGAGCTGTTTATATTGGAGCAACGCGGTGACTCACGCTTTGGTCGCGACCAACGACAAGAGCTGCGATAAAGCTTGGGTTCATTTTCTCCGCTAGTATCGTTAGTATCCAGATTCAAAATGGATGTTGAATGTTTTATATTTTTTTTATTATTATTATGATGAATTAAACTATTTTTTTTCAATTTCCATGTTATTTTTTGTAGACAAAATCATGTACAAATTTTATAATGGATTTTTCCAAAGATATATTTTGAATAGGTTTCAAATATTATTTACTGAATCATTTGTTCTACCAACAGAAACATGATTTGGTATGGCTCTGAGTAGGAAGGTTGTTATTTAGTTTAGGTTATGCTCCATACCTTCTCTGTCGATTATAATACTATGCAATAAGCAAATACATTTCACACTATGATCAGATGCATCTATTGTTGTTTGAATTGCGTGCCCAAGATCCTCCATTTAGAATACATAATACCAAAAGCGCACTCTACCGTTCCTCGTGTTCTAGATAATCGAGAATAAGAGAATGCTTTGTCAGCATCTAAATTGTTTCTTTTGTAAGGTGTTAACAAATTTGGTAGAAGTAGATAGCTTCGTCACCTAACATAACATACGGTGATGTAATAGTAGAATTCACGAATTCGGAGTTGGCCATTCATCAATTTAAAAAACAGAGCTGAAGATCTAAGAGCCGTATTTCACCGGGACACCATGGCGGCGCAGCCAGTGTGGCGACGCGGCCAATCGAAGGTTGCTATTCTCATATTGTGCAAATTTTGTAGGATGCTGCCTTAAATCTTTATAAAGGTGATGGTATTCACCGAATATATTAATTTCTTTATTGATAGAATGTTCACTGTATTCGCGCTCTCCAATTTCAAGTAAATGATAATTTGTAGCACTTGAAAAAAGTAAGATTTCTGCTTTGGAATCACTCATATTTTTAAGGTTCTGTTTGCGCTTTTGTCAGATACTGGTTCAAACTGCGTTATTCTCAGCTCCAACGTGAACACCCAATCTGCACAGCACTACTCTCATCTTTTGTCACAGCTTTTGTCGCAGCTCTCTACTCGTTTATCGCAGCACCAACATAATCAGACCCTTAAGCCTGAAACAGAATCAACGCAGTGCAGTGTACTGCACCGCCTGTCAAAGTTTGGTCTCGGGCTTTTCTACTACCCGGAACACAATTGCATGCAGGGCAGTGAGCAGCAGAATACTGCACTGCAGGTTTAGGCCAATTTCTAAATTTACTGTGCAGTGTGTGATTTGAAGTTTAATTTTCTAACCTCACAAATTTTTATAAAAGTGATATAGTGTCAGTCATTTTTAAAGACATAAATTAAGAATTGCACATGAGTGAAATGATTTATATATTGTTTTAATTAACAGTAGTTTATAGTTTTACATTTTTGTTAAATGGCATTGTTCTGTTTTTTTATTTGAAGTTATTTTTTTTACACTATTTTTATAATTAAGATAATTTTCTTAATATAGAAAATATAAAAAGTATATAAAACTGTCTATTTTTTCATGAAATTTAGGGTGTGTTCCGTAATATACTGGGAGCACTGCGATTTTTGACGTCATGACAGTGCACTGGGAAACACGTTCCGTTTAAAAAAGTTATACTGGACAAGCAAATACATTTTTGTATATCGGAACGAGCGCACAGTATACTGGCTTCGCCATTATTGTTTACATTTGGAAAGTAGAAGTTTGCTGTAATTTTTTGGGTTTTCTTGTGTATTTAATTTTTTATAATAACAGAGAGTCACTGTCAATAGGGAATCTTACGCAAAGGTAAGCTCAGATGGCGCCACCGAAGTATAACGTAAACAAACAACAACAATATAACAGCAACAGCAACAAAAATATAATATTCGTATACTGACCAGTCTCAAATCCTTCAATCCTATAATCTTCAGATCTAAAGTGATCTGGATAAAGTCTTGAATGTTTTGTTCTCTTAAACTATTTGCGACTCGCAGCTATTTCCCATAGCTCCCGTACTTTTTTGTCTTTAGGAAATAAATGAATATTATTGCATCCAAATACACAACACTGCATATTTATTAGAATATAAGATTTTATCATTGAATAACCGAAAAATCACAATAAAACCAAGAACTGTCTGGCAGGCGGAGACAAATGTCACTTCATGTTTACGTTATAATACATTGGCGCCCCTAGCGGGAGAAATTTCCAGTAAGATTCCCTATTAAAGCTAATTGAATTTTTGCATTATTATTTCCCATTATTTGTACAGCGTCAAACGTCTACAGATTTTCAAAAATTAAACATATGTCACGTCTTCAAACTACTGAGAATACACTACCTCTTTCAGAGCAGTAATCACAGTAGTAAAATGACGTAGGTTTATGACGTCATGAATGTTCCTAGAGCACTGCGACAGGGCACTGTTCGGTTAAAACGGAACGACAAAACTACCACTGGTAGTACTGGCACAGTGCTCCCAGTATATTACGGAACGCAGCCTTAGTTTTCCAATTTAAAATTTTTTTGACGTTTAAGCTTTGACAACACTGCACTGGGTTGATTTCGTTATAAGACGCAGTGCTGTAATTTTTGACAATCAGTAAACAACACTGCATACTGCACACTGCATTGATTCTGTTTCAGGCTTTAGGGTGAGTGCAGTACACAGCGTAGATGGTAGAGTAGAGCATAGCTGCGCATACTCGCTTATAGAACTCTCAATGGGTTTTAAATGGGTGTGTGTATAACGCAGCTCGCTTTCCGCTCGCAGAAAAAGCGAGCTGCGTTATGCACACACCCATTTAAAACCCATTGAGAGTTCTATCAGCGAGTATGCGCAGCTATGCTCTACTCTACCATCTACGCTGCGTACTGCACTCACCCTTAGCTGCCGTCGCGGATAGCTGTAAAAATTTTCGCCCGGGCGCTATGTAATGCAATTTTGCTATCCAGGGAACAGACACGGCAGACGAGTGTGAAAATAGTGAATGTGAAAAAAATTGCCGTACGTAAATTCCTCTTTGCCTTCAACAGTCCAAGCGACGTTGTCAAATTTCGTCCCTTGGAAAGTTTTGGGGAGATGAACTTACGGATGGAATTAAAATTTTTCGGAATGGACAATTATAAATTGGCGTTAAAAAACAGATATGAAATGCAGGATATGTTTATGTTTGCTTAAGGCAAACCAAGGGGAAGGGGAAATATAATAAAAGCACAATTTGCATTTAATTTTCAATTGTCAGCGGGTTAATCTTATAGGGCGACCGTTACAGTTATACTAATCATAGTGTTGAGGGAGTCTGGCTCAGAAGCGTATAAAATGGTGTCATCTGCGTAGAGCAGTGCCCTTGAACTTTGTCCAGCTAAGTGGTGTGGAAAATCAAAGAGGTAAATATTAAAAAGCTTTGGCCCCAGTATCGAGCCCTGTGGGACCCCTGACCTAACCTTGACTTCGTGAGAAAGGTCATCCCCAATTGAGACTCTTAAGGTCCTATCCTTCAGAAAGCTGTTTATCAGTTTCAAAGCGAACAAATCTAGATTACATCTCTTAAGCTTGACCAACAATCCTTTGTGCCACACAGAATCGAATGCCTTTTTCATATCCAGTGAGCAAACCAGGGAGGCCCTCCTAGCCCTAAGACCCTTTAACGTATCATTTTGGAAAGCAAGCAGGGCGCATTCCGAAGAATGGCCCGCCTTGAACCCAAATTGCTCTTTAGGTATTATGTCATTTCTAGGTGTATGGTTATCCAACTATAGCAATTACTCTTTCAAACAGCTTGCCAAATTTGAGAGCGAAGATATGGGTCTGAAGTCGTCGAGTGACCTACTGTTAGGCTTCTTCGGGATGGGGATAAGCTTAGCCTCTTTCCACACCCGCGGAAAGTACCCAATTCTGATGCAACTATTAAAGATGCCGACCAATGCACGTTTCGCCTTAAAGGGTAGCCTTTTAAGAAGGAAATTCGAAATATCATCAAACCCGGCAGATCTTTTTCCGTTCAAACCTGCACTGAGAAAAAAACAAAAATTGTACCAAGTCCGCCAAGGAATTGGAGAAAGTTCAGTTTCACCAAATGAATAATGCTTTATACCAATCTTAAGTATGCTAAAGCAAAAGAATGCGTTTTTTTGAGTCAATTCCGCGGCGGAGTTGCTATTGAATAGTTTACGCAGTTGAATTAATTGCTGTTCGTTTGAGGAAAAAGCATTTATTTTTTCAATTAATAAAATGTATTATTTGTTTAAATATTAGTCTGTAGCTGACACAATAATTTATGCATACTAACATCTAGCTTAAAGAAACAACTGTTTTTTTATTAACGGGAATGTCCCGGTCGCCCGATTACCTGTAGACGTTTTTCGGTTGTTTGCTATTTGTAACTACCCCTAATATAATCAACAGTGGCTGTGTGCAACTTTTTTTTTCAATATGTTAGTTGATTCCGTGCAAAGATCCTGAAGACAGGTTCGAGTGGAATTTCCAATCAGTGAAGTGAAAAATTAAACAGTGAAACAGTGGACTGTTATTGTGAAGTACGATGATTGATGTGCCTGCCTTTGTGTAGAATTTGTGGAAACTTTTTTTTATTTGTGTAGACAAATTTTGATGATGGCTGGTGAGAAAACTAGGGATATTTAATTAAATGGAATTTGGAAGGACTTGTCAATTCGTTACAATTATATGTTAAACATAATCGCAAACTTATCGATCACTAATTTGTTATATAGAAATATTTTGTTTTAGATCAAAAAATTACTATTGATCCTATAAAGCTGCTAACTGGACCCAAAATAGCAGCTCTTACTCCCGTAATCGGTTATAAGATTGATTTCATCGCCAAGTGGACAAGGTCAGCTTCGAAAAGTTCATCATATATCCAAATCGTAAGATATTTTGTACAATTGTACACATTTTTTGATTTCATATGAATATTTTTTTTTTGAATTTTTGATTTATTTTAAAGGACAATGAAAGCAGAAATGATGAAGGTTCAGATGAAAATCTATCATCCAAGTTGATCTCCTTTCAAGAAAATCATCATCAGGAAAGCTTGAAGGTCAAAACACCTTATTTTTAAAAAAAACTTTTATATATAATATTTCTGTAAATAGTTTTTTCAAAGAAAGTTTAATATAAAATATAAAAATGAAATAGTAATTTATTGTCTTCTATTATTTATTTGCATAAAAAAATTATCATTCACATTAAATACTTTTAGTGATTATAGTAATAAAAAATTTCGATTTATCGAATCCCGTCCGAAATAGAACCTATCGAAAGATATCATTTGATGGGCCCCAGATTTCATCGACTCAAACATTTTTAACATCATTTCAAAAGTATTTTAATTTGAATGAAATTTTTCCAAAATTAATCGAAATAAAAAAATATTCATATCAAATGCTCAGCGACGTTTCTTTATCAGCTATTGTACTTCATGCAATTGCGTATAACATAAAATCAACGGGGGTATGTTATTTAGCGAATTCTGGCGGATTTCTCCCAATTCCTAGCGGAACTGACACCAGTAGTTGAGTTAACCCCTATACTGATTTCGCCGTATCCAATTCCGTAGCGGAGTTGGGTTAAGCGAGAATGGTTTGCATGGACATCTCCTTTTTCTCAGTGTGTTATGTAATCAGAGATCAAGTCAATAGAAATAAAGAGCGGCGGTAGTTCCCCCAACCAGTCCTCTGAATCCCTAATCTCCAAGGGGGCAAGGTATCCAAAACATTCACCAGCGCCACCAGCTCCTGTTCAATTATATCACCATTAAGTTTATTATGGGCAGGGGTTCTTTCCTGAAATATATTTCTAAAGTCTTCCGCGAACGCTTCAGCCAATTCCTCACCCTGAACCACTCTATCATTAATTATTAACTTTTTGAGGTATTCCCTATTCTTCCTACCAAACAGGCCGTAAATCTTTTTATATAACGAAGGTCCTGGCTTGAGTGTCCTGACCTTATCCTGAAAATTTTTATTGAGGGCTTGCTTAATCCTTGCATCAACAATATTAGTTAAGTGTTTAATCATATCCTCAAGTTCTTTAGAGGCACTATTTCTATTATAACAGTTGCGCTCAAGCATTCTCTTAAGTACCCGCTTCCATCTGTTCCTGGTTTTATAAAGGTGAACCACAACCGGTGGAAGGATATCTATCGGTCTAAAGTAATCTACCAACGGTGCATGCACATCCAAGGTCCTCCTCACACACATTGTAAATCTATGGATTGTATCCTCAATGCCCTCAGGGTTCAAGTCAGTCGGGATGACACCCAACTGATTATCCAGTTCATGCTCCAGGTCCTCCTCAAACTCGTCCCAATCTATCTCACTGAGTTTGCAAAATTTCGTAGTGATCTTAAGTTGTGGGATTAAATTTATAAATTCCAACCTCAGCTCCACCACATAGTGGTCCGAGTAAGACGAGTCCGTGGAGCAATGAAAAGGAGCCAACAGTCCCAACAGGTCAAATGAGATACAAAAGAAGTCTATGCAGCTGGCGGACCTTGGATACGTAGGCCCGTTAGGATTAACTATCTTGAGGTTATTGGTGAGAGGATTATTATTAAGCCTTGATTTAATTAGTTACCCATTTCTATTAGTTACTTGGTTACCCCAGTCAGGATGCTTGGCGTTGAAGTCCCCCCCAATAACAACACCATCATATCCAGTTATCCGGTTCAGTACCTGTAAAACTTGGCATAACTTCCTTTTCCCTATGTCGATGGGCAAATAAAGTGATACAAAGAGAACTTTCGAGATATGATTATTTGAATTTTTAAAGTAGACTTCTACTGCGGTACAAGAGATATCTAAGTTAATAATTACCTGTTTTGAGACAAAATTATTTTTAATAACAATAGCAGTTTCCTGAAAATCATCATTCCTAAATATATTATATTCATTGGGGCTACGTAGACTAGTCATGATTACTATGTAGTAAAACCATATTCACCCCGCCCCTTCACCCCTCTCTTCTTAAAAGTCGGTTTTACTACATAGTAATCATGACTAGTCTACGTAGCCCCATTAACATTCAAAATGGAGTTGTTTTTAAGATGCGTTTCTTGCACCATAAAAATATCATACATTTTTAACTTTATCAGTTTTTTAAGTTCATGCCTCTTTAACAGGGACCACGCGGAACCGACGTTCCAGAGATTAATGAAGAAGGACAAGACCAGGCTGCCTCTCTCGTCGCGGTCCTCGGTGCCGTGTAAACAGGCATAAAACTTCTAACCTTTTTTAAAAGTTCACCGATACTAAGGCCAAAGTGAATTTTAGGGAGTTCAAAAAACTCACCAAGAAAGTCATTATCGCTGGTTTTTGAGTTATCTTTAACAGTATCGGAAAATTTGCGTGCTTGAGAGGTCCTCGGGGGTAAGTCCTGTTTACCCTTCCCCGTCCCGGAAAGGATTCCTTTATAAAGTTAAATTCCTTATCTCTGTTGGAATTTCCAATGTTTCCTTTTTTATTTATATTTTCATTATATTTAACAAAAGCCGGCATACTATAGGGATGTATGCCGGGTGTCCAGGAGTGTTACAATTAACACAAAATCAGCTTTAAGGCACTCCTTAGGAGCATGTTTATTGCACTTGGCACATCTAAACTCATAGTTGCAGTTTACTGCTGCATGCCCGAATTTCTGACAATTCCGGCATTGAGGGGCCTCCCTTTTCTTAAGTTTCTCCCATCTAACAACCTGCGCCAAAAATTGTTTGGCCTTACCAATATCATACATGTCAATACCCGGAGGAAATTGAACAGTGTGCCAGCCTGATAAAAATTCTGACTTTTCCTGATATCTTTTAACCCCAACAACTTTTAAATTAGGGTAGTTTCTATTAAGGTCATCTCTGACTTCTTCGCACGAATAGTCTGAGCTAATCCCCTTGAGAAGTAACGTGTTGTATTTAAGTTGTTTCGGAGTATAAGTATGACATGGAAAACCTGCCTTTTTCATTTTATTGAAAACAACCTGGTGCCCCTCAGGGTTTTTAATAAATAATTTAGCCGTTCCCTTGCGGGTGGTAACAATTTTATGCGAGCTATCGGGATAATCAGAGAACATATGTTCATTAATGCTCCTCACATTTGCCTCAGGAACAATTATTGGGGCACAATACTTATTACCGACCGAGATATTTATTAGTGGCACCGCTAGGGGCGGCATCCGGTCGAGACGAATCCGAAGCATTAACGTTTTCACCTTTATTAACCTTAACATGAACATTGACATTGAGAATATGAAATCTATTACCTTTATATTCATTTATGTCAATAGTATTTTATTTATTTCAAAATTCTTATTATCTAGGTTACCTGATTGATTAAATCTACTT
Source organism: Thereva nobilitata (assembly GCA_963855945.1). NCBI lineage: Eukaryota > Metazoa > Arthropoda > Insecta > Diptera > Therevidae > Thereva > Thereva nobilitata. The sequence goes on from OY979695.1 coordinate 82,364,658, forward strand.
TTTTTGGGTATATAAGTCCAACCATCTTCTTCGTTCTTGATTTCGTCATCCGAATTAAATATTTCACCATCATCATGGATTCCATGTTCTCCTTCCAGGACTTCAATGTGTGCGTCACTAGACGCAGCTTTTTCCCGCGAATCACTGGGGCCACTGGCCGCCATGTTGATTTCATTGCTGTTATCCACTCTCGATCTCAACTCTCGATTCTATCAGTCGTTTTGAGCTGATAGAAATTTCTACTAATATCAGTTGTATTGAACTGATATAAAATCTTGGTTCTATCAGTCGTTTTGCGCTGATAGAAATTTCTCCCCAAATCAGTCGCACTGAGCTGATATAAAACTCTGGATTCTATCAGTCGTTTTGAGCTGATAGAAATTTCTACTAATATCAGTTGTATTGAACTGATATAAAATCTTGGTTCTATCAGTCGTTTTGAGCTGATAGAAATTTCTACTAATATCAGTTGTATTGAACTGATATAAACTCTTGATTCTATCAATCGCTTTGAGCTGATAGAAATTGCTATTAATATCAGTCGTCCTGAGTTTATTGAGGCACAATTCTAACATTCAGGAGTCGGATTACACCGAAATCACGAGGATTGGAATCGAAGTCTACGTCAATTGATGGTACATAAAATCGTACATGAAGTATATATAAAAGGAAATCGTGCATGAATTACATTAAAATAAGAATTAGAATATAGGATACATTAGAATTTAGCATAGACATATTATATTGAAGTGCAACTTTTGAATTATTAATAAACACTTGAAAATTGAATTAAGTTTAACGTTGTTCACTGAGTACTGAGAATAGGTAAAGTTTTACCCAAACAATTGGAATGATAGAAAAAGTTTCCACTCGTTTTTCTGCGACTATCGGATCAAGTTTTTCGTCTGAATCAATAGTCGGAACCGAGTGAAGTCTAAAACATGCCCAAGAAAATACTTAATCTTCCCGTGAAAGTCCCATCGCAATCGGATTAACCGTTTCCGAGATTAGCCCGGACAAACAGACAGACAGACATACAGACATACAAACATACAGACACACAGCCATACAGACAGATAAAAATTTTAAAAATACTTGATTTCGTGTTAATATCGTGTAAATAACCATATGAACTTAGAAAATGACAATTATTTTGAAACCACAGACAGACACTCCAAATGTATTTATATAGATTGTTATAGAATGTCGTTCTTCATTGGTTTCACATTTATTTATAGTTTGATTTAAATGATAATCACTGAACCAAGTAAAAAAGGGCTACTTGTTACCCCAAAAACTACCCTACGATGTCTATATATTTTCACTTTACCTCCTTCATCCATCCACAAAAATCTCAAGAAATCTCTGTCTTGTTTAAGAACACTAATTTGTAGGAACGCCTTTTTAATGTCCGATACAACACCTATTTCATTACTCCGAAATCTTATTTAAATGGAAGGAATCAATTCAATTAATTTTCTACCCTTTTCTAAACAATTATTCAAACTGGGTTCATCCTTTTCCCTTGCTGACGCATCGAAAACAGGTCGAATTTTGGTGGTGCTATTTTCCTTCACGACGTGACCGCAATTTTAATTCACATTCAGGAACTTCTTCTATGATGCCCTCTTGCTTCCATTCTTTCAAAACACGATCATAGTCTTCTAGTAATCCGTCCGATTTCAACTTCTTAATAGTAGTGTACAATCACAGACTTAACTATCTGTAATACAGATGTTCCGCTTCATACAAAATTTTGGCACCAGCAAATTGCTGGGTAGGATTTGTTTCGATTCCTAAGGCGAAGCTTTAGAATACACATTCCACAAAGCTTTCCGCGCATTTCCCCAAGTTCTCTGTTGATAGACAAAGGAAGAGAGGAAGGGCATGGTGGCTACGGAGCTTCATTCCACACGGACGAATTGTATTTTTTCGCCTGCTCCACCCCTCACTCACTTTGCCTTACCAGCCAGGCAGCAGACGACGTAATTTTTTTTGAATAGCCAAGTGCTCACGCGCAGGATGGATTTTTTTGTTAATTGCCATTGTGGCAGGTCATGATTTTGTTTTTTTGTTGTTTTAGGCATTCAATGATATTTCTCCGATGAAATGGAATATTCTTTCATTTCGCTACATTTCGGATTTCCCGGCCTAAGATTTCAGGTGCATGGGACATAATCTATTTGAATTGTATTTGATTAGCCAAGGCCTCAGGCGCAGGTCACCGCCGACCGGATGGATTTTTTATTTCCAATTTTTTAATATGGTTATTTGAAATGGTGAATTGTCGCAGGTCATGATTTTGCTTTTTTGTTGCATGCGGGCATATTATTTTTCCGATGAAATGGAATATTCTTTTTAGATTACTTTTCGTATTTAAGGCATTATCACAGACTTAACTATCTGTAATACAGATGTTCCGCTTCATACAAAATTTTGGCACCAGGAAATTGCTGGGTAGGATTTGTTTCGTATCCTAAAGAGCCCAATACACGAGCGCTCCATCCGACCGCGCCACGCCAAAACAACAATAGTTTGTATGCATTCGAAATTTCGAGTGCTTACAAATTGTTGCTGTTTTGGCATGGCCGGGTCGAATGGAGCGCTCGTGTATTGGGCCCTTAAGGCGAAGCTTTAGAATACACATTCCACAAAGCTCTCCACGCATTTCCCCAAGTTCTCTGTTGATAGTCAAAGGAAGAGAGGAAGGGCAGGGTGGCTACGGAGCTTCATTCCACACGGACGAAATGTATTTTTTCGCCTGCTCCACCCCTCACTCACTTTGCCTTACCAGCCAGGCAGCAGACGAAACAATTTTTTTTGAATAGCCAAGTGCTCACGCGCAGGAGGGATTTTTTTTTAATTGCCATTGTGGCAGGTCATGATTTTGTTTTTTTGTTGTTTTCAGGCATTCAATGATATTTCTCGGATGAAATGGAATATTCTATTTCGCTACATTTCGGATTTCCCGGCCTAAGATTTCAGGTGCGTGGGACATAATCTATTTGAATTGTATTTGATTAGCCAAGGGCTCAGGCGCAGGGCACCGCCCCGGATGGATTTTTTAATTTCCAATTTTTATATGGTTATTTGAAATGGTGAATTGTCGCAGGTCATGATTTTGCTGTTTTGTTGCATGCAGGCATATTATTTTTCCGATGAAATGGAACATTCTTTTTAGATTTCTTTTCGTATTTAAGGCATTATGCTACATTTTGTTTCCGGCCGTAGATTTCAGGTGCGCGAAATATAATTTATACTTCGGAATCGAATAAAAAAATGTTTTACAAATTGAATTTATGTCTTTATTACTTGAGTTTATAAAATTGACCAACTCTAACTTAATTCTATATTAATTATGAACCTAACAGGTGAAGACCAATTATGCTGATTTCTAGATTCCTATAGATTGTGAAAATTTTCATGTCTCAACGTCTAGACCAACGGTAGGCAACCTCCGGCCCGCGAGATGTTTAGAAGAAGTTATAAAAAGTATTTTTCGATGTTTGTCGTCTAGTTTAAATTGAATATTACATCCATTACATCTATTAGACTATGCATCATTTCTTTTATCACCCCCATACACAAACCGGTTTTATAGACAAGAGGTCGCAGGGAAGTTTATTTTATCCTAATTTTGCCTCAGAAAATTTGTCAGACTCACCCATCCATCACCGTAACACAATTATAACATCATTCTCGGGGGTATGAGGAGACTATGAGTAACTCCCCATCTCATTCGCGTTTCGTTGCAAGAACAGAGACAGAAAAATGAGTATTTTGAGGGTTATACCTACATTATACACAAACCTGTTTGAGTTGAGGACCGAGTGTTGGATAGTGTGATTTACCCCATTAAAGGGGTCACTTCAAATGCAGACAAAAAATATAGTGTTGGTTACGACACGATTATAAAATGAATTGGTAAGAGGTGGCTTCAAATTAGGCGAGGGGCGATTGTAATGCCAAAAACCAGCAAATTAAAGAAAGAAGCTTATATGCATTAAACTGCCTCAGAGTAAGTAAGAAATCTATGCCTCCACGATGTATATTTATATTTTACAATCTCACTTCACCTAATTTCAATTTGGAACCTTTGCTGCCTCAACAAAAGTAAGAAATGCCTCTCCAGTTCGTATTTAAAATCTCACCTCGTCTCAGCTCAAATTGGATATTTTACTGCAGCAAAAAAATAACAAATGTCTCTCGTATTTACAACCTCACCTCACCTCGCCTCATTTTAAGTGGAATTTTACTGCCCCTAAAGAAGTAAGAAAGAAGAAAATCTTGTCTCTTCACTACGTAATTACAATCACATCTCGGTACACACCCAACTAACACAAAAGGTTTTAAAAATGTTGTAAGAATCTTTACACAACCTTTTAATAAGTGTAGAAGTTTTATAATTTAGTGTTGGAAACGTTTTGCCAACATTAAAACAACATTTATATACCCCAAATAGGCGCAGGTTTATACAACAAAATTGCTTTGTACGTGTCGTACATAAAGGTTGTTTAATCGCTTGTCCAGCAAATTATATCACTTTTACACAGTAACTGATAAAGCTGTTTTAAAACTGTATAATAAGATATTATACAGAACTATTTGTCTGTATAAGTAGCTATATAACTTTTAAAAAACATTTTTATACAACCTTATATCCGTAAATTTTAGAGGATTATTGTAACCATTTTGTAACCATTTTGTTGTATATCTATTTTCATTAGATATTATTAAAAAACATTATGGTAACATAATTGCTATTTACTTACTCACTTGGCATTCATTTAATTTTAATATTTTACGCCATGTTAACTTTTTGCATATTATGATGACATCATTATAGTCACCTTATTATAATATGACAATTTTAAATTCTAATATTGGCTTTGGCGGAGTGAAAATTACTTGCAAAGTACACTTTACTGTTGAAAGCCTTGGTAATAATTCGAATAGGTACAACGCGCCATAAAAATAATGAAAATTTAACAAATGTTAATATTAAACTAATTTTTGAATATTAATTATTTTATGATATTATCAAAACGTACCACTTTTTTTCCGAATCTATGAAAATATGGTATCTTCTGCGTACATTTTTGAAATCATTTGTAGAAGTGGAAAAGAAAAAAAAAATTTTTTTATTTTATAACCGGTTTTTCTAATATGGCGGCTTCCCTTTGCTTACCATTTTCAAAACCAAAATGTCTTCTCTTGCACTAAGGCTATTTTACTTTTATTGAAACTATTAAAAAGTAATTTAGATACTTGGAAGATAATAATATTTTATAAGAAGTAAATTAGGGATAAAATAAGTATCAATAATAGAATTATAGAACAATGGGCTGTGTAGAAGTATTTTGCGTGATATTTTTGCTCCGAGGATTATTCATTAGCTGTATAACCAGCTCTTACAATTACCTTTATAACACATTTTTGCTCATATTACAGCAGTTTTTATTCTTTATTGCTATATAATGGTTTTATTAAAGAGCGACTTGCAAGATTTTTAATACCCATGCGCATAATTGAGAAACAAATATAATTTTTACCATAGACTAGACCCAATTCTAGAAACCATTTCTTGAATTCTACAAAACATATGTTACATAAGATGGGCTAAAACTCTTGTGTTCTGGTAGTCCATCTACATTAATATTTAGAGAAATGGTTTGTGGATTTATTTCTTCATTCAACAAGTACTTCCTAAGGCAAATCGATAAGCCATGTTGCCAGTAGGAACCATTGTTGCCCATATATCCTTTAAAACAACGTGTTCTCACTGCAAGTTTTGTCATCTGCGGGGCAGTGTTGTAAAATCGTACATGCTTCTGTTACAGAATTTGTTATGGCAGAATTAAAGTCCACGTCTTCATTATGAATCGGTTCTGTTTTTGTTTCATTTTCTTTCGAAAATTGCCGCTTCGGTTAACATTATTCCATTTCAAAATATCCATTATAAAATCTCATGCAATTCACTAAATTGTATCCAATCAAGCTAAAAAAAAGCAAGAATTGACTGAAAAGCAGAGCGAGAGTTACCCATGAACATATTTATTATTTGTACCAAAATGTGTAACCACAAAATAGTTGTAAGAGAGTGTTATAGATGCATATTACACTTTTTGGTTGAAGGAGGGTTGTTTAAATGCTAACTTTATTTATTTAATAGAGCTTTAATAAAGTAGCTCTATATAATGGTATCATGACACTGGCTTGTTTTCATACTAGTTTTGCAGCTAGCTAGCTACTTAGAAAGAAACAAATAGTATTACATACAGAAATTCTGTGCACAAGAAGAGCTCCGCACTAATGTCAACAAGTGGTCGAAAGCATAAATTTTCGGACAGTTAAGTGGAACTTGGAATTGGAACAGTGGAAAAGCTCACGAAAAGCTAGAAAAATTGACAAATTTTTTGACAGTTTTGGATTTTACGGGGTATTTTGACAATTTATTTGGTTTGGTTTGAAATGTTCGTGCCTGTGAATAATACCTGTGAAGGGTATCTTTTTTTAAATAAAATATGATGGTGAATGAAAAATTTAAATTATTAGTTCTTGCTTATGACAATCTGATGATGACATCAATTGCATGAATTTTGCATTGTCAGAAAAGCAGTAATAAAAAAAAAGTGCGTTTGTATGATAAATTAGGTGCGTCCAAACCAAATTAATTTTTTTAACTTCATTTATAAGAAAATGAATCCATTCCTCAATCCACATAATTTGTGCCATTAAAAGAAATTCAAAATATTGCATTTTAAACTGTCAAACTGACCGAAATTTCCAACAGCTACTATAGCTTCCTTTCTCTCCCTATTTGCTGTCTATTTTACACATGCTTGACAATTCGGGCACTTGCGCTAGCTTGAAAACTAGCCAGTATCATAATACCATAAGCTTATATACCAGCCTTTAAGCCCGGGTCACACCGAACGCGGCGCGGCGCGGTGCGGCGATTTTTGTATGAAAAATAATATTAACGCGGCGCGATTAATTTTATTTTTCATACAAAAATCGCCGCACCGTGCCGCGCCGCGTTCGGTGTGACCCGGGCTTTAAGCTCAAAAAGCAATAATGTTTTATAACGTAGTTGTGTAAACCTTTAAATTGATATTATATTCAGCTTTAATACAGAAAACACTTGTTTTATAATTACTTTATAGATTGGTTGTTAAAGTATTTATAAAATAATTATAAATGTAAAAATGAATTCGAATACCTTTAAGTTTCGTAAATGGTTTCAAGGCAACATTTATATAAACATTATACAATATTTAATAAACTAGTTTTATAATTTTGCCGTATAAGTATTCTCACAATTTTATTTGTTAGCTAAATGGCATTGGAGTGCAAAATACAATTAATAAAACATTAATTCAGCCAAGAAGTATTTACACATGCAATTAAAAAACATATATAAAACAATTTAGTTGTAAGGTGATGCATCTGTGCTATTTGGGACACTCATATACCAGCAGTAGGACAAAAAATTGAGGCCTCAGTAAAATTTACCATCGTGTAAGGGACAAATGTACTGCCTAGTGCAAGTCCGGCTCAATTTTATAAAAATTATAGGTCACAAGAACGTGCCAAATGGCTATTACGGCCCGCGGAAAAAGGTAATATTTATGCTGACCCATGTTATAAAAAGGTTGCCCACCCTTGGTCTAGACCAGGGGTGGCCAACCCGCGGCCCGCGGGCCGCATGCGGCCCTTCGCAGGAAATTGTGCGGCCCGCGAGATTCAACAAGATTTAACAAAATATTTTGTGCTAGAAGGTTCCAACATGTGAAAAAAAGAGTCAGCTATGAGCAATGATTAAAATTCACAGCCTGCCATAGAGAATTGGCTCTCCGGGCCCGGGTTGATGGATAAAAATCCAAGTAATTGTTTTTCTCGGTAACAATTCAATATAAATACCGCATCCGCAACAAAAATTTAGTGTCATGGAGCTAGCAGAGAAAACAAGCATATTTACAAGGAAGTACACTTCTTTGGTCAACATCCAGCTAGTGTGTTATGAGTGCAGGATTCTTTTTCTTCTGCTCCTTTATTCCCGCACGGGACATAGGGCAGAAGCAGTTGCCCTCCTTGTTGTGGCGTCTTTTGGTAGGGTTCTCCTCCACTTTATTCTAGGTTTTCCAACTCTAGGGTTCCTTGCAGATTCCAGTCAAGGGCCTTTTGGCTAGATTCACGTTTGAACCTCGCAGGGTGTGGCCATTCCATTCCATTTCCCTTGTATGATTTGGTCTTCTATCGTTTCTTTTCATTTGTAATTCTATCTTGCCAGCAGATTTTTATTTAGGATGAAAACTTGAAGGCGCGTTGTGATAGATTGGGCCACTTTCAATGTTTCGCACATACAACATAATTGCCTTAACACTGGAGTTGAACAGCCTTAATTTGGCGTTAGTTGAGATCTCCGTCGATCTGCATATGATGTATATATTCTGGTAGTGACGTAACTAATGAGGTAACAGAATTAATCTACCAATTCCACGTTACCATTAGTCACCGCTATATCCGCATTTCTTTAGTTTTAATCGGATTTAACCTTAGGCCTGTCGAACTACTTTCTGCTACTAAATTGTTTAACATATTTTGGAGGACCTGAATGTGAAAAACCCTTTCAAAACATGATTTTTATGTTATAAAAGAAAAGTTTTGTAAATTGAGATGTCTGGGACAAAAGGTTGTGATTGCGAATCGTTTCTTTTCGAAAATGGAATTTACGTAAAATGTATACCGCGCCACCTTGTCTGACGAAAACCTGCACCACCAATTACATTACATTTCACCTAGTTTCTTAAAAATGCACATACCTCGTCTATTGCCTATTTTAACTCACATTCTCACATTCTTTACTCCTGCCTCACGGTATTCAACTTTCCCTCGACTTGGAAGCATGCTTCAATCATACCCATTCCCAAGTGTCCTTCTCCGTCCTATCAGTATTATTCTCTTTATGCTCTTAAATTTTTGAAAAGTTTCGTATCTATCCGCTCTCAAAAGTTTAAACCAGGTGGCTAAAGTACCTCAAGTGCCCTACTCCACGCTGGCGTTCCTCAAGGCTCCATTCTTGGGCTACTTTTATTCAGTATTTTTATTAACGATATTTTAAGATTCATATGTATGCAGACGATGTGCAGCTTTATTTCCCTGCGCCAAGAGATCAAATACATTATGTGTGTGGAGAAGGTTGCTGTTGACTTGCGTCATGTATCCTTATAGTCGACATTAAATTTACTACAGCTCCTTCGAAATCCCATATCATTTTTATCTCTTTCACTCTGATACTGTTCGTCCTGACTTTTCTGCTATCGCGTTAAACTCGGTTCTTCTTGTTTGCGTTAATAAAGCAAGAAATCTTGGGCTAGTACTGAATAGCAGCATGACCTGCTGAGATCACATTAGTTTCATTGTAAGTAAAACCTACGGACTCCTGTCTAAACTTCGTTACCATTGTGGCTTGCTGAAAAGGGCTGTCCATCTGTCCTCTCTTGATTCTTTTTGCGCCCATAAACTTGAAGTAACATTTAACGATTGTGTACTTACCTGCATACCTCAACAGTTTGTGCAGCTTTTGCAATCCCTCACAGATAATTTATAATTCCGCACGTTGATTGGTCAGCATTCTTTCTTTGTCTTCGCAGAACACCTTTGGAACTCTCTCCCTAAATTATATTAAATTAAATTTGAATCACCCAATATATGACCCCGGCCCGCGGGATCATAAGGCATTTTCAAAGTGGCCCGCGATACCATTTGGGTTGGCCACCCCTGGTCTAGACCACCGGATCTGGATCTGCATGCAATATGAGCTTCCTAATTTGGTCGGGCGTAGGACATGGGGTTATCGTGTTATCGTAACACGTTATACTAATGCACGTGGGGCTTAGAGGCGGTATCGGTAATTCACGCGACATAATCGATTTTATTGGTTGAAGTTAATTTGAGTTGCGATCGGTGGAAGTTGATCGCTGGGTTTTCAGATCATACATATTCGGATTTTCTTCTGCAAACAAGGATAAGGATTCAAGTTCAATATATTATTTCGATGTGACAAAGTCTACAACTTTTTTTTTCATAATTAAACACATAGGTAAAAAGCATTCACTAATTCTTATTAATAAGTTTCAATACAAATTTTGGTATATATCTATAAGTGGTGCTCCAGACTTAATCGGCTCAAAAATTTTTAAGAAAAAAAAAATTTAATAGGGAAAACAACTGATATTTTCAAGGCTAATTTCTAAATTAAGGCTCAGTAGGTGGAGCACATTCAAAAATCAACAACCAGGGAATAATGAAGGCATATTTGCTACCCTGCGCGAGGCCACAGGGTAAATGAATAAAATATGCACGGTGGGGGATACAGTGGGCGGGGGGGGGGGGGGGGGATAAATGAGGGGCACCCCCCCCAAGAGCTCTATGATATATGGATTACTTTAGTTTTCAAAAAAAATGTCGAGTGAAAGCAATTGAAATAGGAAATTCACCTCGAAATATACTATAATCATAAAAATTACTATCTGTAGTTTTGATGAAAAAAAAATCTTGAAAATTTTGCAATTGTAGCTGTGCGCTTAGTTTGAAATGTTATCTGTGCTGTATCTGAATTGTTGAAGTTTTAAAAACGTGGCTTAATAGAACACTAATTTTAGAAACCTCTAGCTACAATAGCTTTGTGAGGTATTTGATTAACACACGTGAGGCAGTACTTTTGTTCCTTACACGACGGTAAATTGTACTGAGGCTTCAAATATAATGTCCTAGTACTCTTGATATGAGCGTGTAAACCCAAGGGATACAGGAACACATTCATTTCAACCCTTTCAATCCATTTGTTGCATTGATGCAACAATTTTCCTATACCGTTAGGGATAAATAGATCACATCGAGTCAGAGTCAGGCCTAAAACATGGGTGTACACAGTTTTTTTTATACCCCGTCAAAATAGACATTCAAACTCGGGATAAATCAAGAATAGCTGAAAATGGAAACAGCGTCGAATTTCGGTGGGGAGCAAAAAAATAATTCAAAAGATCACATATCAGTTTTTTTTGAGATGTGATTGTAGTTACGTAGTGGAGAGACAAGAGTTTCTTCTTTCTTACTTCTTTAGGGGCAGTAAAATTCCACTTAAAATGAGGCGAGGTGAGGTGAGGTTGTAAATACGAGAGACATTTGTTATTTTTTTTTGCTGCAGTAAAATATCTGAGCTGAGACGAGGTGAGATTTTAAATACGAACTGGAGAGGCATTTCTTACTTTTGTTGAGGCAGCAAAGGTTCCAAATTGAAATTAGGTGAAGTGAGATTGTAAAATATAAATATACATCGTGGAGGCATAGATTTCTTACTTACTCTGAGGCAGTTTAATGCATATAAGCTTCTTTCTTTAATTTGCTGGTTTTTGGCATTACAATCGCCCCTCGCCTAATTTGAAGCCACCTCTTACCAATTCATTTTATAATCGTGTCGTAACCAACACTATATTTTTTGTCTGCATTTGAAGTGACCCCTTTAATGGGGTAAATCACACTATCCAACACTCGGTCCTCAACTCAAACAGGTTTGTGTATAATGTAGGTATAACCCTCAAAATACTCATTTTTCTGTCTCTGTTCTTGCAACGAAACGCGAATGAGATGGGGAGTTACTCATAGTCTCCTCATACCCCCGAGAATGATGTTATAATTGTGTTACGGTGATGGATGGGTGAGTCTGACAAATTTTCTGAGGCAAAATTAGGATAAAATAAACTTCCCTGCGACCTCTTGTCTATAAAACCGGTTTGTGTATGGGGGTGATAAAATAAATGATGCATAGTCTAATAGATGTAATGGATGTAATATTCAATTTAAACTAGACGACAAACATCGAAAAATACTTTTTATAACTTCTTCTAAACATCTCGCGGGCCGGAGGTTGCCTACCGTTGGTCTAGACGTTGAGACATGAAAATTTTCACAATCTATAGGAATCTAGAAATCAGCATAATTGGTCTTCACCTGTTAGGTTCATAATTAATATAGAATTAAGTTAGAGTTGGTCAATTTTATAAACTCAAGTAATAAAGACATAAATTCAATTTGTAAAACATTTTTTTTATTCGATTCCGAAGTATAAATTATATTTCGCGCACCTGAAATCTACGGCCGGAAACAAAATGTAGCATAATGCCTTAAATACGAAAAGAAATCTAAAAAGAATGTTCCATTTCATCGGAAAAATAATATGCCTGCATGCAACAAAACAGCAAAATCATGACCTGCGACAATTCACCATTTCAAATAACCATATAAAAATTGGAAATTAAAAAATCCATCCGGCGGTGCCCTGCGCCTGAGCCCTTGGCTAATCAAATACAATTCAAATAGATTATGTCCCACGCACCTGAAATCTTAGGCCGGGAAATCCGAAATGTAGCGAAATAGAATATTCCATTTCATCCGAGAAATATCATTGAATGCCTGAAAACAACAAAAAAACAAAATCATGACCTGCCACAATGGCAATTAACAAAAAAATCCCTCCTGCGCGTGAGCACTTGGCTATTCAAAAAAAATTGTTTCGTCTGCTGCCTGGCTGGTAAGGCAAAGTGAGTGAGGGGTGGAGCAGGCGAAAAAATACATTTCGTCCGTGTGGAATGAAGCTCCGTAGCCACCCTGCCCTTCCTCTCTTCCTTTGACTATCAACAGAGAACTTGGGGAAATGCGTGGAGAGCTTTGTGGAATGTGTATTCTAAAGCTTCGCCTTAGGATACGAAACAAATCCTACCCAGCAATTTCCTGGTGCCAAAATTTTGTATGAAGCGGAACATCTGTATTACAGATAGTTACGTCTGTGGCATTATGCTACATTTTGTTTCCGGCCGTAGATTTCAGGTATAATTTATACTTCGGAATCGAATAAAAAAAATGTTTTACAAATTAAATTTATGCCTTTATTTCTTGAGTTTATAAAATTGACCAACTCTAACTTAATTCTATATTAGTTATGCACCTGGTGATGGGTAATTATGCTGATTTCTAGATTCCTATAGATTGTGAACATCTTCATGGCTCAACCGTCTAGACAAGTGGGGTACGCGTGGGTACGCAGAAAATTCTAGGGGTACGCCAAATTTCTCTTCAAAGTACTTTATGTCCTCTTCTTTTCCGAGATATTCAATACTGTTGCGAATGTTTATTTTTTAACCCTTATTTTTTAAGGAAAGAAAAAAATAAATAGTTTTTATATCCATCCATACTAAACTAATTGATATGAACATTAATAGGAGCAAAAACTGCAAATAATCGTTAACAGCCTTTTTAAAGCAAGCGGCTATCTATCTTTACTGGTGCACAGGGATACCGTGTCACGGGGCTACACGGAATACTGGTTTAAATATCAAGCAGCAATTGAAGCACAGCCTATTGTTGGGCTTGGCTTCCTCCAGCGTTCGCCTCCATGATTGTCTGTCTCCAGTTTCTCCAGTTCCTTATTCTTAATTGTGTTATGTCTTCCTCGACGCCGTCTACATATCTTTTCTTAGGTCGTCCTGGTCTCCTTTTTCCTGTCGGTAGACTCTCAGTGAATGTTGTCGGGCAGCAGCTTCAGGTGGTAGGGAGGCGATGGTCGTTTTACTTTTGTACGATTAAGATACATTGCGTGTATCTCAAATCGTTCAGGCTCATCTCATGTCCTTTCCCATACAGAGCCATGAGAAACACGTTTCCTGCTTTGGCAATTTTGGATGAGGGTCTTTGAAAACATCAATAACTGGTTGCAAGTCATCGTTGTTCTGCAGGAATTTCAGAAGTTTCAGTTTCGCCTAATTAAAAAAGCAGAAGTGGTGTCATAACTACTCATGTCGTGCAGGAATAATATATCGTCTGAAAGGGTTTTTCCCAGCAGCAAGATGGAGATTCTAGACGGTTTGAGACAACTGTAATCTAAGGCACAATAACAGATACAGGCCGGCTCTTGTTTTTGGAGTTTGCTAGGAAACTATCCTGCGAGGCAATTAGCACCCTCGATTCTGTTAATGATATTGCGGCAGATTATTTTCTTTGCTCTCTTCTCAATCGCTTGGTGTTTTCATTAGCTTCGTAAGGGAGTCGTCGAAAATTAGATTTCTTGTTTGACTTGACATGCTACATAACTGGTGGAAATTTCTGATGTAACAAACCCTCCATCGATGACATATTTTCTATCGCTCAAGTCCGCCTGTTCAGTCGGTAAAAAGCCCATGCTCATCGAAAAGAAAGAAAGAGAGGGTAGGGGTTAAGTTCGTAACGCAAAAATTCTCACAGCTCTTCATCTGAATGTTTCACGAAGAACTCTATTCAGATAGGAGTCATCAATCCAACCACACTTTTCCTGCGAATGTTTCACGATGGTCTTTCTCAGGAAAAAGTTGGTTGGATTAACTAGGATTATGACTACTGCTTAGTTATTTTTTCTGGGCCAAACATACATAGATATTATGTGTACTCTTGTTCAGGATGACGAATACTACAACATACTACAATTTCAAGGTCATCGGGGGGGGGGGGGTTAATCTGAATAATTACCTTATTTTCAAATGCTTGGTATCAGTAAAAGGATTAATGGGATAAATCTTACACGACATCATAGAAGAATATTTTATATTTTAGTAGGATGCGTCCTTGAGAAATGGGCTGTTGAAAGGAAAATTCGAGACTCTTGATGAAACCGCAACATTCGTTGGTTAAGGGGTAATATCACCTTGTGTTCACTAAATTTCACGTGATTTTCTGAGACATATGAAAGTACTAGTCTTTAACTACAAAAACATGTTTTATTTTAATTTTACGATACAAAATGGCGGGACAGCAGCGCACGCGAGTAAAATAAACACGGACGGTCGACATGGGCCACAATTTTTAACCAAACAAAAAACCAAAAAGTTTCTTAAAATATAGTCCAAAATCTAGCAAACGTCGTAGGATTTTTTCGAAAAATTGATTTACAGAAGATGGGGTTAACTTGAACTTTTTTTTCTTGTTTTTTCGAAAAAAACCGGCCGAAAATCGCTTATAAAATCTTTAAAAAACAATTTATCAAAAAAGTCCTACGACTTTCACTAGAAAATATTGTTTTAAACTTGCAGTTAAAATTTCAAGTCAATCTGATAAAAATTGAGGAAGTTACTGGTACGCCCAGTTTGGAAAACGTGGAGCCGACATATTTGAAGTTAAAGCTTTGATCCCCTCATAATCGAATTTTTGTATCATTCTTGGATACTTTATGGAGTGTTTAAGCCAATAAGAAAAAAAGGTGAAAAAAAATCACAAGGTGATATTACCCCTTAATCGAAGAAAGGTGATCCCAACAACTAACCCTTAAATTCGCTCCAAAACAATAATAAATCAATATAAAGCTTATTCAATATCTAGAAATTTCCCTTAATTTGGAAATTAGCCTTGAGAATTTATGTGCCTGAAGATCCGAACGTTCGAATGAACGATTTCGGAAAAAAAAAATTTAATTTAGAATCGGACGTTTGGACGTTAAAAACGAAGTTAAATATTTATTTTTTGACAACGGAATGCCACTGGAGGGGTCGAAAATTATCAACCCTAAATTATTAACCCTAAATAATCATCCCACCCCCCACCCACCCCCTAGATGTAATTTTTTCTGTAAAAATAGTTAGAGGCTTTAGAGCGAGCTGCAAATTGGTGTGTTTGTTAAGAGTGATCTTAGAAAAGTACACAAAAAATTTCAACCCCATAAGTGCCCCGGAAGCCACCCCCCCACCCACCCCCTAGAAGTAATTTTTTCTGAAATAATAGTTAGAGGCTTTAGAGCGAGCTGCAAATTGGTGTGTTTGTTAACAGTGATCTTAGAAAAGTACACAAAAAATTTCAACCCCATAAGTGCCCCGGAAGGCACCCCCCACCCACCCCCTAGAAGTTATTTTTTCTGAAAAAATAGTTAGAGGCTTTAGAGCGAGCTGCAAATTGGTGTGTTTGTTAAGAGTGATCTTAGAAAAGTACACAAAAAATTTCAACCCCATAAGTGCCCCGGAAGCCACCCCCCACCCACCCCCTAGAAGAATTTTTTTCTGAAATAATAGTTAGAGGCTTTAGAGCGAGCTGCAAATTTGTGTGTTTGTTAACAGTGATCTTAGAAAAGTACACAAAAAATTTCAACCCCATAAGTGCCCCGGAAGGCACCCTCCACCCACCCCCTAGAAGTAATTTTTTCTGAAAAAATAGTTAGAGGCTTTAGAGCGATCTGCAAATTGGTGTGTTTGTTAAGAGTGATCTTAGAAAAGTACACAAAAAATTTCAACCCCATAAGTGCCCCGGAAGGCACCCCCCACCCACCCCCTAGATGTAATTTTTTCTATAAAAATAGTTAGAGGCTTTAGAGCGAGCTGCAAATTGGTGTGTTTGTTAAGAGTGATCTTAGAAAAGTACACAAAAAATTTCAACCCCATAAGTGCCCCGGAAGCCACCCCCAACTCACCCCCTAGAAGTAATTTTTTCTGAAAAAATAGTTAGAGGCTTTAGAGCGAGCTGCAAATTGGTGTGTTTGTTAAGAGTGATCTTAGAAAAGTACACAAAAAATTTCAACCCCATAAGTGCCCCGGAAGGCACCCCCCACCCACCCCTAGATGTAATTTTTTCTGTAAAAATAGTTAGAGGCTTTAGAGCGAGCTGCAAATTGGTGTGTTTGTTAAGAGTGATCTTAGAAAAGTACACAAAAAATTTCAACCCCATAAGTGCCCCGGAAGCCACCCCCCACCCACCCCCCAGAGATGTAATTTTTTCTGTAAAAATAGTTAGAGGCTTTAGAGCGAGCTGCAAATTGGTGTGTTTGTTAAGAGTGATCTTAGAAAAGTACACAAAAAATTTCAACCCCATAAGTGCCCCGGAAGGCACCCCCCACCCACCCCCTAGAAGTAATTTTTTCTGAAAAAATAGTTAGAGGCTTTAGAGCGAGCTGCAAATTGGTGTGTTTGTTAAGAGTGATCTTAGAAAAGTACACAAAAAATTTCAACCCCATAAGTGCCCCGGAAGGCACCCCCCACCCACCCCCTAGATGTAATTTTTTCTGTAAAAATAGTTAGAGGCTTTAGAGCGAGCTGCAAATTGGTGTGTTTGTTAAGAGTGATCTTAGAAAAGTACACAAAAAATTTCAACCCCATAAGTGCCCCGGAAGCCACCCCCCACCCACCCCCCAGAGATGTAATTTTTTCTGTAAAAATAGTTAGAGGCTTTAGAGCGAGCTGCAAATTGGTGTGTTTGTTAAGAGTGATCTTAGAAAAGTACACAAAAAATTTCAACCCCATAAGTGCCCCGGAAGCCACCCCCCACCCACCCCCTAGAAGTAATTTTTTCTGAAAAAATAGTTAGAGGCTTTAGAGCGAGCTGCAAATTGGTGTGTTTGTTAAGAGTGATCTTAGAAAAGTACACAAAAAATTTCAACCCCATAAGTGCCCCGGAAGGCACCCCCCACCCACCCCTAGATGTAATTTTTTCTGTAAAAATAGTTAGAGGCTTTAGAGCGAGCTGCAAATTGGTGTGTTTGTTAAGAGTGATCTTAGAAAAGTACACAAAAAATTTCAACCCCATAAGTGCCCCGGAAGCCACCCCCCACCCACCCCCCAGAGATGTAATTTTTATGTAAAAATAGTTAGAGGCTTTAGAGCGAGCTGCAAATTGGTGTGTTTGTTAAGAGTGATCTTAGAAAAGTACACAAAAAATTTCAACCCCATAAGTGCCCCGGAAGGCACCCCCCACCCACCCCCTAGAAGTAATTTGTTCTGAAAAAATAGTTAGAGGCTTTAGAGCGAGCTGCAAATTGGTGTGTTTGTTAAGAGTGATCTTAGAAAAGTACACAAAAAATTTCAACCCCATAAGTGCCCCGGAAGCCACCCCCCACCCACCCCCTAGAAGTAATTTTTTCTGAAAAAATAGTTAGAGGCTTTAGAGCGAGCTGCAAATTGGTGTGTTTGTTAAGAGTGATCTTAGAAAAGTACACAAAAAATTTCAACCCCATAAGTGCCTCCGGAAGCCACCCCCCACCCACCCCCTAGAAGTAATTTTTTCTGAAAAAATAGTTAGAGGCTTTAGAGCGAGCTGCAAATTGGTGTGTTTGTTAACAGTGATCTTAGAAAAGTACACAAAAAATTTCAACCCCATAAGTGCCCCGGAAGGCACCCCCACCCACCCCCTAGATGTAATTTTTTCTGTAAAAATAGTTAGAGGCTTTAGAGCGAGCTGCAAATTGGTGTGTTTGTTAAGAGTGATCTTAGAAAAGTACACAAAAAATTTCAACCCCATAAGTGCCCCGGAAGGCACCCCCCACCCACCCCTAGATGTAATTTTTTCTGTAAAAATAGTTAGAGGCTTTAGAGCGAGCTGCAAATTGGTGTGTTTGTTAAGAGTGATCTTAGAAAAGTACACAAAAAATTTCAACCCCATAAGTGCCCCGGAAGCCACCCCCCACCCACCCCTTAGAAGTATTTTTTTCTGAAAAAATAGTTAGAGGCTTTAGAGCGAGCTGCAAATTGGTGTGTTTGTTAAGAGTGATCTTAGAAAAGTACACAAAAAATTTCAACCCCATAAGTGCCCCGGAAGCCACCCCCCACCCACCCCCTAGAAGTAATTTTTTCTGAAAAAATAGTTAGAGGCTTTAGAGCGAGCTGCAAATTGGTGTGTTTGTTAACAGTGATCTTAGAAAAGTACACAAAAAGTTTCAACCCCATAAGTGCCCCGGAAGGCACCCCCCACCCACCCCCTAGATGTAATTTTTTCTGTAAAAATAGTTAGAGGCTTTAGAGCGAGCTGCAAATTGGTGTGTTTGTTAAGAGTGATCTTAGAAAAGTACACAAAAAATTTCAACCCCATAAGTGCCCCGGAAGCCACCCCCCACCCACGCCCCAGAGATGTAATTTTTTCTGTAAAAATAGTTAGAGGCTTTAGAGCGAGCTGCAAATTGGTGTGTTTGTTAAGAGTGATCTTAGAAAAGTACACAAAAAATTTCAACCCCATAAGTGCCCCGGGAGCCATCCGCACCCACCCCCCAGATGTAGTTTTTTCTGTAAAAATAGTTAGAGGCTTTAGAGCGAGCTGCAAATTGGTGTGTTTGTTAAGAGTGACCTTAGAAAAGTACACAAAAAATTTCAGCCCCATAAGTGCCCCGGAAGGCACCCCCACCCACCCCCTAGAAGTAATTTTTTCTGAAAAAATAGTTAGAGGCTTTAGAGCGAGCTGCAAATTGGTGTGTTTGTTAAGAGTGATCTTAGAAAAGTACACAAAAAATTTCAACCCCATAAGTGCCCCGGAAGGCACCCCCACCCACCCCCTAGAAGTAATTTTTTCTGAAAAAATAGTTAGAGGCTTTAGAGCGAGCTGCAAATTGGTGTGTTTGTTAAGAGTGATCTTAGAAAGGTACACAAAAAATTTCAACCCCATAAGTGCCCCGGAAGCCACCCCCAACTCACCCCCTAGAAATGATTATTTTTGAAATTATAGTTAGAGGCTTTAGAGCGAGCTGCAAATTTATGTGCTTGTTAAGAGGGACCTTACTAAAATACACAAAAAATTGCAACTCCATAAGTGCCCCGGAAGCCACCCCCAACTCACCCCCTAGAAGTGATTATTTTTGCAACTATAGTTAGAGGCTTTAGAGCGAGCTGCAAATTTGTTTACTGGTTACCTCTAATTCACCCCCAACAAAAATGTTAAAATGTTCTTAAAAAAATATATTAAAACTTAAGTGCTTAATTAATGAATGTTTTGAATAGGGATAAGGATTCGGTGGAAATGAGTACTTTTTACTCGTCCAAAAGTACTCCATTCCTTGAGAATCGATTCGATGAGTACTTGTTTTGAAATTTCTGCGAACTGCCTTAGCGTAAGGCGACAGAGACAAAAGTATACAAATTTCTGTGCGATAAAAGAGCCCAAACTTGCGTTTCCACTTTGCCAAAAGTGCTTTAAGGGGTAACACCACTGTAGGATTTTGAAAAAATGGAATTTTTGTTTTTTGGCTTGAAATATACTTCAGGATAACAAAAACAATGTGCAGTTGGTCCTATAACAGAAAAATAATTTTGAAGGATTTAATTTTCGATTTTCCCCGGCGCCTCGGAGCGCGCGTTGGTCCGACTTATTGCTTGTATATTGCGTTTACCAGTCGAAATAATAAGTGCTGCTATAGCAAAAAGGTTATTTGGGTTCCCCAGGTGTCCACCAGGGTGCGCTACAAAATAATAAACGTATTTTACAGTACATCGCACAGTGAAGGTAAAATACAATTTTCAAAGATTAGAGTACTTTCAAAACTTTAAGCGCGATTATCTGGAAACCATGTTTTTCGAACTGGGTGGACGGATTACTCGGAGACTATTGCATGGATCGGTTTGAAATTTTGACATTAGCTTCACAATTGCATTCTTTACAAAAGTACGTAGCCGTTTTTTGATTCGTTGTAAAAAAAATTTTTTATAAACAATTTACTGCTCATTTTTTTGCCGAAAATCAATTTTTTTTTTCATAAGTGCGCCATTTTTACAAAAATCAGTTTAAAAAAAAATCCTACGTACTTTTATGGGCAAGGTCAAATAGATTAGGAAACTATTTGGATTTTGTTCCAGGTCTTCAGCTTTCGGAGAAATCCGTCCACCCGTGGAGGCCCTTAAGAAAAAGGCGATTTCGAAAAACGACTGTGGCGCCACCATTTTGTAACAAAAAGTCAATAAAAAAAATTTTTTTTTACACTTTAATACATGTTTGATCAATCGCCTGAAAAGAATTTCGATCCCTTTTTCCATACTTTTTAAATTAATTCCCAAAATTTGGCCTTTTTTCGCACCTCTACAGTGGTGTTACCCCTTAAAGGGCCACACTCCTTAATTGAGGCAGAAAAATATACATTGTATGTGCAAAGCGTTTATATGGAAATTATTCACGATGGAGATAAACTTGCAGTTACCTTGAATTATAACTTGAATGCAAATTGTACTCGGTAGTCGATTCTACCCTTTAAGTACTAATATGAGTAGAATCGAAAGCCAAATGTTTTTATGAGAAAACAATCGAGTACCTATTCCGAATCCCTAGTTGTGAATACAAAACAATTTGGCTGTCCTAAAAAAATTGAATAAATACATCATAAACATTTCTTTGAGACGAACACCACATGAAAAATGTGAGCTGTGTTCTTATCGTGGCGAACTAGCACTGATTTGGTTCTGAAAACGACCGTCGCTATATCACGTTATTTTCTAAAATTTGTTTGTGCTTATAATTTTTTTGATTTTATAAAATTTTTCTACTACACAATCAATAAAAATCATCGAACCAAAAAGAAAAGGGTTGCCTATAGTACGGTCAAGATTTATTTAGGCAAATCTAGATAAGAGTTCTTTGAGGTCTACAATTAGATTGATCAAAAAAGTTTTCACACACTTTCGTTCTACTACGGAATCGGAGTTTTCGATCTAATCAGATAGTGGGACCTGATAGTCGCATTAAAGTGAAAAAGTGGCCTCTATTATGCCTTATGCATTTTTTAGACAAACAGAAATTGGATTTCTTTTATTAAATAAGTAAAAAATGGTTATCACATTTCGTAAAGCTAACGGTAAATTTATATGTACATATCGTCAGTTAGGCATGTTCGTATATTAGTTAAAGTTAAATTCATAGACTCTAATAATTAAGATGAAAAAAACGATGTTTTCAATGCTTATATTATTAAATATACACAGTACATATAAACCCTCTCGGTCGAATTTCCTTTTGCCAATAAATAATTGTTTCTAATAATTTAAACACCGAGATTTTGCAAAAATACCTTGCATTTTCGGATTCAGCAGATCAAAATCTATAGATATCATCTGGAAAACATTATGCCACCCCGCCATGTATGCAGAACCCCCCTCATCCATGGACACCGTACTTCGAGTCTTTCAAACGTGTGTGCTAAGAATCGCTTTTGACTGAGAGAGAACGCGCTATATCTATCTGCACCGTGCGCACCTATCAGTAATGACTAGAAAGAGCATTCTAAAACTACGACGCAATTTTCTTACGACCCTTTTCTTTTATGAATGGAATTCTGAATTGATGACCTACTTAGGCGGTTTTTTGGGAAACAAATTGTTAGGGGTCCATATACGAAGTCTGCTTAGGGCGACAAATCCCCCGTCACGGCACCAACTCCCCGGCCTCTTACATTTTTTTATTGTTGTATTTATACGTATAAATTTTTTCGTGACTTTTGTGTTTTCTTCAATATCATCTACCACAAATTGTCGAGGAATTACAAAACTTTTATATTTTAGGGATTTTGAAATTCAGGCCCAATTGGTAAAATGTGTGACCCACTTGATATCTCTAAGGTCCCTATCCACTATCAAGCACGAATGACATTCACGGCTGACATGCATGCCGGATAGTGGATGGGCTTGCAGGATGCATGCATGACAAAAATCACTACCGATTCTTCCTTAAAAGTGAGGATTGACTACATGCATGATAATGGATGGGAAAATATCCTAGTCTATCCACTATCAGTTTTACGATTAGATATGAAAAAATGCAGTTTTTTTTATTTGTCCTTGGAAAAAAATGCTGGAACATTTTAGATTTTTACATGGTTTCTTATACAAAAGCGTAAATCACTTTGCGTCGTTTCGCTTTGAGTCGTGTTTTTTGGAACGTATCTACGACGAAAAGCGGGTCTTGGTGTATTTAACTTGCAACATTTTTTTAGAAACTAAACAAAATTTACGTATCCAAAATGTATGCGGAGGAGATTGCGGGCGAATGCTAGTTTTTAGAAAATATTTAGTTCGTTCTAAACCATAATAAATTGATAATTAATTCCAAAAATTAGCTCGTTCTTAACAATACCAAAAAAAATTAAAATAATACATATTCTTCAACAGGGAGTAATCAAAAGGATGGCATCCGTGGAATTGATTATTTTTAAACGTATTATTTTTTAGATTTTTCTTAGATTTAAATTTTTCCGCCTTGATTAGTTATTACTTTATCCAGTTATTGTTTTCAGTTAATTTATTTTATTATAGTCAGCATTGAGCTGGTGACTTTTATAATACTACTTTTGTTCCTTTCATTGCTGTTTTAAAATCTGAATAAATTCATTCCTGTTCAAGTATATTTTAACGCCACCCCCAACTCACCGCCCAGAAGTGATTATTTTTGAAAAAATAGTTAGAGGCTTTAGAGCGAGCTGCAAATTGGTGTGCTTGTTAAGAGTGATCTTAGGAAAGGGCACAAAGAATTTCAACCCCCTAAGTGCCCCGGAAGCCACCCCAACTCACCCCATAGAAGAGATTATTTTTGAAAAAATAGTTAGAGGCTTTGGAGCGAGCTGCAAATTGGTGTGCTTGTTAAGAGTGACCTTAGAAAATTACGCAAAAAATTTCATCCCAACGCAAGAAATGATTGTTTTTGAAATTTTATTTAGAGGCTTTAGAGTTTCTAAAAAAATATATTACAACTGAAATGCCTAAATAGTTAATGGCACGACATAAAATAAATGAAGAAACTGTGGAACCCAAAAATTCGCAATTTGGCGCCACTAAAAAATAGAATAAATACATCACACATCACACACAGTTGTACTGTTTTTTTCTTAATTTTGGATTGAGACGAACACAGAACATTAAGACTCTCATTATTCTCTAAAATTTGATTTTGCTTATAATTTTTTTGTTTCTATAAAATTTGTCTATTACACAGAATTAATAGATAGTTAGAAAGCACATTCCCCCCTATACACGTATGTGTTGTAAATTACGACACAATTTTCATACGACCCTTTTCTTTTATGAGGTTTTTTTCATCGGAATTCTGAATTGATGACTGATTGATGATTTAGGCGCATTTTTTGAGAAACAAATTTTGAGGGCGCAGGCCGACAAATCCCCGTCACGGCACCAGATCCCCGTCCGGGACTTGGCTATTGCACATTTTTGTATTGTTGTAAATACGTATAAATTTTTTCATGACTTTTGTGTTTTTTATTTACTGCTTTCATTAATATTATCTACCACTAATGTTCGACCGTGTATGGGGCCTTATAATGTTAAATTTTATAAAATTTGAGAGTTCTGGGTATTTATGTTTTTTTATAAATAACCAATTTATTTATTAAAAAAATAAATGAATATCTGGAAGAACTATTAGCACTATTTTATGCTGTATGAATTTTTTTTTGGTAAATTAGAAAATAATTTTTACCTTACTATTACAAATTTCCAATTGTTTTTATAATAGAAATTGTTTATTTGTACTATAGTCCAGGAGAGATAGCGGAAAAGTATTCAAAAGTTGAAATAAATCTACCCTGCGATTTTTTGACGCTATAATTAACAGAAAAATCGTAGGAATTCAATGAATGTGTTTTGGAAAAATTTGGTCCAGGAGAACAGGTGGAAAAAAGCTAATAATGGTAGCGAAAACGCGTTTTTCAACGTTTCAGGTGCGCAAAAATATTGTTTATGGAAAACAAAAAATAGTACGTAATAGCGCTTGAAAAGACGAAAATTATGAGTTTTGGACAATTGAAATCGGTCAACAGGTTTTTGCAAAAAAAAAATAAAAACCGCGAAATATGGCCATTTTTTGATATTTAATTACAGGGACTGTAATTATCGTAGAACCTTGTTTCAGGGCTGAAATTGTGGCTTCTGATAGTGCCTACCCACAATAAAAATTTCATGCAAAAATAATTATCTCTTTTCGCGTAAATCTCAAAAATGTAAAAACAGCCGTTTCAAGAAAAAAGTTTGAGCAAGGCCCGCGGTGGTGCTGGAGTTATTTTGAAAAGCCCTATTTATTCTCGAAGAGTTACTCTACCAACCCATTTTCATGACAAGTTGGTGAGGTTCGATTTAAT
This sequence comes from Thereva nobilitata, assembly GCA_963855945.1. NCBI lineage: Eukaryota > Metazoa > Arthropoda > Insecta > Diptera > Therevidae > Thereva > Thereva nobilitata. The sequence continues at coordinate 82,389,559 of OY979695.1, forward strand.
ACCTCATAAACGCCTTTGAAAACAGGCACTTTTATTGATTTTCAGAAAAAACACCTTTGGGCGAAGGGGAGGGAAGTGGATTATGGTGTGGATTTCTATTCAGTAGATTTCGAGAAATCAAAATTTTTTCCTGTCAGGCATATATGAAAACGCTCAAAAATTTCCATCGCAGGAAGCTCGGCCGGCAGAAAGCTTGCCCATACCATATTTCACTTCCCCTTCGCCCAAAGGTGTTTTTTTTGAAAATCAAGAAAGGTGCCTGTTTTCAAAGGCGTTTATGAGGTATTAAATCGAACCTCACCAACTTTTCATGAAAATGGGTTGGTAGAGTAACTCTTCGAGAATAAATAGGGCTTTTCAAAATAACTCTAGCACCACCTTCCTTTCATTCCATCGAAGCTGGATCATTATGTTATAATGTAAGTTTGTTATAGTAACTTTATATACTAAATTGAATATCATTATTTATTGTTTACCAGTTGGATGGCAGGTCGACTAATGGGTTAGAGTCACAATTATCCATGCGAATTATATTTCTTTAGAAAATTATAAAGGATTTAGTTAAATAAATAAAACGAAATTATTAAACACACTATTAATTCAATTCTACTCTGGCTTAAAATCACGTCGAGACTGTTTTAGAAATTGTTTCTTAACATTTTTCAAAGCTTTAGCTTTTTTAATTTTTTATGATTCTCACCGACTAGCTAAAACAGAATAATTTTATGTGGTTCATTTTCTGTCAGCATATTTGCTGACTCGGAAGAGAATCGTTAACATGTTTGCTTCACTTGGTGTCATATTTCCACTTTCTTTGAATTTTGACTCCAAATGACGAAAAGATATAACTTGCGCGCTCATTCCACTTATTTTATGGTGCGGGGTTTGTATTATACAGGGTGTGTTTGTTCAGTTTACGAAAGGGACGGCTGTTGATAGTTTTAGGTTAGGCGAGCAAACAATTGTACGGTTTAGCCGTTAGGGCCAGTTGAAATTTGTTACCGTTGTATTTTCACGGGTAGGGCACCAGTGTCCGCAGAGTACTCCCACCTATCTAAAATTGTATAAGTTATGCTTCCACCCTATCAAATTCCAGAGTTATGAGTCGTCAAAGTCAAAAGTTCGGTTTCTTCTTAACAAAAATTTCAACTTCAACAAAGGCCAACATAGGTATATATATAGTCTGGATACAGCAAGATTTTGTGATTTTCTCCTGTTTGTGGTATCACTTCTAACTTTTGGACCTCGAAAAACGTGCGCTACTTTTTTCATAAGCAATAAAAAAAATTTACCGCTTTTTTCGAGCTTAAAATGTGAAATCTATAAGTCGGATCGGTGGAAATTAAAAACCAGTTTCTTCGTAATAAAATTGGCAATAAATCCTCGTTGGTTTCAAGTCAGTTGTTTCTCATTGCCCCGATGCCAGAGTCGCGATAGAAATAGTTGGGGTTAGGTGGTTGTGGCAGTTCCTTCCTACTTCTCTCTTCCCCTTCACTATCTATCGACTAGAGCTTGCTGTTCGACATTGCACTCTATACGAAGAAAATAGATTGTCGACAGTACAAAGGGCTTTGCCTGAGCTCTAGTCATCCACATAAAAAAAAAAAAAAAAAAGTCTCTGAAGTACGTACAGAGCCTACAAAACTGAAAAAACGAGAAAAAAACGCATTTTTTTCATTTTAGTGCCGAAGACCGTCAACTAAACCAATTTGCATCAAACTTTCCGAAAATATACTTTTTGATCTTAATTTACTATATATAATTTGAAATGCCCGTCATTTAATGCTATTAAGTCCAATATGAAAAATTTTCAAAATGTAGATATCGACGCCAGTTTTCGAATACAATTAAAAAGAAATTTTTTTAATGCAATTTTGGTTATTTTATTTACATTTGCTTATAGCTCAAATAACAGCAATTTCATTTTTTTGCCATTTTGAAAAAAAAAGAAAACAATTTTATCCGATCTGAAAGAGAATTTTTGGATGCACAGTGGACGTATTTCTTCATTTATTTTATGTTTTGTATTCACTGCTTTCATTACATACATATCTCCTTGAATTAAGGGTGGCTTCCGGGGATGTTATGGACTTGATATTTTTTGTATTATTTCCTAACATCACTCTTAACAAACACACCAATTTGCAGCTCGCTCTAAAGCCTCTAACTATTTTTTCAGAAAAAATTACTTCTAGGGGGTGGGTGGGAGGTGCCTTCCGGGGCACTTATGGGGCTGAAATTTTTTGTGTACTTTTCTAAGATCACTCTTAACAAACACACCAATTTGCAGCTCGCTCTAAAGCCTCTAACTATTTTTACAGAAAAAATTACATCGGGGGGGTGGGTGGGGGTGCCTTCCGGAGCACTTATGGGGTTGAAATTTTTTGTGTACTTTTCTAAGATCACTCTTAACAAACACACCAATTTGCAGCTCGCTCTAAAGCCTCTAACTATTTTTTCAGAAAAAATTACTTCTATGGGGTGGGTGGGGGATGCCTTCCGGGGCACTTAAGGGGTTGAAATTTTTTGTGTACTTTTCTAAGATCACTCTTAACAAACACACCAATTTGCAGCTCGCTCTAAAGCCTCTAACTATTTTTTCAGAAAAAATTACTTCTAGGGGGTGGGTGGGGGGTACCTTCCGGGGCACTTATGGGGTTGAAATTTTTTGTGTACTTTTCTAAGATCACTCTTAACAAACACACCAATTTGCAGCTCGCTCTAAAGCCTCTAACTATTTTTACAGAAAAAATTACACCGGGGGGTGGGTGGGGGTGGCTTCCGGGGCACTTATGGGGTTGAAATTTTTTGTGTACTTTTCTAAGATCACTCTTAACAAACACACCAATTTGCAGCTCGCTCTAAAGCCTCTAACTATTTTTTCAGAAAAAATTACTTCTAGGGGGTGGGTGGGGGGTGCCTTCCGGGGCACTTATGGGGCTGAAATTTTTTGTGTACTTTTCTAAGATCACTCTTAACAAACACACCAATTTGCAGCTCGCTCTAAAGCCTCTAACTATTTTTACAGAAAAAATTACATCTAGGGGGTGGGTGGGGGGTGCCTTCCGGGGCACTTATGGGGTTGAAATTTTTTGTGTACTTTTCTAAGATCACTCTTAACAAACACACCAATTTGCAGCTCGCTCTAAAACCTCTAACTATTTTTTCAGAAAAAAATACTTCTAGGGGGTGGGTGGGGGGTGCCTTCCGGGGCACTTATGGGGCTGAAATTTTTTGTGTACTTTTCTAAGATCACTCTTAACAAACACACCAATTTGCAGCTCGCTCTAAAGCCTCTAACTATTTTTTCAGAAAAAATTACATCTAGAGGGTGGGTGGGGGTGGCTTCCGGGGCACTTATGGGGTTGAAATTTTTTGTGTACTTTTCTAAGATCACTCTTAACAAACACACCAATTTGCAGCTCGCTCTAAAGCCTCTAACTATTTTTACAGAAAAAATTACATCGGGGGGGTGGGTGGGGGGTGGCTTCCGGGGCACTTATGGGGTTGAAATTTTTTGTGTACTTTTCTAAGATCACTCTTAACAAACACACCAATTTGCAGCTCGCTCTAAAGCCTCTAACTATTTTTTCAGAAAAAATTACTTCTAGGGGGTGGGTGGGGGGTGCCTTCCGGGGCACTTAAGGGGTTGAAATTTTTTGTGTACTTTTCTAAGATCACTCTTAACAAACACACGAATTTGCAGCTCGCTCTAAAGCCTCTAACTATTTTTTCAGAAAAAATTACTTCTAGGGGGTGGGTGGGGGGTGCCTTCCGGGGCACTTATGGGGCTGAAATTTTTTGTGTACTTTTCTAAGATCACTCTTAACAAACACACCAATTTGCAGCTCGCTCTAAAGCCTCTAACTATTTTTACAGAAAAAATTACATCGGGGGGGTGGGTGGGGGTGCCTTCCGGGGCACTTATGGGGCTGAAATTTTTTGTGTACTTTTCTAAGATCACTCTTAACAAACACACCAATTTGCAGCTCGCTCTAAAGCCTCTAACTATTTTTTCAGAAAAAATTACTTCTAGGGGGTGGGTGGGGGGTGCCTTCCGGGGCACTTAAGGGGTTGAAATTTTATGTGTACTTTTCTAAGATCACTCTTAACAAACACACGAATTTGCAGCTCGCTCTAAAGCCTCTAACTATTTTTTCAGAAAAAATTACTTCTAGGGGGTGGGTGGGGGGTGCCTTCCGGGGCACTTATGGGGCTGAAATTTTTTGTGTACTTTTCTAAGATCACTCTTAACAAACACACCAATTTGCAGCTCGCTCTAAAGCCTCTAACTATTTTTTCAGAAAAAATTACATCTAGGGGGTGTGTGGGGGTGGCTTCCGGGGCACTTATGGGGTTGAAATTTTTTGTGTACTTTTCTAAGATCACTCTTAACAAACACACCAATTTGCAGCTCGCTCTAAAGCCTCTAACTATTTTTACAGAAAAAATTACTTCTAGGGGGTGGGTGGGGGGTGCCTTCCGGGGCACTTATGGGGCTGAAATTTTTTGTGTACTTTTCTAAGATCACTCCTAACAAACACACCAATTTGCAGCTCGCTCTAAAGCCTCTAACTATTTTTTCAGAAAAAATTACTTCTAGGGGGTGGGTGGGGGGTGCCTTCCGGGGCACTTATGGGGCTGAAATTTTTTGTGTACTTTTCTAAGATCACTCTTAACAAACACACCAATTTGCAGCTCGCTCTAAAGCCTCTAACTATTTTTACAGAAAAAATTAAATTTAGGGGGTGGGTGGGGGGTGGCTTCCAGGGCACTTATGGGGTTGAAATTTTTTGTGTACTTTTCTAAGATCACTCTTAACAAACACACCAATTTGCAGCTCGCTCTAAAGCCTCTAACTATTTTTTCAGAAAAAATTACTTCTAGGGGGTGGGTGGGGGGTGCCTTCCGGGGCACTTATGGGGCTGAAATTTTTTGTGTACTTTTCTAAGATCACTCTTAACAAACACACCAATTTGCAGCTCGCTCTAAAGCCTCTAACTATTTTTACAGAAAAAATTACATCGGGGGGGTGGGTGGGGGTGCCTTCCGGGGCACTTATGGGGCTGAAATTTTTTGTGTACTTTTCTAAGATCACTCTTAACAAACACACCAATTTGCAGCTCGCTCTAAAGACTCTAACTATTTTTTCAGAAAAAATTACTTCTAAGGGGTGGGTGGGGGGTGCCTTCCGGGGCACTTAAGGGGTTGAAATTTTTTGTGTACTTTTCTAAGATCACTCTTAACAAACACACGAATTTGCAGCTCGCTCTAAAGCCTCTAACTATTTTTTCAGAAAAAATTACTTCTAGGGGGTGGGTGGGGGGTGCCTTCCGGGGCACTTATGGGGCTGAAATTTTTGGTGTACTTTTCTAAGATCACTCTTAACAAACACACCAATTTGCAGCTCGCTCTAAAGCCTCTAACTATTTTTTCAGAAAAAATTACATCTAGGGGGTGGGTGGGGGGTGGCTTCCGGGGCACTTATGGGGTTGAAATTTTTTGTGTACTTTTCTAAGATCACTCTTAACAAACACACCAATTTGCAGCTCGCTCTAAAGCCTCTAACTATTTTTACAGAAAAAATTACTTCTAGGGGGTGGGTGGGGGGTGCCTTCCGGGGCACTTATCGGGTTGAAATTTTTTGTGTACTTTTCTAAGATCATTCTTAACAAACACACCAATTTGCAGCTCGCTCTAAAGCCTCTAACTATTTTTACAGAAAAAATTACATCTAGGGGGTGGGTGGGGGGTGGGATGATTATTTAGGGTTAATAATTTAGGGTTGATAATTTTCCACCCCTCCAGTGTCATTCCGTTGTCAAAAAATAAATATTTAACTTCGTTTTTAACGTCCAAACGTCCGATTCTAAATTTAATTTTTTTTTCCGAAATCGTTCATTCGAACGTTCGGATCTTCAGGCACATGAGAATTTCAGTTATTTTCCTTATTAAATTTGTTTTTTTCTTAAAAACCCATACCTACCCCACCTTAAATTACCTACCTATTATAAATTACCTAGACGAGTGGAAATTTTTTGGAGCCGGTTAAATCTGGAGCCCCACTTATAAATACATACATATATACCAAAATTAATATTGAAACTTATTAATAAGAATTAGTGATGTGACCTATGTGTTTAATTATGATAACAAAAGTTGTAGACTTTGTCACATCTAAACAATATATTGAACTTCAATCCTTATCCTTGTTTTCAGAACAATATCCGAATATGTATGATCTGAAAACCCAGCGATCTACTTCCACCGACCGGAACCCAAATTAAGTTGAACCAATAAACAAACGCAAGAACTGATATAATCTTGATCTTGTTCTTGCACAGTAAGTCTTGGCCTTGGTCTTGCGAACACAGCTAAGTTTCGGTCTTGGTCTTGCGAACATAGCTAAGTCTTGATCTTGGGCTTGCGAGCATAGCTAAGTCTTGGTCTTGATCTTGCTAAAGGTGCAATACCAAGACAAGACTGCAAGACCAAGACTGTTTTTGCTCATCACTAGTTGCTATGTGCGTTTAATATTCGATTGAAACTAGAAGAATTACATCGAAAAATATTTTTTTATAATTTCTTCTAAAGATCTCGCGGGCCGGATAGAAACTTTTCGCGGGCCGTAGATGGCCCGCGGGCCGGAGGTTGCCCACCGTTGTCTAGACCAGTGGTTCCCAAACTTATTTGGCCTACCGCCCCCTTTCCAGAAAAAGTATTACTCAGCGCCCCCTGGAAATTATTTTTTTTAAATTTTAATAGCCATTAAACATAAGATATATGTATGTATTAATAGCTGCGTTCCATTGGGCGATCCGGAGTACATCACCAATGGAACGCGATTTTTTGATGTCAGAAGTAAATACGAGTAAAACGTAAAAGTGCAGGGGTAGTTGGGAGTACTCCGGAGTACTCGGGAGTAGAAAATATTACCCAATGGAACGCAGCTATTGTTTCTACCTTTTTCGTAAAATATAGTAAAGAAATGTGTGAATTAGAAATTAGAAACACAAAGCCCGCTACACACTATCTTCGTTTTACTTCGCGTTCGTGGAACAGCGTTGTCCGAACGACGATAGAAAATTGCAGTGTGGATGACAATGCCGCCGTGCTTTTCGCCACAGCGAAAAATTAAATCCATTTTGATTTTTCTCCGTTCGCTATACGCTCTACGCTGTACGACGATAGTGTGGATGAAAACTATGTGTCGTCGTTCGTCGTTAAGCAGTGAAGTATGTACCTGTTGTGCACAAAAAAGGGTTTGCACCATGCACGTTTTTTTTCTTGAATTTTTTCCAGAAATAAACGCCGCTACTGCCAACAAAGTATCTTCGTCCATGGTACTATGCGAACTAAACGACGACTAATGTGTATAGAATAGAGGCCTACGTGGCGCGTCGTTTGGGCAACGCTGTGTGACGAACGCGGAGTTAAACGATGATAGTGTGTAGCGGGCTTTAAGGGATTCACGATTCGGTGGAAACAGGTCTAGATTCGTAGATACGGGTGTAACGTAGGAAAACTTTCCAACGATTGTACAGAACCACACTTTCTAATACTGCAAAAAATTTCTATACCCCAGATCCAGTGTAAAGCTTTCCTATGGCAACGAGAAATCATTTAAGTGTCAAGTGGCATGTGGAAGCTGGCGATTTTGTTTCTAATGGCTAGGGAAAGGATTAAGAAAAGTAAAAGTAAATCAAAACCAAATAAAATTTGTCAAGGGGCATTCACGATATGAAGAAAACAACTCTTGGGAAAGTATCCTTGAACATTTCTCACGAATTGTGAATACCCTTATTGAGAAAAGGAATCAGCGATTGCGGGGAGCTTTGCTTCGTTTCGTGTTTCATCGTGTAAAATGGGCCATAGCGAGCTCCAAAATCTGTAGTCAGTACTGCCACTGCCGTTGCAGGCTTTACCCTTGCGATCGACCAATCGCACGAGTGGCAGTTTCCCGCAGCAATGCTCGTAGTGCTCACGTGTTTTGGAACGGCAATTCAGTGGCTCCACATGAACAGTAGCAGTGCGCGATTCGACTTACCTCATTGCAAGTGAGGGAGTATGCGGGAATCGAGCCAACGTCCAGTATTTTGTTCAAAGAAAAATTAAACGTTATGAGCAGAATACATAAATCATTTTTTTTAAATCTTCCCTTCTTTCTTTTATGCTTTCATCGCCCCTTTACAGTTATTCATCGCCCCCCAAATGGACCTGTGGCCATCGCCGCCCCCCTGGATCGCTTCAGCGCCCACCACTTTGAGAATCACTGGTCTAGACGGTTGACTCATAAAGATTTTCACATTCTATAGGAATCTAGAAATCAGCATAATTACCCATCACCTGCTAGATGCATAACTAAAATAGAATTAAGTTAGAGTTGGTCAATTTTATAAACTCAAGAAATAAAGGCATAAATTTAATTTGTAAAACATTTTTTTATTCGATTCCGAAGTATAAATTATACCTGAAATCTACGGCCGAAAACAAAATGTCGGCGGTGCCCTGCGCCTGCGGCCTTGGCTAATCAAATACAATTCAAATAGATTATGTCCCATGCACCTGAAATCTTAGGCCGGGAAATCCGAAATGTAGCGAAATGAAATGCCGGATCCACACGTTTGTCAAGGCTTGGCAAGCATTTGCAAATTCAAACTGTGGATAAGGCGTTTGGCTTGGCTTGTGTAAGCTTGCCGACGCTTGTGGCCGATCCGGTCGAGTGTGGATTCTCGGCAAACGTGCGAACGCTTGCAAAAGAAGTTTGCGGCAAGCGTTTGTGATGCGTCCACACGTTTGTTTTAAAAAAGCTTTTTCAATTTGCGAACGCTTGCCAAGCCTTGACAAACGTGTGGATCCGGCAAAAGAATATTCCATTTCATCGGAGAAATATCATTGAATGCCTAAAACAACAAAAAAACAAAATCATGACCTGCCACAATGGCAATTAACAAAAAAATCCATCCTGCGCGTGAGCACTTGGCTATTCAAAAAAAATGATGTCGTCTGCTGCCTGGCTGGTAAGGCAAAGTGAGTGAGGGGTGGAGCAGGCGAAAAAATACATTTCGTCCGTTTGGAATGAAGCTCCGTAGCCACCATGCCCTTCCTCTCTTCCTTTGTCTATCAACAGAGAACTTGGGGAAGTGCGCGGAGAGCTTTGTGGAATGTGTATTCTAAAGCTTCGCCTTAGGAATCGAAACAAATCCTACCCAGCAATTTGCTGGTGCCAAAATTTTGTATGAAGCGGAACATCTGTATTACAGATAGTTAAGTCTGTGGTACAATCTCTTAAGCGTTATACTATAATTATCCGACAGAGGAGTATGATCTTCAATAAAAGGCAGATGCACCAAATATCTACCTTCTGCATCCTTAGAAACGGTTCTTAAAAAATGCTCTTCCGCCGCTGCCTCTAACTCACGTTTCTTCTTCTTTTCAGCAGGATCCTCTATACCGATTATATCTAACGACCATAGATCCTAAATCTCAGCTTCTTTAATCAACAATGCTGGGACATTCATTGCGGTATTTCTACAGACACTTATTTCTGGTGCTCGACTCATCACAGTCCAACCAAGATCCGTTTCAATTGCCACTAACCCTGACTTCAACGATTGTATCTTTCCCGTAAGCAATTTTCCACATACATCTGCGCCGATCAAAATTTCAATTGGACCCTCTGAGAAATCGTTTAAGTTAATGTTAAAATCTTTTAATTCCTTCGCTAATGTTTCTTCGTTTATCGGTGGAATTCTATCGCAAATCATTTCCTGATCCAAAACTACGAAATTGCATCTGTACTTATCTTCTATATCAGAGAGGTGAATTTTATACACTTTATATTGTGTCAAGTTCGTATTTAAACCTGCAAATAACGCGTGCTGCACTTTCTCTCTCCTAATATATTTATAATTCATAGGGATAGCTGTATGTATTTTGTAATATATAGGAACGTTGTGATGCAGGATCAAGAATAGCCCTAACATTCCACTCACAACCATTACCTCTCAATTTCACTACTAATGTCAGTAAATATACTTTCGGCGATTTTTCTATGTTCGTCAAAGCTTTTTCACTTACCTTAACAGATGTCTCATTATTCATAGGTGACACAGGAGCGTTATTGGCTGTTACATTCTCACAGAGTAAAATATTGTTTTTGACCACACAAAATACACCATACCTTACTGCTTAAAACAATTGTAACAACCACGTCGTTTATCGACCCTCAACTTCCTTTCCTTTACAGACATCTCCTGTGCTTTTGGACAATCGAAAACCCTGTGACTATTCTCTCCTTCACAAAAAAGACAAGCAAATTCATTGTTCGCCGTTAATAATCCCGTAGTTGTTGGGATTCCCTTCCTTAACGTCCCTACATTAAATTTCCTTTCGTCGTTCATCCGATTTAAGTCTTGAAGTACCTTCTATATTGAAACCAGTTAACGCCAAATTAATTTCCTCGTCATTCTCCAATTCCCTACGCATAAAACCCATCAAATACTCAAGGCGGTTCTGTGGCGCATTTCCAATCTTTGTGCACTCATCACTCCTCTGCCATGTACGAAGTATTTCTTCTGGCAAACACGATTCTACAAGAGGCATGAGCATTGCCGCACATCTTTCAGAAGTGACATGTAAAGTGTCTAATGCTCTCAATCTCGATTCTAATCTGTCATACAAAGATGATAATGAGATTTTTCTGTGCGATCGAGTGTTCTGCAACACCAAGTTTAACAGGTCTCGGACATAAAAATGTTCCCTTCCGTATCTAGCTTTCAAGCAATCGACGACTTTACAATAATTCTCTCCAATGGATGGGAAACTATCCACTAAAACCCGCGCCTTCGATCCAGGTACATTAGCTTGGACTAAATAATGGAACTTGTCGCCGTCGGCAATAGAGGTATCAGTGTGAATTTTGCTGAACTGATTCCAAAATGGAAGCCACTCTATTAACTGGCCGCTAAATTTCTTCAGTTCAAGTTTGGGAAGTTTGAAGGGGCGCTTACTTTCCACAACACTTTTACAAGCACTCATTTCCTGCGGAGTTTCTGAACGCACACTTTCCTTGTCTTCTTCTAACGCAACCACTTTTAATCTGATGTTAGTATATTTCATCTGATATTCATCGTTGTTATCTAATTCCGTTTCAAGAGTCTTTTGATCAGACTTTTCCAATAATTCCTCATATATTTTCGAATTAAGGTCTAAGGCCTTCCGCACACTTGTCCATAACATCAAAACAAAAACCGGTTTTATAGGCAAGGGGTCGCAGGGAAGACAGTTTTCCTTCCATAATTTTCCATCATTTGTTCACCCAAACAATTTCTGGTTTCACCGTCCATTACACTAACACAAGCATGTTTTCGTCCTCGGCAAAGCTGCTTCGCTGTGCTTGCACCCCACACTACTCCATAGGCATTACAATCGTTACACGAAAATGATGGAGAAAAGTGAGTTCCGAGTGTACTATTGAACTCATATTAAAACCGGTTTGAAATTATGGACAAGTGTGCGAAGGGCCTAACAGCTCTTCATTTTTCTTTTCAATGACTTCCATTAATGCCTTAATTTCGTGTCTATCCCTGTCATCTTTCAATATGGCTGCTTCCAATGAATTAACTTTTTTGGGGAATGAAGATCTCGTTGCGGCACGAGATTTCAAAAACTTATCCATTGTTTTTTGATTAATGTCCTTTCACGGTCGCCAGTTGTTATGTTTTTGAACTTAAATACGTTTTTTCTTAGGAGTTTTTACTATTTATTACACAAATTTTATTTTTACAGGGTTTTCTAGGTCCGCACTACAGCAAGTTACAAAGCCGACTTTTTTCTCTTAATCTTCTTCTTACTATAACTTAGATGAATTCTCTACTCTACTTAGATGAATTCTTTACTTCTTCTTACAGTAACCATGAATAATGATCGATTGATTTTAACAATATAACATGGCACCACCATTGATGCTGTATTTACCCTATACGTTAAGGCCGTTATTATGAAACTTCGCATCATATTTCAGTTACCAAAAGCAGCTCAATTCAATTGAGTTTATTTCAGTAGTGGCAATGATTAAAGAAAGGATGGAAAGGCTAATTTTTAATTTGCATGCAAATAATTTATTGGATTTTTATTATTTGCGTGCGTGGCAGGTGGAAGCATCATGATTATAATCCTAACTAAAATCACCTACTAGTCAACCCATTCTCCGGCAGAGAGAGGCCTTTTCAGCAATGCTTCGCCAACTGGATCAGCTTTCATCTACCTGTTAAAACTACTGGTATTTCTAAGCCTTACTCTCTTCCTTTTGGTTTCTTTCCGCCTTACCTTCTGATGAAGCATATTTAGCGTCTCCTCCACTTTATTCCATACATTGGGTGTTGTCTAGTGATGTTCCCTGCTCTTAGTCGTGCCTGAGCTGTCGCTTGCAGCGCAGCAGTTTGCTCCGCTAATATCGGGCATTCCAATAGGACATGCTCTGTGTCCTCTATCACATTTAGGAATGCCGGGGACAGCGAAGACATCTTATCCGATTCGATGGAGGTATGCTCTGAAACACACATCGCTGGTTTGCGAGAATAACGACGCAACTCAAAATTTGATTTTAGAGAATGGCGTTTTTTAATTTCTTTATAAATCGTTTAGTGTATACCGCAAAGTGTAAATGATATATTGAGAGTATGACTCTAATGATTAAACAAAAATTTACCGTAGGAATAAAACACATAAAAAGATTTTTGAACTTTATTAAAATTTAAAAAAAAGTTAATTCAATTTTACAGAATTTTGAATTACGTCGATATTCTCGCAAACCAGCGACATGTCCACTCAAGAGCTGCGCGAGGTCGTTACTCACCTCTCCATGCTCTCTCGTGACGCATCCCTCCACATTTGTTATGAGCCTGTGGGTCCATCGACCTTAAGTAGATTTACTCCACCTTCTTTCCACTACTGAAATAAACGTCACTTCTAAATTATGTTCACTTCCCTAGCTTCTTCTTCTAGTAGTTACTCAATTGAATTGAGCGGCTTTGGTAACTGAAATATGATACGAAGAGTTTCGTACTAACGGCCTTAATGCGTTGCGTAAATACAGCAGCAATGCTGGTACCATGTCATGTTGTTGAAACCAATCGATCATTATTCATGTTTAGATTTACATCCTCTTGGAGAAAGTTAAAAAGTGGACCGGAATCTTCGCCTCTGTCAAGAAATTCTCCTCAGGCGTGTATGGCCATAATAATTGTTTCAAGAATTAGATTTTTGAATCTCTACTTGGACATAAGTGTCAAATCCGCACTCACTTCCGATCCGGTATCGATATAACTGTGAAAAAGTCTGAATTTACAAGTTTTGATAGCAGTTTACATTACTCCAAATCAAAAATCTAATTCTTGAAACAATTAATAATTCTTAAAATGTAATAATAAATTTAATTTTGCAATAATCGTTTATTGAGTAAAATAATGTAAGCAAATTACACTTCAATTTCATAATCCGATTCGAAATTATATGCATCCGTTTGTGGAGCTATGCTGAAATTTTCTAATACATCTGCTACATTTGAAATCTTCTTCTCGTTACGTACTTGTTGTTTCTTCTTTCTCTTTTGTTGGTCTTTCAATGATTTATTTAGCATTTGATTACCTAAAAAATATACAATATAAATAATACAATAAATCAAAATAAACACGAAATTCTAAATAAGTAGCTTCGTAACAATTTCTACGTGTACGTGTTTTAATCAAAAAGCAGTCAAATCATTTTTAATCGATAAAGTAATATGTCTAATTAGCATAAAAGATGGCGAGAAAATTCGGATCAACTCTAGATGTCTAGACGTTTTTCCCAATTATACCTTCTTTTATTTTAAGTTTACAAAATATCAAAAAATGCAGAGTCCGTTTTTACATGCATTAAGCAACTTTCAAGTTTTTTTTTCTCAATATCATCATATTTCAATTGCCATTTGAATATCAAAAGAAGTTTCATTTTGGAAAGGGGAATAGCGAGAATATGCATTCGAAAATGGAAAAGTCTGCTAACGGTGCCGAAAAGCAGAGATTCTCCTGGATATGGGGAAAAGAGGAAAAAGGCTAGCAGTAAGTTGTAAAAAAACATAGGGCGGACGCGTTCATAATTACGGCAGCAACAGGTTGCTGTATGCAGACATCTTACGGAAAGTCAGAGGCTTCCTTGAAAGTACTAGGTGAAGAGGTCACGCAAATAAGACGGACGCAAAAGTACAACCTTGCAGCCTACGCTGGCTATATTCCAATTTGTCGAAAAGGACTGTTTACTCTTAGATAGACGCGGCCATTGACTACGTACGCGCCATATCTACACTACACCCAAACTCTACCGGTCTCCCCTGTCATCCGCTCTTTTCTTAGTTTTTATAAACGACCTACTCGCAATCTCATCTAACCCATTTACAGCTTTGCTGGTAACGGGGCTCTGCGTTACTCTTACGCCTTCGATAATGCAAAGCAAGCACGTGACAGACCTTGTCTCTATGTTCGTGGACTTAATGCATAATACATAATCAAGGCATAGTCAACTACGACAGAAAACTTGAACTATGTACGATGACGGAAGACAGAGATTTCCATAAAACATGCCAGTCAGTCGCACATGAAAGCAATGTAATCTCGACAATGCTACAAATTAACAACAATGTTCGATTTCCACATATCCAGCGCACGCCAAGAAGAACCGTGGAATTCGTAAGAAACCATGAAATGCGTATTCAGCACAATGGACAACGAAGGTGCACAGGTGTATACTCCCCAATTTGAGGAAACATTGTTTATCGTGAAGCGGTGCTACACGGAGACTCAAGAAGTCAGTTGAAAGCAGATTTGAGTACATCTGAGGAGGTAAAAGAGTTAGTCTGCGTATGAGTTAGTTTTCACACAGTGAATTTTTGGATGAAAATTCTTTCGTTAAAGTTTCGTCATGTCATGTGCGTCCTTCTTTCCATTTTCTTCTCTCGTTTCTTTCCTATAAAACCGGTTTCTTCATAATTCTTAAGTCTCCGTGTAGCCCCCCACAATAAAGTTCAAATTTGAAATCTCTCTTTGAGTGAATAACAATAAATCAAAATAAACACGAAATTCTAAATAAGTAGCTTCGTAACAATTTCTACGTGTACGTGTTTTAATCAAAAACCAGTCAAATCATTTTTAATCGATAAAGTAATATGTCTAATTAGCATAAAAGATGGCGAGAAAATTCGGATCAACTCTAGATGTCTAGATGTTTTTCCCAATTATACCTTCTTTTATTTTAAGTTTACAAAATATCAAAAAATGCAGAGTCCGTTTTTACATGCATTAAGCAACTTTCAAGTTTTTTTTTCTCAATATCATCATATTTCAATTGCCATTTGAATATTAAAAGAAGTTTCATTTTGGAAAGGGGAATAGCGAGAATATGCATTCGAAAATGGAAAAGTCTGCTAACGGTGCCGAAAAGCAGAGATTCTCCTGGATATGGGGAAAAGAGGAAAAAGGCTAGCAGTAAGTTGTAAAAAAACATAGGGCGGACGCGTTGATAATTACGGCAGCAACAGGTTGCTGTATGCAGACATCAGGAAAGTCAGAGGCTTCCTTGAAAGTACTACGTGAAGAGGTTACGCAAATAAGACGGACGCAAAAGTACAACCTTGCAGCCTACGCTGGCTATATTCCAATTTGTCGAAAAGGACTACTGTTTACTCTTAGATAGACGCGGCCTTTCGTTAAAGTTTCGTCATGTCATGTGCGTCCTTCTTTCCCTTTTCTTCTCTCGTTTCTTTCCTATAAAACCGGTTTCTTCATACTTCTGAAGTCTCCGTGTAGCCCCCCACAATAAAGTTCAAATTTGAAATCTCTCTTTGAGTGAATACTCCTCCAATGTTCAGTGAAAGTGAGGACGAGAAATTCCTCGATAATGTAAGAAAAAATAGAAAATGCGTGATGAAGTGATGAAGAATTTGTTAGTTTGTTTGTGAAGCATCCTTGTTTATTCAAAAAAAAAGTCAAACGCCTCAAATAAAACAGAAAAGAAGGAAGCTTTACTTCAAATGGAAGAAAAAATAGGAAAAAATAGTGGAGTTGCGGAGTGGAGTATCACACATAAAAAAGAAAATTGAAAATATGAGGAGCCGAATTGTAGTAAAACCGGACAAAAGAAGGACCGGAAATTTAAGAAATAGATTTAAAATCTTTTGAAAAAGGATATTGGAATTAATGGATTATAAAAATAATCCGGTGGTGAGCAAAACAACATGTGATTGATTATGCGTTTTTTGTAATAATTGAAAATTACAAAAATTTGTTAAAAAAAATACAATTATTATTATGGACTAATTGCAGGTGCACAAGAAGTCGAAGTAGGAGGCCCAAGTCAACAATTTGATGACGATGACGAATCACTAGTAGAATATATAAGTGAGGTTCAGGAATTGAAGAGCCCCAAGGAATTGAAGAGCTCCACGTCGCACAGTGCAGGAGTTAATTTAACAAAACAAAAACATATCCAACAAAAAAAACAAGATTTGCCTAACTTCTCAACATGAATTTACTACAAGTGCGTTGCAACGCCTTTAAATAAAAAAAGTTTATGTGTACACTGTACACTGTCCGCGGTAGGGAAAAAGTATAATGAAAACAACAAAAAATTTGGAAAAATGATTTTGCATACCATACAGAAATTTAGAGTTACCTATAAAAAATATTGTAATATTAAGGGCCTGTTTCACCACTTGCTGATTAAGCTCCTGATAGCCTATTCAGAACTTATCTGCAAGATAAACTACAAATTTTGGTTTCACAGGTCTTGGATAGAAATATCTTGCAGATAAAGTTGCTGGTAACTTATCAGCCGATTCTAGTGGCTGTTAAAAGTTTTATCTGGAAGATAGTAAAAAAATGTTGCTAGTAGCGGGAGTTTTAGAGCATTTTTTGGTATAATAATACTCCTCTTTAAGCATTTTTACGTTAAAAATTGTAGACTGCGGTCACAAAAGGGTTCCAGACGGATTTATTTGAATTCTTAGAAGACGAATTTGATGAATATTACCTCGTAGGAACCGCGTAATTTGCCCAAATTATTTTGAATCACTCGATTTTAGGATTTGATTCCGGCTTACCAATTTGGGGGTGTGTTTTCGAAATGGCAAATTCAATTATGGTTAGCTTGGGGGGCGGGGGGTGGGGCAAATATTCAAAAATTTCTGCCACTAGTATTTAACTGTTATTAGATTATTGGTAGAACCTATATACGCAACGACAGAACTTTTTTTCAAATTTAACCCCTTTTTTACCCCCCCAACCCCTCTATCTACAAAAGGGTCCATTATCCGGGCTAGCGAGTGTGCATACGTTCTTAACTGCGTATCACACTATGTATATACGAAATATCAGCTTTAAGAAAATGACGTAGGTTTGGCGGGCCTGGGCTTTCGCGAACTATTACTCTACGACTATAGTGGAAATATTTGTTACTCCAACAATTTTTTCTGGTCATGAGAAGCATTTTTTTTAATAACGACAACTAAATATATTTATTTGATGCCGTATTTATCTAAAAAATTTTAGTAATATTTTGGTTGTGGTAACTAAAAATGTCTTTCAGTGATTTGATTTTCAGTAACTTTGCAATTCCACCTATGCAACGATTGCTTATAACTCTCCGATATTTTTTAACTGGGACTCCAAATTAAATCGTGGACATAGTTGCCAGATTGCCTTGATCATGTCATAAACAAACTATTTTCAATAACTCCCGTATTAAGCAAAGATTGAGTGACCCTGCTAAATTAAGTGGCAGATATATTTATCTGCTAGTTAGTTTATCAGGGAGTTTGATGGTGAAACTGAAAAAACATATCAGCAACCTTTATCTGTTAGATACTGTTATAAGGCAGATAACTATCTGAAACTTTATCAGCAAGCGGTGAAACAGGCCCTAAATATTACAATATTTTTTATAGGTAACTCAAATAGCCCAGTCACTTTATACATGAACCTCTAAAAAAATACAACTAGAGATTTTACAGCGGGATTCTCTTTATTTTGGGGTCACAAATAATTTCCCAAAAGTCCATAAAGCCAACTGACCGGCCACTCGAGTTACGGAGGGTCAAAGGTCACGCAAATCAGTTTTTCTCAAATATCTCGTAAATTATCGGTTTTACGTAAATTGTGGCTAAGTAACATTTGTTGGTGAGATAAATCTGCATAAAAATGTCGTATACCAAATTTACGTAGACCCAATGGTTTTCGAGATATGGGGCTGAGAAAACTCGAGCATCGCGCTGCATTCGGTTCCGCACCACCTTTGAAGTATAATGCAAGCAGCGTTTTTACATGGTATCCCCAGTAGGCCCAGTCCATAGGTTACAAGCTATGAAATAATTTTGTTGATTATCTCTTTATCTCTTCTATTCCCACTTCTTTCATATTGTCATCTTCATCAACACTCATCTCAGAGGAAAATAACGAAATGCGGTCGGCGTTATCATCGTTCAACTCAGGTTCAATGGTTGTATCCTCGGACATCGAATTGAGACACGACGGGCCTCGGCAAGAGCCATACGCTACGGAACATGGCAATCCTAATTTTCTGCGTTCTGCATTTTATACATAAACCTCTAAATAAAATCCAACTGGAGATTTTACAGCGGGATTCCCTTTATTTCAGGATCACAAATAATTTCCCAAAAGTCCATAAAGCCAACTGACCGGCCACTCGAGTTGCGGAGGGTCAAATGTCACGCAAATCAGTTTTTCTCAAATGTGTATCTTAAATTATCGGTCCTTCGTAAATTTTGGCTAAGTAAAATTTGTTGGTGAGATAAATCTGCATAAAAATGTCGTATACCAAATTTACGTAGAGCCAATGGTTTTCGAGATATGGGGCTGAGAAAACTCGTGCATTGCACTGCATTCGTTTCCACACCACATTTGACGTAGAATGCAAGGCGCGTTTTTTTTACATGATATCCCCAGTAGGCCTAGTCCATGGGTTACAAGTTATGATATAATTTTGTTTATTGTTGCTCGTTTTCGCTGAGTTCTTCTTCTGCGTCTCCGTTTGTCTCTTCTATTTCCACTTCTTCCATATTGTCATCTTCATCAACAATCATCTCAGCGGAAAGTAATGAGATGAGGTCGGCGTCATCATCGCTGAACTCAGGTTCAATGGTTGTATCCTCGGACATCGAATTGAGACAGGACTGGCCCCGACAAGAGCCACACACCACAGAACATGGTAATCCCACTTTTCTGCACCCACAATGGATGCCACAACCTTTTGTGCAATTACAGAAAACAGAATTGAGAAGCTCATCTGGTGCAGGAGGAATGAGAGTAGTTATTGGCTCTAATAAATTATTTTTTAAGGTCCAACCCCATTGCTGAGGGTCTAAATCTTTTCCCAGCCATGTTTGAACTTGGTAATATACCCTGAATAGATGTTGTTGAGTAGCTGCTGCTGTGGGTGGAAGTGACGACAATTGCACAGGCTTATTTAGTCTAGTGCATTTTGCAAAACTAAAGTATCTGTAATTATCAATTGAAGTCTCTTTTTTTGGAGCTCCGTACATCGCTAAAATAAACAATGTGCCACTATTTATTAGCAAATTTCTCGAGCAGTTTTCTTTTTTGAATGCCACCAATGCTTCCTGTAAATCTGGTCTTTTTTGAAATCTTTTAAATGCGTTTATTTTTCCTTTCCGAAATAAAGCACTAGTGGTATCGCAACCACTAACGGCATGTAAAAATAAAATATGTTCTCTACAATCTGCATACTTCTGAATTGCCCAGGGATTGTAGATCTTCGATGCGACGTTTCCTTTTCCGGGTTTAAGAAAATAGATGTTGTGAGTAACTGGAGTGCGTCCTATTAAAAGTATAAAGAGATCAATATCTTCTCCAACAACAACTGTAGTGCGCTCATTTGACTGCTTCAAAGCTGTTTCGATGATTAAAACATCAGCATCATCCCGGGCTTGTATACTATTAATTTTAAACATTTTTAATTTGGTCATTAGTAAAGAAATAAATCTATTTCTATTTAATTTATTGGACAAGAATTGTTCTTGATTAGAAGGTATTGGCGTTGTCTCTTCGAAAAACATATCAGCGCATTTTTGTGTTATTTTCATGCGTCTAAGTTGCTCGATTGCTTTAATATTTTTACTATAATCAGTGTATCCATCGAACACGACGAATATATTAATCCCATAATGCTTTAGGAGATAATTGATGTACTGATCAATAACACAACCGAAAGTTGATTCTTTTTGCCAAATAACACGATGGAGAAGAAATCCTCCGTCGATAATATACGTAATTACACTACTATTTATTTCTGTACAAATTGGTTCGAATAGGTCATACAAAGACGACTTGTTTGTTTTGCGCATATTTTCATTTTCGAAAAGAGCCATTGGGTAAGGGCTTAACTCATATTTTAAAAAGTCCTGCAGGTTGTCATGGAATTTTTTATGTAAACTTATTCGCTGGAATAATAACAGAGGATCTACCACAGTTTCTACATTATTATGAATCTTCACTGCACTGGTATTGATTGGAGTGAAAGAACTCTCTTTGATCTTTCAAATTTTACTTTATTAAAAGTTTTACCCATATTGGCGTTCATTAAATTAAGACCGACAGAATATGCATCATAAGCATTTATTTTTTCGTTACCAATTATACCTGTCGACAGTGATGCAATCTCTTTCAATTCTGGAAAAGGATAATGTTTTGTAAACCAATATATTAGTTTTTCAACATCTTTATTATCTCTATTAATGCGTGCATCTCGG
This sequence comes from Thereva nobilitata, assembly GCA_963855945.1. NCBI lineage: Eukaryota > Metazoa > Arthropoda > Insecta > Diptera > Therevidae > Thereva > Thereva nobilitata. The sequence goes on from OY979695.1 coordinate 82,410,380, forward strand.
GCATCAACGTGCTGGTCTACACTGTCTAAAGAAATATTACAGAAGTTCTCAATTTCCTCACATACAGCATTCATGGCGTGCATTCCATATACCCACTTACACAAAACACTTTGTTGTGTACTTCTTCCACGAGATACTCCACCTTGTGTCTTCATTGATTTCATCAATGTCTGTTCAATAATCATGTCAGACCATGTACCACTGTTAAATTTATCAGTTCTTTTTATAGTGAAAAAACCCTCGGTAAATTTTTTAAATGTCCATGGCTCCATTTTTTTTTCTAATTCGTACATATCATGCAGGTATAAGTATGCTGATTTTGCGTATAGAAAATGTCCAGTTGAATGAAAATATGGTATCATTTTTTTTGTAGCATTTAGATGTTCCTTCCAATTTCCCAGTCTTTCTGCACGAATGAAATCTTGTGCTATAGATACCATTTCAAGATACTGTACCCACAACTTCGAAGTAAGACCACGAGCTTTTAATTCATTTAATTTTTTATTAAATCGGTTTAATATTGATTCAAAAAGATGACTCGATTGTTCAATATGCTCATACGAATACGATCCATTCAGGATATTTTCGACGTACTCAATAACAAAATCATCAGACTCATCTTTTTCCATTTCTGTGAAGATTAACGTTGATAAAGCTAAACGGAGCAGTGTATGACCTCTAACAGATCTTGCGAATGCATGACCATTCAGCATTTTGTCAACGGAATTCGGAGCATAAATTACACTCAATGCCTCTTTAATCCCACTTCCTGCCATAACATAACCGATGCACCCCAGAAAAGACATGAGCATATGGAAGCCTCCAAGTCTAACGATAACTTGCGACAACTTTGCATTTGGATTCGATGCAGCTACTATTTCGCGGGCTTTTATGTAAAGTGGTTGATCGAAAGTGATTACACACGTTCCATACTCATGATTATTCGAGTTTGCTACAGCACACTTTAAGGTTGTATACACCGTATTAATGTTACTTGCAGGGTAATGTATGAATGGTAAGAAAAAAATGCGAGACATTGAAAAATTTACGTTTTGTTTTGTAAGACACTCAATAAAACCGTTCCATCCTGGCAAACAAGAAATCTTTTTCGACTTTCCAAACATCCACAATAAATCAATTATATTAAATGTTGATACCCCAGATATTTTTTCATAATTTAAATCTTTTACTTCAATTTTACTTAATCCGCTGGAGCTACTATTTTCGTATATTTCAAGCGGTATTTGTGCCATCGTAACTAATTCTTCAGCACGTGGAATTTTCTTACATTTGGTTATTGGTTCTTCATTAATAACAGCATTTTTTGGAGTTAGTATTTTTATAAGTCCCATAATATGTATCGTATTGTGGCCATCAATAGTGTCGATATTTATATCCGCATTGTCTGCAGCATATTGTACCACAGCACCTGATTGAGGTGATTGAATAGCAGGCTGAGGATGATACACAGCTGATATTTCAAATTTGATTGCTTCTTTATAGGACGCAGTTAAACCTAAACTTGAAAAAATATCTAAGATTCGTTTCGATCCATATCTTCTATGAATAAATACAGCTAGACCTACTAATAATGATGACGAGAAAGTTCTTGGGCGCACCGCATACATAATAGCATGACTTATTGTTGTAGACTTAGGCTTCAATTTCTCTAGATTTCCTCTTTTATTTTTTAAAATTATTTCGTCAATGAGGAAAGATAAACTTTTCGGAATCTCCGAGTTGAGATTTTCAAACATATTATGTGGAGGGGGATAAAATTCTGAATCCACAACAGCCGAAGTTATATCTTCTCTAATGATTGGTGCAGCAGCCTCAATAATTCGAAGTCGTTCTTCCTTAGGATTTTTTTTGCGGTTCTCATACCACGATGCGCACAACAAATTCGTTTGGACATCAACAAAAGAAATGATAGTTACCGCTCCACGTTTTGAAGTGATGACTATTGACTTACCGTAACGTTCAATCAATTTCGCTGTTATTGTTTGATCAGCTGGAACGTATCCTTTAGTTTGATCTTTCAGCTCTGCTAAAGTGAATTGGCAATCTTCATTATTTTCTATGTAATCATATATTTTGTTCATCGCGCTCACAATATTTGCATCTTCAGGACGACCTTTCTTCTTACGAGGAAGAGGTAAAAGAAAATCACGGAAACATGTGCCATGATATTTCGCTTTAGCTGCCACCAGATCGTGTTCAAAGATGATACGTTTTTTTACGGTTCTTCCATGACTATCATTACGTGCATCTGCTGCTCGTAATACAGTGTCCTTCAATGACAATGTAGTGACATGGCTAATTGATCGTCGATGCTTATTAACCTCCTTCTTCTGCTCTTGTATTTGACTGGCTGGTTCGCCACAAATAATGCACAACGTAGCAAAATCGAAAGAGGATGATCTCTTTTTACGAGGAGAGCACTGAGATGTTGATGGCGATTCACGACGACGTTTTTTGGAGTCAATGTTGAATCGTTTTGTATAATTTTTACGACATTCAACATGCACTATCAGAGTTTCGACGCTTCGCAAATAGTCTATATGTTCGTCCCCTCTTTCAACACTCACATTTCTAAGGGTTTTTAAACCGCGAACAACATTCACAATCGCGCCATTTGATAAAGATTGATTACAGATAAAACAAGTATCTGCCATTATATTCTATTGCAAAATAATACTAATGAATGAAAGTCCGAACTCTGCAATATGTAGCGTTTAAATGAATTTAAAACAGACAGAAATTACTCGGGTATATATTTTTTACATATGTATTTTGTACAGGTGGTGCGGAACCGAATGCAGCGCGATGCTCGAGTTTTCTCAGCCCCATATCTCGAAAACCATTGGCTCTACGTAAATTTGGTATATGACATTTTTATGCAGATTTATCTCACCAACAAATGTTACTTAGCCACAATTTACATAAAACCGATAATTTACGAGATATTTGAGAAAAACTGATTTGCGTGACCTTTGACCCTCCGTAACTCGAGTGGCCGGTCAGTTGGCTTTATGGACTTTTGGGAAATTATTTGTGATCCTGAAATAAAGAGAATCCCGCTGTAAAATCTCTAGTTGTATTTTTTTAGAGGTTTGGCCCTTTTTTAATGGTTTTATTTAGCTTCACCTCGTATATTTGTTTGTTTGTTTGTTTGTTTGTTTGGTTCAAATCTTGCGACAGCTTTTTCGTCTACTTCTACTGAACCGATTCTTATGAAATTTTGCCCACACAAATTCAAATTTGATTGCTTCTTTATAGGACGCAGTTAAACCTAAACTTGAAAAAATATCTAAGATTCGTTTCGATCCATATCTTCTATGAATAAATACAGCTAGACCTACTAATAATGATGACGAGAAAGTTCTTGGGCGCACCGCATACATAATAGCATGACTTATTGTTGTAGACTTAGGCTTCAATTTCTCTAGATTTCCTCTTTTATTTTTTAAAATTATTTCGTCAATGAGGAAAGATAAACTTTTCGGAATCTCCGAGTTGAGATTTTCAAACATATTATGTGGAGGGGGATAAAATTCTGAATCCACAACAGCCGAAGTTATATCTTCTCTAATGATTGATGCAGCAGCCTCAATAATTCGAAGTCGTTCTTCCTTAGGATTTTTTTTGCGGTTCTCATACCACGATGCGCACAACAAATTCGTTTGGACATCAACAAAAGAAATGATAGTTACCGCTCCACGTTTTGAAGTGATGACTATTGACTTACCGTAACGTTCAATCAATTTCGCTGTTATTGTTTGATCAGCTGGAACGTATCCTTTAGTTTGATCTTTCAGCTCTGCTAAAGTGAATTGGCAATCTTCATTATTTTCTATGTAATCATATATTTTGTTCATCGCGCTCACAATATTTGCATCTTCAGGACGACCTTTCTTCTTACGAGGAAGAGGTAAAAGAAAATCACGGAAACATGTGCCATGATATTTCGCTTTAGCTGCCACCAGATCGTGTTCAAAGATGATACGTTTTTTTACGGTTCTTCCATGACTATCATTACGTGCATCTGCTGCTCGTAATACAGTGTCCTTCAATGACAATGTAGTGACATGGCTAATTGATCGTCGATGCTTATTAACCTCCTTCTTCTGCTCTTGTATTTGACTGGCTGGTTCGCCACAAATAATGCACAACGTAGCAAAATCGAAAGAGGATGATCTCTTTTTACGAGGAGAGCACTGAGATGTTGATGGCGATTCACGACGACGTTTTTTGGAGTCAATGTTGAATCGTTTTGTATAATTTTTACGACATTCAACATGCACTATCAGAGTTTCGACGCTTCGCAAATAGTCTATATGTTCGTCCCCTCTTTCAACACTCACATTTCTAAGGGCTTTTAAACCGCGAACAACATTCACAATCGCGCCATTTGATAAAGATTGATTACAGATAAAACAAGTATCTGCCATTATATTCTATTGCAAAATAATACTAATGAATGAAAGTCCGAACTCTGCAATATGTAGCGTTTAAATGAATTTAAAACAGACAGAAATTACTCGGGTATATATTTTTTACATATGTATTTTGTACAGGTGGTGCGGAACCGAATGCAGCGCGATGCTCGAGTTTTCTCAGCCCCATATCTCGAAAACCATTGGCTCTACGTAAATTTGGTATATGACATTTTTATGCAGATTTATCTCACCAACAAATGTTACTTAGCCACAATTTACATAAAACCGATAATTTACGAGATATTTGAGAAAAACTGATTTGCGTGACCTTTGACCCTCCGTAACTCGAGTGGCCGGTCAGTTGGCTTTATGGACTTTTGGGAAATTATTTGTGATCCTGAAATAAAGAGAATCCCGCTGTAAAATCTCTAGTTGTATTTTTTTAGAGGTTTGGCCCTTTTTTAATGGTTTTATTTAGCTTCACCTCGTATATTTGTTTGTTTGTTTGTTTGTTTGTTTGGTTCAAATCTTGCGACAGCTTTTTCGTCTACTTCTACTGAACCGATTCTTATGAAATTTTGCCCACACATTGAGCTCCCGTGACAATGCTATCTGACAATTTTGTACAAAAATCAAGATGGCGGTTCCAAGATGGCGGACGAATTTTGCAATTGTGTTCCGATTCCATTGAAAATCGGTATCGGGGGGTTTGTAGGGCCACAAATGACGATTCTGTGGTCAAAATTTGAAAATTCAAAATGGCGGCGCCAATATGGCGGATGAATTTTGCAATTGTGTTCTGAATCCATTGAAAATCGGTATCGGGGGGTTTTAGGGCCACAAATGACGATTCTGTGGTCAAAATTTGAAAATTCAAAATGGCGGAGCCAATATGGCGGATGAATTTTGCCAATGTGTTCTGAATCGATTGAAAATCGGTATCGGGGGGTTTTTAGGACCACAAATGACGATTCTGTGATCAAAATTTAAAAAACACAAAATGGCGGATGAATTTTGCAAATGTGTCGTAAATCCATTGAAAATCGGTATTGGGGAGTTTTTAAGGTTAAAAATGACGAATTTGTGGTCAAAATTTTAAAAAATCAAAATGGGAAATAATGAATCTGTTGTCAAAATTATAAAATTTAAAATTCACCAGAATTTTGTAAAAAGTAAAATCGAAAAATTACTGCATTAAGACTAAAAGGAATACAATAAGGTTATTTCATTGGAATAATTTTTGATGTTTTGAATGCACCCAAGTTAAGGTTTCTGTATTGTGCCGAGAACTGTGTGGCGTTAGGGTGGTTAAAAATGATACGTCGTTAGCGATACACCAACCAAGTCAACGTTAGAAACGTGCCGAGGACTGTGTGGAATTAGGGTGGATAAAAATGATATGTCGTTAGCATTTCAGCCTCAAGGCTGGGCACACCTTGTTGTATAAGAGCCTTGCCCCTCTACATGGACCTCTGGTGGGGTCGACTATTATTTGTCCAATACTCGTGGGAACAATATGAAAGAAAAAATTAATAAAAAAATTGAAACTAAAACACAGCGAAAAAGGAGGCTAGAAAAAGCCAGGGAAGAGTATAGAGCAAAGCGCACTAAAATGAATGAAGACGACAGGCATGCTGAACTACAAAGTAGACGGGAACAGGCAGTTGGTGAGTTCGCTATCGATAAGGCGTTAAGAGTATACCCAACCAACCAACAGGTTCACAATCACAACAATGCGGTTCTTAATTCGTTCCGAAACAAAAGTGCCCGTATATACAAAATCAAAGCCCAGAACCAGCTGGTAGATGGCACACGAAATATGGACAACGTTAATATAATCGATATCATACCAGCAGATATTAACAAGACAGAAGGTTTACCACAAGAACTTGAATTATTCGTAGGAGCCAAAGTTATGTTACGTGCTAACGTCGACGTCTCGAAAGGGTTGGTGAACGGCGCTATCGGCTACATCACAGAGATTGTATGGCCTCAGTTTCGTAGGACACAAATGTATGAAACAGATATACCATCTGTTCAAATTGATTTTGAAAGAGACGGCGTACACCTTATTCATCCTAAAGCCATACAATTTCCAGCAAAATTTAATTATGGAACGGCCGAGAGAAGGATGTTGCCGATAATTTTGTCATGGGCCTCCACTGTCCATAAAATGCAGGGTAGTACTGTTGACCATGCTGTAGTGTATTTGGGCTCCAAACTGTTTGAGGAAGGTCAAGCGTATGTAGCATTGAGTCGCGTAAGGGCTTTGGAAGGGCTATGTATTGAGGAGCTTGATTGTCAGAAATTAACAGTTAAGAAACCGTGCAGTAAAGATGCAATGAAAGAGTTGGAAAGGATGAGGAGTTTGCATAATGATACGAGCCAAAATCAAACTAAAAACTAGAAAATAAAAAAAATAGGTAAAAAAACTTTTAAGTTAAATGGTTTTATTTGAAATCATAAGCTGTACCAAAAACTAGAAAATAATTAGAACACAAACATGGACCTTCCTGAGATTCCGGCGTCTGGTAAGAAATCATGCAATAGTAGCCGTGCTGTTTTCTTATGTCGTATGCCAAGGTACCCTTTGTGCCGCTGCGTCAACGGATTAAGTAATATTCTGGGACTTTTAACAGACTAAAATAAAAACATGGGGCGCATTTGAAATATATTGGTGGGCTTGGAAACACATTCTTCTAGACAAGTCGTTCTTATTTAATTATACAGGTTTTTATGCGCCCCATGTTTTTATTTTAGTCTGTTAAAAGTCCCAGAATATTACTTAATCCGTTGACGCAGGGGCACAAAGGGTACCTTGGCATACGACATAAGAAAACAGCACGGCTACTATTGCATGATTTCTTACCAGACGTCGGAATCTCAGGAAGGTCCATGTTTGTGTTCTAATTATTTTCTAGTTTTTGGTACAGCTTATGATTTCAAATAAAACCATTTAACTTAAAAGTTTTTTTACCTATTTTTTTTAAATGTATGAATGAATGACTCCAAGGTCTGTTTCAGAGGGATGGTTTTTGTCTGCATTTGTACTAGCTTCCTTGTATCATCCTCGGGGCCTTTCCAGGGACCTTCATCCAGTTCGTTCCTATTAGTCAGTTGGTGATTTTTTTCCCTTTCATATCGTCCTTGTTCTGTAGGTTGATCTCTTATCCTCATTTCCATTTCATGCTTCTTCCCTTGTTCTGTTGCCTTGCCTCTTACATCAATTATCCTTTTTTCCCTAATCCAAACAGGGCAGATTCTGCTATATGCGCAATGACCTCGGTTAAAGTTGGCACATCTTTCAGCTTTTGTGCAATTTTTTCCTTCGGTGCAGTCTCTATCAGCACAGCGGCTGCAGCATTTCCATTTTGACTTGCAAAGTTTAACCAGGTGTCCAAACTTCTGGCATTTATAGCATCTGATAGGTGAGGGGACAAATTTGACTATTTTGAAGGATATGTGTTGGATCAAGGGTGGGCAACCTTTTTATAACATGGGCCAAAATAAATTTTACTTTTGTTCCGCGGGCCGTAGTAGTTAATTGACGCCTTCTTGTGACCTCTATTTTTTTCAAATGCTTTAATGGGGTAAATTACACTATCCATTACTCGGTCCTCAACTCAACCCGGTTTTGTGTATGATACATCTTGTGACGAATCTTATGACAGATTGTTTCAGATTCTCAAGTGAAAAATTACATCTCAAGAATTCTACCATAATTGTGGTGGAACTGTGAGCTCTCAAATGTTGTGAAATTGTGATCAACTTGTACAACAGGGAACAGGTACTTTTTCTGTCAACAGTAACAAAATTGATTGCTTACATTATTTTTAAGTCTTTGCAGAAGGTAAAAAAATGGGTATCCTCATAATGCATCCACGCCTTCGCACGAATGCCTGAACAATGCGTGCTGAATGCTTACATTTCCCGCTGGGTGGATAAAAGGCACGACGTGACAGTGGCAGACATTGAAAAGAAAATCCACAATCTAAAAAATCCTTCAACCGGGAGCAAAAAAAAATAGCCTGAAGAGTGGGACCTCCCCTAAAAAGCCCACGTGGTTTGCGTTTGATTCTTTGCTATTCCTGCTACCAGCCAACGAGTCAAAGGCAGCACAGATTTGGACGATATCGACCCAGCGAGTGAAAACAATTAATGAAGTAACGCGGACGTAGACTAAATTCAAATCATAGTGTGGACACTAGACGAGACAAAGTACGGTCTCCATAGACGGTCTATAGACATGGTCTATGGACCGTCTGTAAACGGTCTATATACAAATCGCGCAACATGGTCTACTAGTGTGTTCTAGCCTTTAGATTTGAACTTAGAGGGCAGTTCAGGATGAAATTGTTCGCACTTGAGGCAGATTCAAAAATTAATTTGGCTTTATTGGGTCCTCTCTTTATTATCTGATGTAAACCTTTTGTAATCTTTAATGTTTAAGGCTGCCAACTTTCCTAAATCGAAATGGGGGACGGAACGAGATTTTTCTATGCGATCATGAAAAAATAAAATAAGCCTATATAGTCCGGGAAATTAGCAAAAAAACCCACGACAGGAGACAAAATTCCAGAATGGCTGAAAATTGGTCCTTGAGACTTTTTAAGATATGACTTATATGTTTTTTATTGTCAGTTCAAAAAAAAATTTTCAAAAAAAAACAGTTTTTGAGTGTTTTTTTTTGCCAAAAAGTGATATCTCCGGCGGCCATGTTTTTTTTTGTGGTTCCGAAATTGTTTTCTTAAAATGTCCCAAGGAAGCTGTGGACCAATTTTCAACCATTTTGGAATTTTGTCTCCTTAAAATGTTAATTTCCCCGGACTAATAGTCCAGTCAAATTAGGGTTTCACCTCGGAATCAGGGGTAATAAGCTGATAATTTGTATAAACCTTTGTTTTGGCATTCTAAATGATGCGTCAAAAGTCTCATATAATCTCATGTCCGCGTCTTGAGATATTAGAGGTCAAAGGTCACAAAAATCAGTATTTCGCAAATATCGTAAATTATCGGCTTTACGTAAATTTTGGTTAAGTAAAGTTTGTTCATTATTATACCCCGGCTTCACCGGCCGAACTGCACAAGTTCGAGAAAATTAGTCTACTGAGCTTCATTTTTGCTTGATTTCCCATACATTTTCACATTTCGAAGTCAGGAAAAATAAAGTCTGATTTCGCCCAACAGAACCTGAAATCAAGTTGGAAAGTAAAAGCTCGCTCAAAAGAGAGTAATCAACTGGAATCGTGGAATGTCATTCCAGGGAGCTTTTGCATTTCTGAATTCTGTCGAAAAAGCAACAACAATTACAAGTACTGAACTTGACTGTAGCCGGTGAAGCCACTTATGCCGATTGAAGTGAACTTGATTAAACTGAGGCCGGTGAAGCCGGGGTATAAGATAAATCTGCATAAAAATGTCTTATACCCCGGCTTCACCGGCCTCAGTTTAATCAAGTTCACTTCAATCGGCATAAGTGGCTTCACCGGCTACAGTCAAGTTCAGTACTTGTAATTGTTGTTGCTTTTTCGACAGAATTCAGAAATGCAAAAGCTCCCTGGAATGACATTCCACGATTCCAGTTGATTACTCTCTTTTGAGCGAGCTTTTACTTTCCAACTTGATTTCAGGTTCTGTTGGGCGAAATCAGACTTTATTTTTCCTGACTTCGAAATGTGAAAATGTATGGGAAATCAAGCAAAAATGAAGCTCAGTAGACTAATTTTCTCGAACTTGTGCAGTTCGGCCGGTGAAGCCGGGGTATAATACAGAATTTACGTGGAACCAATAGTTTTCGAGATATAGGGCTGAAAAGTCTTGGTATCGTGCTGTTTTCGTTTCCGCGCCACCTCTGCAGGAGAATGGAAGGGGCGTTTTTTACATGGTGTAACCGTAGGCCTAATCGTTGGGTTACAAGTTATGATAAAATTCTATTGATTATCTCTCTATCTCTTCTATTTCCACTTCTTCAATATTGCCATCTTCATCTACAATCAACTCAGAAGAAAATAATGAAAAGTGATCGGCGTCATCATCGTTGAACTCATATTCAACGGTTGTATCCTCGGACATACTATTGAGACACGACTGGCTCTGACAAGAGCCATACGCTACGGAGCATGGCAATCTTACTTTTCTACATTTACTCAAGGAGCTTTATAGTAGTTGCGCACCCCCGAATTACAGTCTAATTTCTCTCTTTAAGGGCCTTTAGGCTTAATACGCAAAGGGAATACGAAGACGTACTACCTAGACGTAAACACAGTGCATGTACATATGCAATCATGTGTATAAAAACAACGTTTGTTCATATGTATTAATATTTTTCCGTCTCCTTAATCCTTTCCACCTGATGCACAATATACTATTTGCACAAAAACAAAATGCGGGACTTGTGGGACGAATTTGATGTTTGGGGGACAATGTGGAACGCAAATGCAATGGAAGAGCAAATGCGGGACTGTCCCCCCTAATGCAGGACGGTTGGCAGCCTTATTAATGTTCTACCCAAGGATGGGGGGTTAACATTAGAGACCGAATCCTTTACCAGGACGGTGTAGGGACCTGAGTCTTTCTCATCATAGGTGGTGAGTTCGCCATTTTTCATATTTCTCACTTCTTTCCTGTTAAGATTTCACTGGTTGGTGTAGCCAATCTAGGTGACTGAGACAGACCGTCTTCACTAGGAATAACCTTCTCTGAGATTGCCTCTAGATTTATGTTCATTTTTTTCCCTGCCGAGTCTAAGCCTTGAGTACTGGTAATTTTGTTATTTGCCAGCCCCCCACCTTTGGCGCTTCTTGAAGCCTTTTTATCACTAACTTCTTTATATGAAGTTGATGTAGTATGTCTTTCGTCAGATTTACTTCCTAGTCTGAAGAGGTTCTAGTCGCGGAGCAGCCGAGAGCCTTCTTTTCCTTTCTACATGCTCGCTAGTGTTTTTCCCTTCCATGTGGGCAGAGCAAGAACTTCTATAAGTTGGTTTGATAGATTTAAGCAAAGGGGAAGTTCAACAGCACTGACGTTTCCGAATTGACAGATTGTTCAATAAATTAAATTAATTACAGGGAAGAATGATGAAGGGGGCCAATGTAATAACCTCAGTTTAACAAGAACTGGAATTGTATTATATTATGAAAGGATGACTAGTAAGATTCGTAATTTCAGCAAGATAAGTTTTAGGATATAATAAGGAGACACAAAGGTTGTAAGGATGTTCAATTGTCTCTATAGGCAAGGCAAGAATCAATAAAGTGTTTGAAGGCTATAAGATCCTTAAGCCAAAACAGATATTCCACTGACTTAAGTGGACTTCATTGACTTACATTAATGATAAGGGAGATAGAATTTGTTCAGAGTTGAGATAGCCTATAGGTTGGGGTTGCATAGGTGTGAGGTAGTGTATGATGAGACAAGGTACCAGATTCTGTGAACAAGGATGAACAGAGCAATTTAAGGCTTGAGGCTTTTTGATATAAGGGAATATAAGGAAAAGCCAACTAGAGACGAAGAGATAAATGTTGTTGTGTACAACAAGCCTGTAGTGAAGGGGAGCTTATTAGGTTTGTTAGATGGAGAGGCCAGAGTATCCGTACTGAGTTAAGTGGGTGAAAATAGTGTTGTAAAAGTGAGTGCCAGACTTAGAGGATGTGCTGGGGAAAGCCAGTGGGTCCCTGAGAGTGAATTTAGTTAAACTAGGTTCCTCAAGAAAATGTTGGGGCAGAATTCTGAAGATATTGAGGTTAGTTGGTTGTGAGTGATCTGCTTATTTAAATGACCAGGTTTTCCCCCTTGGTCTTTTATTTTATTTAGTCTTAGTTAGACTCCACTATAAGCTCCTGACACATGTAATTCAGGTGTCTGTTTGTCGTGTGCTTGGAGTAACAATAAGAGGAAGAGCATGAAATCACGTTAATATGTAGTACTGTTTAAGGAGGAATTAATTTATTCCTACTGTAATGGTCAGAGTGAAACACCGTGACCTGGGTTATATTTGATACGATATCAAACGGCACTTGAACCGAGATATCTTGACGTGTTGAAGGAGTTGCGATATCAAACGGCACTTGAACCGAGATATCTTCGTTGATAGTAATAAAACGCACTGCTTGGTGGTTGTTACAATTCAACTCCGATTTATTGATTGATGATTAACGATTTTTATACAAAATTGATTTCAACAAAAACCGACTTCAGTAAAACCAAAAATAATGCACAAAAAACCAAAAATAATGCACAAAAAAAGGTTAAAATAATTGTTTGAAATTTTTTACAACATTAATCCAATCAGAATGGATTTAATAAGAAGAATCACTTGTGAAGACGGTGCCAGGTAGTAGTTGACTTTCATTGCATTAACTATTGCTGCGAAAATTGTATTCATTTCTTTGTTAGCCTTATGCCCTTAATACATCACCCCGAAAACAGGTGTTGGCACCGTCTTCAAAAGTGATTCTTCTTATTAAATCCATTCTGATTGGATTAATGTTGTAAAAAATTTCAAACAATTATTTTAACCTTTTTTTTGTGCATTATTTTTGGTTTTTTGTGCATTATTTTTGGTTTTACTGAAGTCGGTTTTTAAAAATTTATTTTATTTCGTACTTTTTAGTCCGTTAATTTTTTTTCGGGGGTAATATAAAAAAAAATTATTTATTACGAGAAGCATGACACTCAGCCGCGCGCCGTCGAAAAGAATTGAGTCAGTAGCTAAATAGTTTTTGCAGTAATGAATTTGCGTATTTTCGGAGCAATTTAAAATAAACTTATTTAATATGAAACAAAATTCCCCAAAGGAAATTAAAAAGAAATATTTATTGTGTCGATTGAAAAAAAAATTGCTCCAGGTCAAAGAATCGAACTCGCAACCTCCAGGACGAGAGGCAAGCGTCTCAGTCGTTGTGCTACGGGAGATTGTTACAACAAGATGGCTAAATACGTAAATAAATGCTTTAAATAGAATTTCATTCCAAAGGAATACTCTCTTACAGTCTGCATGAGTAGAGTATGCATGAAATTTCTCACCGAAGAGTTTGTAATTCTTTACAACATTAATCCAATCAGAATCGATTTTAGAAAGAGAAAAAAAGAAAAAAAGTCGAACTACCCTCCGGGGTTTGAACCCGCAATTTTTATTTGCAGGTCAACGCCTTTGCCGATTCATCCATCGGCCTCTTCTCGAGCACGTGACAATAAAGTAATTTGTTCGCTGCCTTTGAAAATACTTCTATCCGTTCAAGGTGTACTAATTTTACCAGTTTTTTACGCCTACCTTCGAACTCCTTTATCAGAATTTAAAAAAAATTGTACGGGACCACCGTGGGAAACTACCCTTTCAAACAAAAAAGAAAAAAAGCAAAAAAGTCAATGCGTTACAAAGTTATGCGTGAACAGGACCAAAAAATACCTACGCGTCGAATTGATAACCTCCTCCTTTTTTGAAGTCGGTTAAAAAGTAATAATAAGAACAAAAGAAACATAAGAACACAGGTAAAAAGTCCACTCAGCAAATCCGGCCATTGACATTAGCCGGTGAATGAATTGCTGAAGGTGCAAGCTAAGCATTGCGGATAAACACAAATAATAAATATTGGCTAGAATTGCAATCAAAACAATAATGCAATGACCTTAGATTTGCAGAGTGGAATTTTTACCTTTTCATTAACCTAATTAACAAATGCAAAATTTACAAATTCTACGGCGGGCGTTAACATCCTCCCCCCGTTGCATATTAATGCAAAACTAAAATAATCTTTGAACAGATGATCTAAACTCATTAGACGTGTACCGTGAAATCTGTACTGGAGTGTTGTCTGGGACGAGGCACTGGTTTCCTTTTACACCTGATGATGTGATGCTGTCGTCGCCACATTGCATATCCTATTATTGTGACGCCAAGAATTAATGATAAATAACCGACTGCAAATTGGTGCACCGTGTGACCCTCAAATCTTTTTGGTAGCTCCATAAGTTTTTGTTCATTGATGAGCTCTTGTAGGGCCATCAATTCTTGCAGTTGTGGTTTGTACTCATCGTCTTTCTTGAAAATTGGTGATAGCGTACCTGGTGCCGCGATTTCCTGTAGCTGGCCAAAACTCGAATAGCATGTCGAGAAATTGCTCCGATAGAGATGATGTCCTTTAAGCGTCACGAGATCATGCCTTATTATGCAATTTGGCTCCAATTTTAGTAATCCTGAGCCTTCTAGTGTTAATGGCAATATTTCCCGGTTGCAAATGGTGTTGACTCTCATCGGCGTATCCACAGCATATATCCACTGGTTCGGGTGATGAAGCTGAATCCATACGTGGCTGGTTTTTATTTTCGCTAGTTCGCAGGGTCCTTGTGTGGAATTATTAAACAAGTTGAGCTCACATGAGCAAGGCTCGGAATCCTTTTGATATAGGGGCTGGGAGGCTGGGCAAAGGTACCCTTGTTTAGTCGTCTTGCAGGCTATTAATTCATTTTCTGTCATTGGTGAGTATTGATCCCGGTGTAAATTAATTGCCAGATAGGGTGTGCATGGACTTATTGCCAAAAGTCTACCATTTACTGACGCGGGAATAGGAATGATCCTATAGAGTTCAAATTGGTCCTGGCTTACTAGAGGTATGCTGAGTTTGAAAATAACGTGGTTGTTACTAATGCCACCTTCCGCTGACATTAACTTATAGAGTTGCAGGAGATCTTCTTGGCTGACCGGTAGGTAAATAGATGTCGGCAAGTGTTCCTTGATCTTCATCAGCTCCTGCTTCAGTTGTTTTGGAGATAGTAACAATGGGTGGAGCTGGCCATGATGTATGTCTGTCAGAGCGTCAACTATTGACGCTTGTATCCGATGAAGATTGAAAGCCATAATTGTCATTTGAAGTGCTAGTGACGTTAGTAGCTGGAAGATTCTTATTTGTTGACTTTTTTCACCGTCGTCATTTATTCTGTTGATGATTTGGTTTATTTGATTCGAAAGCGCTCCAAATGTTTTTTGCATGCTCAGCTGATCTCGTTTCATTATGTTCGCTGTCGAGTCGATTATGGATGTTTGGTTTTTGAGCAGAGCTAGTAGATGATCTTCGTTTTCCTGTGTTGCACTAATGGTACGAGACATTTTTTCAGCGTATTCTGAATCCAGTACTCCGAATAGTGCATTAGCTACGTTTCCTACTACGTTGAGGGCTCCTCTCTTGGTCCTTTTGACAACCAGACTGTTTCCTAGTCTCAATTCTTCTTCCGTATGTTCGAACAGATTGACGACGTGACTGCATGTGCTCCTTTGTTGTAATTGCTGGCACAAGTGACGCAATGCTTGCGTGCCGTTACTGAATGTAGCTAGCTCCGTCCAATATGGCTCGAGGTTGTAGTATATTATAAGGTTCCACTCTGTGGATATTAAATTTACTGCTCCTACGCTCTCGAAGTGGATACCAGGATGAGGCTGAAACTTTTGAACTGTAAGGCGCCCATTACACGATAGGTTTTGCTGTCAGTTTTTCCACAGTTTTGCCTACGACTGACGGAAAACCTAACGTCTAAGGTGTTGACTGACGTAATTCTCCGTATATTTTGATTTCCATTAATCATGACTGGTGGAATTGATTGCCGCTTTCATGAATGTGTAATGGCCGCCTAACGGGTGTAGCGAATGATGTTGGCAGCATAAGGCAGGCTATGAGAACTGTTGTAACGAAGGCTCCACCTGACATCTTTATTTTCTTTCGTGGTTGGTTGCTGCTTCTGGAGGTGGATGCTCCGTTCGAGTTTTGGTCAATCTTTTGACTCTGCTCACGGTGGTGTTCTGCAGATTCTCTGTCGCCTTCTGTGACTGTTTTCATTTCGTTTTCAACTGGTAGGGGCGCTAAGCGGTGAATTGCTCGCCGCATAATACCCTTTGATATCCTTATATGTGCGACACGGATTAGGCCATCGTCACCCTTGTATGTTTGAACGATTCGACCAAGTGGCCATTTCATTACTGGCAAGTTATCGTCCTTTATAATAACCATGGTATCCGGTTTCACATTTTGGCATTGTTCTCTCCACTTATGTCTATACTGGAGCTCATTCAAATATTCTCGAGACCAGCGATTCCAAAATTCTTGTTTGAGTTGTGTCACTTGCTTCCAATGCTTTAGTAAATTGCCCATCATTGGTTGGGCTTGTTGATCCGGTTGGGCTGTTAGCGGTTCGCCTATCAAAAAATGGCCCGGAGTGAGTGCTGTAAAGTCAGCAGGATCTTCGGACATTGGTGTAAGAGGCCTTGAGTTCAGAATTGCCTCAATTCCAATTACTGTTGTTTCAAACTCTTCGTATGTGAGTGAGGCTGTCGAGACACTTTTAAGCAACAGATGTTTTGCTGATTTTACTGCGGCTTCCCATAAACCACCAAAACCGGGGCTCTCGGAGGGATCATATGGAAGGTGATTCCCTTTTCGCTGCAGACCTTGGTTACCTTTCCTTGCGCCTGATCAGAGTAAATTGATTCCTTAAGTTCCGCGAGCTGATTACGGGCGCCTACAAAGTTTGTGGCATTATCACTGTATAGATTTTGACAAGGCCCTCTTCTGCCGATAAAGCGCTTTAAGGCCCCAATGAAGGCTTCGGTAGTTAAGTCGCTCACCACTTCTATATGAACAGCCTTAGTCGTGAAGCAGCAAAACATGGCAATGTATGCCTTTTGTGGTCGTTTGCCTTTTATTTTATAATGGATCCAGATGGGACCGCAGAAGTCCACTCAAGGGTCTCGTCGGTATCACTCGGGTAGCAGGCAGGTTCCCCATCATTTGAGAGAGTAATTTTGCCTTCGCCTTAGCGCAAACTACACAGTGTTGAACAATTGATCTTGTCAATGATTTGCCCTTCAGCGGCCAGAACCGTTGCCTTACGTGGGCTAATGTCGTTTGCGGTCCACAATGTAGATACTCAATGTGCAAGGACATTATGATGACCTTGGTTAATGAATCGGC
Organism: Thereva nobilitata; assembly: GCA_963855945.1. Classification (NCBI taxonomy): domain Eukaryota; kingdom Metazoa; phylum Arthropoda; class Insecta; order Diptera; family Therevidae; genus Thereva; species Thereva nobilitata. The sequence goes on from OY979695.1 coordinate 82,427,778, forward strand.
ATAAGGTAGAAGCATTTGGTGCTTTGCGTCATATGTAAGATTGGATGCTTGAACACGACCCCCAACTCGAATGATTCCTTTTTCATCCAGGAATGGGGAAAGATTGCTGATAGTGCTCCCTTTTGAACCTCACCGTGTTTTCTTAAACGATCAATGTCCTCTTTGAAATCTGAGGCTTGAATTGTGCGAACAATGATGTACAAGGCTTCATTCAATTCCGTGAGTGTGGCTATAACTTGCGACGGTCGAGGATTTTTTGGTAGTCTTGCGTGATTGATGAATCTTCTCACGTAAGCCATGATGCGTAGTAGTTTCTTTAGGCTGTTTCCATGGTTTATCTTATAAATAATGTCCTCTGGCTCCTCTGATGTAACTGCTGCAATTTGTAAGGCTGTCCTTGGGTTTCCTCTTGATTGTTCTTCAGAATCGGATTTCTTTGAATATGGTGCTGGCCATAGTGAATCTCTTCCATGAAGGAATAGGGGTCCATAAAACCACAGATTACAGGTAGAGGGGTTTTCAGGGGTCAATCCACGCGACAGTATGTCTGCTGGGTTTTCCTTCGAGGCTACATGACGCCATTGCTGTGCCAGTGTGAGTTCCTGAATTTTAGCCACCCTGTTGGCAACAAATGTTGGGAGCGAGGAGGAAGTGGAGTTAATCCATGCTAACACAATCTCTGAGTCAGACCACAGGAATGTTGAGAGTTCTTCAAGGTTAAAATCTCCTTTCACTCTGGCCACTAATTGAGATGCTAACACTGCCGCACAAAGCTCTAGACGGGGTACTGTTTGTCGTTGCAGCGGAGCCACTCTCGACTTAGCGCAAAGTAGTCGTACGCCAATTCTGCCTTCCTTGTTAGTGGAGCGTAGGTAGACGGCTGCGCCGTACGTTTTTTCGGATGCGTCTGCGAATGCATGAATCTGAATTGTTTTTGGGATTTCATGCACAAATATGTGTCGTGGAAATTGTATGTTATCAAGAGCCTTTAGGCTGTTGCGAAAAATGGTCCACTTAGTGTGTAATTCCATAGGAAGCGCCTCGTCCCAATGTAACTTAAGCTGCCAGAGTTGCTGTGAGAAGATTTTAGCTGTGACAACTACTGGTACCATGATTCCTAACGGATCAAAAAGTCTGGCTAAGTCTGAGCTGACTATACGTTTGGTGACTCGATTGTTGTCATTTACGTTTACCTTGACCCGAAATTGGTCTGTTTTGGGCAACCATGTCAATCCCAACGTCTTAATTTTATCCTCTGTTTCTTTTTCGAAGTCCAGTTCTGTTTCCTGATCCTCTGGTGAAATGCCTTCTAACAACTGTAGGTGGTTTGCACCCCATTTTCGTAGCTGTTTAGCTGCCGCTGCCTTTCTTTAGTAGTTGCAAGGCTATTACACCCAGCCATTCCATCATCTACGTAAAATTCATTGCGCAGGACTTGTGCTCCCAGCGGATATCGCTTGTTGTTCTCATGTGCCAATCTTTGTAAACACTTCGTAGCTAAATAAGGTGCCGACCTGGTTCCATATGTAACCGTTGACAACTGGTAGCATTAAAGTTGGTCTTGGGGGCTGTCTCTCCACAGGATAAGTTGATACTTCTGATCATCAGGCTGCATCATTATCTGCCTGTACATTTTTTCAATATCTGTCGTGAACACAAATCTTGGTAGACGAAAACGGAGCAAGATAGAGAACAATTCGCTTTGTACAGTTGGTCCAGCATGCAGTATGTCGTTGAGCGAATATCCTGTCGCAGTTTTGCTCGACGCATCGAAAACCACTCTCAATTTAGTGGTGCTGCTATCAGGCTTTAGAACGCAGTGGTGAGGTAGAAAGTAATGTTGCGATGGAATGCTTGCTAAATTCACTTCCTTCATGTGGCCAAGTTTTAAATACTCGTGCATAAATTCAGTGTATTGAATCCTTAAATTGGGATCCCTTGAGAGTCTTCTTTCAATGGCAAAAAACCTGTTGATAGCTATCTGTTTTGAGTCGCCTAGACATGCGGGATTTTCTGAAAATGACAATGAGACTATAAATCTACCATTTTCATGTCGTTGGACAGTTTCATTGAAAAGGGCCTCACATAGTTTTTCTGACACTGTCAGATTTGGTTCCATGTTACCTATGTCTTCCAACTTCCAAAATTTTTCAATCAGCCGACTTGTGTTTTCCTCATCTTCGGTAGAAGCAATATTGCACGTGGCGGTTTCTAGTGAAGCCCCTTCGACCTTTCCTGTGATGATCCATCCGAAAACGGTGTTTTGTAATGTAGGCAGGTTGTCAGCTAAGCTTATTTGTCCGATTGTCAGGTATTGATGATAAAATTCGGCTCCTAATAATACATCAATTCTCCCTGGGGTATTGAAGTTCGGATCAGCTAGTGTAATATTCTTTGGTATTGGCCAGGTGTCAGTGTTAAAATGTTGGGTTGGTTGTGGGGAAACGATCTGCTTAAGAACGAAGGCCTCTAGTCTTGTGGAAAATCCATTCACCTTGGATAGTAATTTTACATTGATTCGTCGGTTGGATTTCTGCTTCGCTTGGTCAATGCCCTCAATGATCATTTTATCTGGTTGGGTTATCGCCTTCAGCCTTTTGATCGTCCTCTCAGTGATTACATTTACCTGGGACCCACAGTCTAAAATTGCTCGACATTCCAACTCGTTGCCTTCGTTCGTCACTATTTTCACCACAGCTGTGCTCAAAAATACATATTTTCGAGTTTTATAATCGTCCAGTGCTGCTAGTGAAACTGAATTAATGTCTGTACGAGTGTTGCTACCTTCGTCTTTGACACCTCTTGAAGGACCTTCTTTTGGTGCTACGTCAGCCCTACGTCCTTCTTGTTTTTCCTTTGATCCGGATGTGAAGTGTAACAATGTATTGTGTTTTTGGTTACATTTAAAACAGGACCGGGATGAGCAAGTAGATGCACTGTGTCCAGGTTTGAGACAATTGATGCACAAAACTTATTTTTTCACGATATTGAGCCGTTCCTTGGAATCCAATTTTCTGAATGCCCTACAAAAGTACAGGGGGTGCTTGTACTTGCACAAAATACAAGTGTGTTGTTGTCCTGCTGATAGAGCCGAGGTCAAAATCTTAGTTATGCCTGGCTTTTTCACAAGGTCACTTTTGGAACCTAATGCTTCCAACGATTGAAAGCATGTTTCTAGAAAATCTAGTAATTGTTTGATAGATGGCACTTCCTTTGGATTATTTAGTGATTGTTCAAACAGCATATGTGATTCACGATCCATCTTCTTTATCAGTATAGGCAACAGCAATGGGTCCCAGCCTTCTACTTTTATTTTTAGGTTTTGGAGACCAAGAAGACATTCCTTAGTAGTATCATGAAATGCCTTAAGGTTGGTTGCTGCAGCATGAGTGTGGCTTGGTTGCGACAGCAGCTTGTTTACTAAAGCTGAAACTAATAATCTGCTGTTGTTGTACCTATCTTGTAGGATCTGCCAAGCAGTATTATAATTCTCTTCAGACACAGTGAAATGTCTCAGTAATCTTTCCGCCTCTTCGGCCAGGTTTGTCTTAAGGTACCACATTTTTTGGCAACTGGACATATCTTGACAAGGACCAATTGTAGGAAGAGGTGGTAGAATTTGGCATAGTCTCCGTCAAATTTTGGCAAGGTTATTTTTGGCAAACTTGGAACTACAGTAGTTCCATTCAATGGAGCGATCCGGTTAGACGTCTCCGATGAATAACCTTCTAGCCTTGATGAAAGTGATACTATCAAGTGTTGAGCTTTTTGTTGGAGCTCAAGGAAGCTGTGATTATTGTAGACCCAATCAGCTGGATTTTCACAAAGTTCCCAAATTGTTTTGTCGTATTCTTCCACTTGATGCCACTGCTGGTTAATGACCTTAAGCTGATACTGATAGTATGATTTTGCTTGGTGCTCTGCTGAGGTGGCTTCCATAATCCTATTTAGCACGTCAATAGTACGTTTTTGCCCTCTTATGGCTTTAAGCGGAAGCCTTTGATCCTTGTGGTGGACTATCGTGTGGAGTCTTAGATGACGATGCTGGGTCTGGTACGTTTTTATCAGAATGCTTACTTGAATGTGCTGCTTCAGAAATATCTTCATAGTTTTCAACGACTAAGCATTCATCAACCTTTTTGGAAAAGTATCCAAGATATTGATGAACCACTGCCTTTATCTTATTATAATAGTCGCCCGTGAAGTATTTATGGCGTACATCTACCTCTGGAAGAGTTTTCATTTCTGCGTCGTTGGTTTCGAAGGCAACCCAAGCTTCTTGAAGACGGCGAATCCGTTCATCGTAGTAGGTAGCCGTCTTTCTCACTGCAGAATCCTTCCCGTAATTCTTGATGATGCGCTGGATATCCTCTCCAAGCTTCGATTGTAGCTGGGTCAGTTCCTCTAGACGTGTCATTGTGGCAGTCATCTGCTCGTGCCCTTTTTAAAGATGTATGCTCCAAAGACTCGTGACGCAAACGTTAATTAATGTGAATTAGTGATCGAGTGTTGCACCCGATCACGTCGGAGTCCCCAAATGTTTAAGGAGCAATTAATTTATTCCTACTGTAATGGTCAGAGTGAAACACCGTGACCTGGGTTATATTTGATACGATATCAAACGGCACTTGAACCGAGATATCTTGACGTGTTGAAGGAGTTGCGATATCAAACGGCACTTGAACCGAGATATCTTCGTTGATAGTAATAAAACGCACTGCTTGGTGGTTACAATTGAACTCCGATTTATTGATTGATGATTAACGATTTTTAGGCGCCCATTACACGAAAGGTTTTGCTGTCAGTTTTTCCACAGTTTTGCCTACGACTGACGGAAAACCTAACGTCTAAGTTGATGACTGAGGAAATCCTCCGTATATTTTGATTTCCATTAATCATGACTGGTGGAATTGATTGCCGCTTGCATGAACGTGTAATGGACGCCTTATACAAAATTGATTTCAACAAAAGGAATAATAAGAACAAAACAAACATAAGAACACAGGTAAAAAGTCCACTCAGCAAATCCGGCCATTGACATTAGCCGGTGAATGAATTGCTGAAGGTGCAAGCTAAGCATTGCGGATAAACACAAATAATAAATATTGGCTAGAATTGCAATCAAAACAATAATGCAATGACCTTAGATTTGCAGAGTGGAATTTTTACCTTTTCATTAACCTAATTAACAAATGCAAAATTTACAAATTCTACGGCGGGCGTTAACAAGTACTATCATAAACTCAGTTGTATGAGGTGACAAGGTGCGACAGAAAACAAAACAAAAGGAGGAGCCTCGCCGGCTCCAAGTATAATAATAATTAAAATCTGTTTTAAATCTTAACAACAATATTGTAAATTATACAAAAGTTTAAACCAAATAAAGAACCCCTATAAACTACATTGTGTTATATATAATTTCTTTTATTTGGGAACGTAGAAGCCACAAAATTGGTGACCCCGACGTGAAGAAATGGCCGCGGAAGTGCCGAAACCAGGCACGTCTAATGCCGACGCTGTTTCAGCAAGATTTAATTTTCCGGGTTTTTGGACCCACAGCCCGGTCTCCTGGTTCATACAGGCAGAGGCCAATTTTCTATAGCAGGCATGACTTCTGATAAATCACGCCTACTCCATATTATCCCGGCCCTGCATGAAGAGGCGATTTCTAGCATAGCGCATATTTTATCGGATATTACAACGGCAAAATATGACGACGTGAAACAAAAACTGCTCGACAAATATGGTCTATCAGAGACCAAACGTCTCGAGCAGCTACTTTCGGCTCAAGAACCAGGAGACAGAAAGCCCTCCGACTTCCTTCACTCCCTTCGAGCGTTGGCCGGCAATAGCCGAGCAGTCACGGAGGAATTAATAATTAGATTGTGGGAACGACGCCTCCCACAAATGATCCAGGTCTCGTTAGCGCCTTTAAAGGAAAGGCCGTTAAGTGAGCGTGTAGAAGCTGCCGATAAGGTGTGGGAAGTTCTTCCACACGGCAACGCCTCTTACGCGTCCGCGGTTGGGGCTGAAAGAACCCGTGAACCTACAGTGGAGTCTCTGCAGAAAGAGTTCCACAAGCTAAAAGCTCTGGTACTACGGCTTAGCCAGCGCCAGAAGATAGGCAGCCGACGCGACCGAAGTAGAACCCCCACAAATAGGAAATCGTCGCCGGCCAATAGGGCGGCCACAAATACAAGTCAACCAGGGGATACGGTGTGCTGGTACCATAAGCAGTACGGTCAGGACGCAACAAATTGCCGCCAGCCGTGCAAATTTGCCAAAAAGGCCTCCACGGCCAAAAAGGCACAAAAAACTAGACGACAAGGGGATCGTCTCGTCGACGGGCGACCAATTGATGGTACGCTCACGTCGGATTTTCGTCCGCGATTCCAATAATCGAATCGATTTTTTAATCGACTCGGGCTCGGACTTATCCATTGTTCCGGTTTTGTCCTTTCCGGCACACAACGCATGTGCCAATTTACTTTTACGGGCGGCAAACGGAACAGTAATTCGTACTTTCGGCACGAATTTATTGGAACTGCATCTCGGTCTTCGCCGAAGATACATCCATAACTTCATCGTCGCCGACATTTCAAAGGCCATTCTCGGGGCGGACTTCCTAACGAAGTTCGAGTTGTCAGTCGATTTTAAATATCGACACTTAGTCAACTCACACACAAACCTTCGAATCAATGTGTGTTCCACAGTCGACTACAAGCTCGAAGAAATACAATGCCAATTTACCGGCATTTATAAAGAGCTTTTAACGAAGTATTCTTCGTTAACAAAACCTCCGAACTTCAACCTTCCGGTTAAACACAATGTGCGACATCACACTGTGACAAATGGGCAACTTCCTTTCGTCACCACTCGGCGACTCCATCCAGAAGCTGAAGGTGGCAAAACTTGAATTTGAACATATGGCTCAACTGGGGATTTGTCGACCTTCGTCGTCCCCTGCAGCATCTCCACTTCATCTGGTCCCTAAGCGGGATTCACATGATTGGAGGCCATGCGGCGACTACCGTCGCCTTAACGCAGTGACAGTGCCGGATAGATATCCTATCCCACACATTCAAAACTTCTCCGTGCATTTGCACGGCTGCACAATCTTCTCGAAGGTAGATTTGGTACGTGCATACCACCATATACCTATCGCCCCAGAAGACGTGCATAAGACTGCATTGATTACGCCGTTTGGTTTGTACGAGTTTACTCGTATGCCATTCGGCTTACGTAATGCTGCCCAAACATTCCAAAGGTTTATTAACGAAGTCACAAGAGATCTCGACTTCGTCTTCGTCTACTTAGATGATATACTCATCGCGAGTAAATCTGAATCAGACCACATTAATCATATGGAACAGCTCTTTAAACGCCTTGACAACTTTGGCTTAACCATCAAGTTGGAAAAGTGCGTTTTTGGGGCGCCAGAGATCAGCTTCTTTGGCCACCGCATCTCGAAAGATGGAATACTTCCTTCTTCAGATCGGGTTAAGGCGATCGTTGATCTCGCACCCCCCACTTCTGTTAAACAGATACAGAAGTTCTTAGGAATGGTGAACTTTTATCACCGATTCATTCCCAATTTGGCCGAAATGTTATTACCAATCAATGAGCATTTGAGATATCTCATCAATCGTGCTCGTGCCACGAAAGATAAAGAATTCCCTTGGCCCACAGAATGTGAAGAGGCATTCCTCAAAGTAAAGACTTCGATGGCAGAAGCTACATTGCTGAACCATCCACTCGAGGATGCCAAATACAGTCTAACGACTGATCCATCCGATTATGCCATCGGAGGCGTGTTGGAACAATTTGATGGTCAACGGGGGCAACCGTTAGCTTTTTATTCTAAAAAATTGTCACCTGCGGAACAAAAATATTCTGCATTCGATCGCGAACTACTCGCCATCTATGCAGCGATTAAACATTTCCGCTATTTTGTCGAAGGACGCAATTTCGTGGTCTATACGGACCACAAACCTCTCGTACGCGCCCTTCACACAAAGACCGAAGACACCTAGATCTGATTTCACAGTTTACCACAGACATTCGTCATGTGTCTGGTAAACAAAATGTGGTCGCAGATTATTTGTCACGCTCGCTAGCGACCGACAACGTCGACTCTGTCACTTTTGACTTGCCTACATTAGCTCAGTCCCAAAAAGGTGACAAAGAGATACAAAATCTCCTACAGAACCCCAGCAAAGGCTCACAAGTAAAACTAGTTCTCACACCTATACCCTTTACGACGCATCAGGTCTGGTGTGAAACTAGTACGGGTATTCCACGTCCGTATATACCAGACGCGTTGCGTAAGCTAGCGTTCAATTCCGAACACAACCTGTCGAACCCTGGTATCCGCGTTACACGACAAGCCGTCGTTAAGAAATATTTCTGGCCGGCAATTAACAAAGACTGCAATGAGTGGTCTCGTTCTTGCCTCGGTTACCAAAAATCCAAAGTGACGAGACACACTAAGTCTCCACTTGAAGCATTTAAGCTTCCAGATAATCGATTTGAACATATCCATATGGATATCGTGGGACCACTTCCGCCATCTCGAGGATACTCGTACATCCTTACAATCGTAGACCGATTTGCGAGATGGCCAGAAGCCTACCCAATTCGGGATGTTAACGCTTCAACAGTGGCAAACCGATTTGTCACCGAATATATCCCACGATTCGGCACACCCCTCGAAATCACTACAGATCGGGGTACGCAGTTCGAATCCAAACTGTTTAATGAAGTTGCCAAATTAATCGGTAGTCACCGAATTAGGACAACCGCCTACCATCCGCAGGCAAACGGGATGATCGAACGGTTCCATCGACAACTTAAAGCTGCTTTAATGGCAAGGGACAACACTACTCATTGGAGTGAAGACTTGCCCTTTGTCTTACTTGGCATACGTACGGCAATTAAATCTGACTTGCAAAGCTCACCGGCAGAGCTCGTCTATGGCCCGAATCTGAGACTGCCCAATTCAATTTCCATCTCGTCGGATGAGAATCCAATAGAGCACTCAGAGTTTCTCACTCGCCTTCGCTCTCATATGCAAAACTTAAAGGCAACGCATTCTCGACAACCAAGTCAGAGTGATGTTTTTGTACCAGAAGCCTTGGAGGACTCCGACTATGTTTTCGTGCGCATCGACCGAGTACGAAAACCGTTTGAGCCCCCGTATGAAGGCCCGTACAAAGTAATTAAGCGATTACGCAAACACTTCGTCGTCGATTTAAAAGGCACAAACAAATCAATTTCGATCGACCGGCTGACCGCGGTTGTGACCGCGACGACGACGAAGCCGAGCCACATCGAAGAGTAACTTTCCGTTAACGCTACGCTGGGGGAGTATGTAGTGGCCGTGTAGAACAGAACCACGAGAAGTTCACACAAGCCACTGCAATCAAAATGCACCGATCGATATCGATCAAATAACGCCTAGATCACCGATCGGTGATCTAGACATCCAAGCCCTTCCGGTATCACTCTCTCTCGTTCTCGAAAGTATATGCAACGCACGCCTCGCCGGCTCCAAGTATAATAATAATTAAAATCTGTTTTAAATCTTAACAACAATATTGTAAATTATACAAAAGTTTAAACCAAATAAAGAACCCCTATAATCTACATTGTGTTATATATAATTTCTTTTATTTGGGCACGTAGAAGCCACAAAAAGCTAATACCAACAAACAAACTAAGAGGCGAATAAATGAGAAAAGGAAGATCAAATTTAACCAACACAAAGGCAAGATAAAAAAACGAACAACAATCTAAGGAATGACTAGCAAAAAAACAAAAGCAAGAACAGTTGCCGTATTAAAAAAACAGCCGTTCAGTAACGGGATCTTCAAATTCACTTGTACCGTACCATGCATCAATTTCCAAGTAAAGGAGACAAAAAGTAGCCTTAGCAGAGGGTGAGACACTTTACAAACATAAGAGGCACAACTTTTTTTTTGATATACTTTAAAAACAATAAAATAAGGAAACTTAGTAAAAACACAACAAAAAACCTTTTTTTATTAAAATACTAATTGTAAGACGAAGGGGAGGTGATAAAATGAATTCTAAAAACAACTAAAAATGAATGTAAAAATGAATATAAATAACGAATGAAAATAATTAAATATAATGAATATAATGTATAAAAAAAAGAATATAATAAATTAATGGCGTTAATAATTTAGGATCTTAAAAGTATGTAACTTCAGTAATAACAATTAATTCATTAAATATTTAACGAAAAATAATACTTATAACTGTAACTATTTAACTTAAACAACAAATTAAGTCAATCAAATCTAAAACACTAACGTTACTCACTAATATAGCTAAAAGAGGTTTGATCAACGTAGTAGGAACTGGACTCAAATGGCTCTTTGGGACACTGGACGAAAACGACAGACAGGACATTGAGGAACATTTACAAATTACAGACGAAAACAACCACAAGATAATAGATATTGTCAACGAACAAACAAAAATAAATGAAAATTTTAACTACTCATTTAGCTTATTGAAAGAAATTTTAGAATCTAATAGAAATAAAATTATGAAGGAGATAGGAGAAATAAAAGATTTTGAAAGAAATCTGTCAGAAAGGGAAGTAATCTTAGAACAACAGTTAAGAATTAACACGTTGAAGGAGCAAATAAGCCAAATCCAAGACAATATAATATCAGCTAGATTAGGTATAGTACACCCAAATATATTAAGTGAACAAGAGGTTACTCAGTATAATATTGATCTAAATAAATTGAGCAACATTAGATCAGGAGTAGCAAAATTTAGGAACGATACTATTATTTTGGCCATTAAGATTCCTACGGGGATTGTAAAAACAAACAAAAAAACTAATAATTCCTATCTCCAATTCAAAAGGACAGCAAATTGAGGAGGAATTAGGGTATGTAATAGAAGTTAAAGGTAAAATATACACATATCAAAGCAATAAAAATTTGAAAGAATTGAAACTTAGTAAAAATTGTATATTCAAAAACAATTGTAGAGTAATCAAAAGTCCTGAAGAAGAATTAATAGAAATAGAAAATGATTTACTAATTATAAATAATGTAAAAAACAAAACTTTTCAAAGTTCATGTGACGAAAGAAAGCTCGCTTTATATGGAAATTTTGTAATCAATTTCGTCAATTGTTCAATAACATATATACTAAACAATTTTATAATAGGATAATAGAATTTACCGAAAGGTTTGTTTTACCACAATTTGAAAATGTATCAATGAAAAATGAAATATTAAACTTTGAAGAAATATCCCTTAAACAAGTTAGTAACATAAATGAAATAAAGGAATTAAAATTTCATAAAGTAATTAATTACAGTCTAGGAATAGGAAGCATTTCGTTAATTATAATAATAGCGTTATACCCTCGACACACAGAGGTTGAAATTAAGTATTTTGCTAATTCCGGAAAAAACGACCGATTTCGGCTGAAATCTAGTTGGCGAAATTACATAATACCCTAGACACACAGAGGTTGAAATTAAGTATTTTGCTAATTTCAGCTTCGAAATCCGCAAAAAACGACCGATTTGGGCTGAAATCTAGTTGGCGAAATTACATAAAAAATACGTAATAATCGTTCGAAATCTACTAAAGTTTCGCTCTACGTAGAACAGAGACATCTATTTAAAAAAAGTTAAGCAAAAAATTTTCATTTACATTTCATTTTTCTGTTGAAAACCAAAAAAAAATAAATATTTTTGCTTTTCTCTCATTAAATATTTTTGCTTTTCTTTATTCAAAGCACACTTCTGTTTATATATTACTTCAAAACATACTATAATAGATTCACTAAATTATTTTGTAAAAGTTTTGATAATAACACATGCATGCACATAAATTTTGACATGTGAAATTAGCCAATTTTTCAAAATCTTTGTGTGTCACTTTTGTAATTTCAACTCGAAATTAAAATAAAATCTTCTAGATTCAACCTCTGTGTGTCTAGGGTATAAAAAATACCTAATAATCGTTCGAAATCTACTCAAGTTTTGCTCTTTACGTAGAACAGAGACATCTATTAAAAAAAGTTAAGCAAAAAATGTTCGTTGACATTTAATTTTCTGTTGAAAACCAAAAAAATAAATGGTTTTGCTTTTCTCTCATTAAATGTTTTTGCTTTTCTTTATTCAAAGCACGCCTCTGGCTGTTTTATATATTTCTTCAAAACTGAATAATTTCACTAAACTATTTTGTAAAAGATTTGATAATAACACATGCATGAACATCCATTTTGACATGTGAAATTAGCCAAATTTTCGAAATCTCGTTCGTTTTTCCTCATTTTGCTTTAGAAAATTTGTCAGACTCACCCATTCATCACATTAACACAACTATAACTTCTTCTCGGAGGTCTGAGAAAACTATGAGAAACTCCCCGCCTCATTCGCGTTTATTGTACAACAATCGTTACACGAAAAAGAGACAGAAAATTCAATATTTAGAGGTTTATACCTACATTATACACAAACCTGTTTGAGTTGTGGACCAATTGATGGATAGTGTGATTTACCCCATTAAAGCATCTTTTACTTCAAATGCAGACTAAAAATTTAGTGTTGGGTAGAACACGATTATAAAATGAGTTGGTAAGAGGTGCCTCTTTCTTTCTTTTGAGCCAGTACAATTTCATACTTCAAATTAGGCGAGGGGTCATTGTAATGACAAAAACCAGCAAATTAAAGAAAGAAGCTTATGTGCATTAAAGTTCCTCAGAGTAAGTAAGAAACCTATGCCTCCACAATGTATATTTATATTTTACAATCTCACCTCACCTAATTTCAAGTTGGAACTTTTGCTGCCTCAAAAGACGTAAGAAATGCCTCTCCAGAACGTATTTACAATCTTGCCTCGCCTCATTTCAAGTTGGAAATTTCACTGCCTCAAAAGACGTAAGAAATGCCTCTCCAGTACGTATTTACAATCTTGCCTCGCCTCATTTCAAGTTGGAAATTTCACTGCCTCAAAAGAAGTAAGAAATGGCTCTCCAGTTTGTATTTAAAATCTCACCTCGCCTTAGCTCAAATTGAATACAGAACCTCACCTAACTTCGCCTCATTTTAAGTTGAATTTTACTGCCCCAAAAGAAGTAAGAAAGAAGAAACCCATGTCTCCTTACCACGTATTTACAATCACACCTCGGCTCAATTATCTCGATACAAACTCATATACCAGTAGGACATTATATTTTTGAACCGGAACATTTAAAAAAAATTGAGGCCTCAGTAAAATTTACCATCGTGTAAGGGACAAAGATAGATTAGAAAATCGACCCGTCACCTCCTCGTGGTGCCCCCTGGATAACCAACTTAAAACGGTAGTCTACCAAGCCAAGATGTAAATGCATCATGTCGAGGGCTGCATGGCAGTGGCTAGTTTTGCACTGTCACGAACGATCTTTTCTGCGCACCGGGCGCACCCAGTTGTACATAGCGTTGTCCTGATATGGGGCTCTGTCAAGATGGACCTCCTCTTTCCCGCCATACTCGTGGTACCAATTTATGAATCAAATTATAAAAAAATCAGACGGAGAAAGAGGTTGTGGGTCTGATGCAATAAGCATCAGCTCAGAGCTAGAGAAGGAACTCCTCAATCGTCAACAACAATGCCCCAGACAGCTGGTGGCAATTTTGACGATAGAACTGCCAAGGTTGTCGGTATGACCGTGCAGCCTATCAAACAAAAATCTGGTGCTGCCAAAAGGAAGAGGGTCAAAGCAAGGAAGGTCGCAAGGGAATCGGGGAGCTTCAGGAAGCAGACCCGAGTACCACATTTGCAACTTCCTTTACAACAAACTGAAGGCGGGACAGCGGTCAGGACACAGGGCGCTCCAAGAAGCGGACCCAAATTGCCGCTGCACTGCCAAAGGTTTCTGGACACTCTAAAAAATTTGCAGCACCAGCAGCAGGATGTAGGATCTTCTGGATGGCAATGTCACACGCCGGACCCAACTAGTCTGCTGCCGAAACGGCAGCGATCGGAGGATTCTCCGGCTGAGCAGGGACCCCATAGGAAGAAGAGGAGGGATCCGCAGGAACCCTCATACCGGGATAAGTTCTGAGCTCTGACATTGCATTCATCGGTCCAGAGCCGGCTATCAGAGCACCTACTTGAATGTAAAGTTTTTATTGCTCCAGCCAGTATATGGAAACAACCTACCTTTCGAAATGTAAAACAGCGTGGCACTCTTAACCTATATTCTTATTTTATTAACACCGGAACTTTTCGCTAGCGCCCCACGCTTTTTTACATTTCGAAAGGTAGGTTGTTTCCATATACTGGCTGGAGCATTAAAACTTTAGATTCAAAATTATTTTTTAATTTTTAGTTCATTTTAAAATAAAAGCGTATTTTTTAGTTTTTTTAAACTATATTTTTTTATTTTCTACTTTTTAGTCTATTATATCTCTTCCGCCATTTTTTTAGTGACCGCCATATTAGATTTAAAACGAAGTCCCACAGCTTACTGTACTATATTCGTCATACACTTTCATTTGATACCCATACCGGTGTTGTAAAGAAAAAGGTAAACTGCCATTTTATGTTGGTCCCCAATTTGGATTCGGAATGTCGCCACCAGCTAATAGTATTCCAATAGTCACGCCCTTTCACTTGATACCCATACCGAATTGGCTGTAAAGAAAAATGTAAACCACCATTTTGTATTGGCCGCCATTTGAATTCGGAATGTCGCCACCAGCTAATAGTATTCTAATTGTCACACCCTTTCATTTGATACGCATACCGAATTGGTTTTAAATGTAAACCGTGTAAATAACTTTTATAGTTTTTTAATGTTTATTTCTTTTTCAAATATAAAATTGAAATGTTTATTTCTTTTTCAAATATAAAATTGAAATGTTTATTTCTTTTTCAAATATAAAATTGAAATGTTTATTTCTTTTTCAAATATAAAATTGAAATATTTATTGTTTAACTCCTAACGGTTATGGGTATTCCAAGGGACCAGTGGTCGCAGCGGATGTATCCATATTGAAGAATTAACTCGGAGTGGCTAATGCTGCTAGGGATCCGTCTTTTATAGGGCGACTCCGTGGAAAAATGCGAGGCGATGTTGGGAGTTTACTTCCGTGCTTTGGTAGCCGTGTCTTTCGGGTTACCAGTGTTACAGACTCCCCCTCTGGAGCGGCAGACGTATCGGCGCTGCGACAGGAAGAACGATGTTGGGGCTCGTTGTGTTTTGGTCGTCCGCGCCTTCTCAAAAGACGAAAACGACAGACAGGACATTGAGGAACATTTACAAATTACAGACGAAAACAACCACAAGATAATAGATATTGTCAACGAACAAACAAAAATAAATGAAAATTTTAACTACTCATTTAGCTTATTGAAAGAAATTTTAGAATCTAATAGAAATAAAATTATGAAGGAGATAGGAGAAATAAAAGATTTTGAAAGAAATCTGTCAGAAAGGGAAGTAATCTTAGAACAACAGTTAAGAATTAACACGTTGAAGGAGCAAATAAGCCAAATCCAAGACAATATAATATCAGCTAGATTAGGTATAGTACACCCAAATATATTAAGTGAACAAGAGGTTACTCAGTATAATATTGATCTAAATAAATTGAGCAACATTAGATCAGGAGTAGCAAAATTTAGGAACGATACTATTATTTTGGCCATTAAGATTCCTACGGGGATTGTAAAAACAAACAAAAAAACTAATAATTCCTATCTCCAATTCAAAAGGACAGCAAATTGAGGAGGAATTAGGGTATGTAATAGAAGTTAAAGGTAAAATATACACATATCAAAGCAATAAAAATTTGAAAGAATTGAAACTTAGTAAAAATTGTATATTCAAAAACAATTGTAGAGTAATCAAAAGTCCTGAAGAAGAATTAATAGAAATAGAAAATGATTTACTAATTATAAATAATGTAAAAAACAAAACTTTTCAAAGTTCATGTGACGAAAGAAAGCTCGCTTTATATGGAAATTTTGTAATCAATTTCGTCAATTGTTCAATAACATATATACTAAACAATTTTATAATAGGATAATAGAATTTACCGAAAGGTTTGTTTTACCACAATTTGAAAATGTATCAATGAAAAATGAAATATTAAACTTTGAAGAAATATCCCTTAAACAAGTTAGTAACATAAATGAAATAAAGGAATTAAAATTTCATAAAGTAATTAATTACAGTCTAGGAATAGGAAGCATTTCGTTAATTATAATAATAGCGTTATACCCTCGACACACAGAGGTTGAAATTAAGTATTTTGCTAATTCCGGAAAAAACGACCGATTTCGGCTGAAATCTAGTTGGCGAAATTACATAATACCCTAGACACACAGAGGTTGAAATTAAGTATTTTGCTAATTTCAGCTTCGAAATCCGCAAAAAACGACCGATTTGGGCTGAAATCTAGTTGGCGAAATTACATAAAAAATACGTAATAATCGTTCGAAATCTACTAAAGTTTCGCTCTACGTAGAACAGAGACATCTATTTAAAAAAAGTTAAGCAAAAAATTTTCATTTACATTTCATTTTTCTGTTGAAAACCAAAAAAAAATAAATATTTTTGCTTTTCTCTCATTAAATATTTTTGCTTTTCTTTATTCAAAGCACACTTCTGTTTATATATTACTTCAAAACATACTATAATAGATTCACTAAATTATTTTGTAAAAGTTTTGATAATAACACATGCATGCACATAAATTTTGACATGTGAAATTAGCCAATTTTTCAAAATCTTTGTGTGTCACTTTTGTAATTTCAACTCGAAATTAAAATAAAATCTTCTAGATTCAACCTCTGTGTGTCTAGGGTATAAAAAATACCTAATAATCGTTCGAAATCTACTCAAGTTTTGCTCTTTACGTAGAACAGAGACATCTATTAAAAAAAGTTAAGCAAAAAATGTTCGTTGACATTTAATTTTCTGTTGAAAACCAAAAAAATAAATGGTTTTGCTTTTCTCTCATTAAATGTTTTTGCTTTTCTTTATTCAAAGCACGCCTCTGGCTGTTTTATATATTTCTTCAAAACTGAATAATTTCACTAAACTATTTTGTAAAAGATTTGATAATAACACATGCATGAACATCCATTTTGACATGTGAAATTAGCCAAATTTTCGAAATCTCGTTCGTTTTTCCTCATTTTGCTTTAGAAAATTTGTCAGACTCACCCATTCATCACATTAACACAACTATAACTTCTTCTCGGAGGTCTGAGAAAACTATGAGAAACTCCCCGCCTCATTCGCGTTTATTGTACAACAATCGTTACACGAAAAAGAGACAGAAAATTCAATATTTAGAGGTTTATACCTACATTATACACAAACCTGTTTGAGTTGTGGACCAATTGATGGATAGTGTGATTTACCCCATTAAAGCATCTTTTACTTCAAATGCAGACTAAAAATTTAGTGTTGGGTAGAACACGATTATAAAATGAGTTGGTAAGAGGTGCCTCTTTCTTTCTTTTGAGCCAGTACAATTTCATACTTCAAATTAGGCGAGGGGTCATTGTAATGACAAAAACCAGCAAATTAAAGAAAGAAGCTTATGTGCATTAAAGTTCCTCAGAGTAAGTAAGAAACCTATGCCTCCACAATGTATATTTATATTTTACAATCTCACCTCACCTAATTTCAAGTTGGAACTTTTGCTGCCTCAAAAGACGTAAGAAATGCCTCTCCAGAACGTATTTACAATCTTGCCTCGCCTCATTTCAAGTTGGAAATTTCACTGCCTCAAAAGACGTAAGAAATGCCTCTCCAGTACGTATTTACAATCTTGCCTCGCCTCATTTCAAGTTGGAAATTTCACTGCCTCAAAAGAAGTAAGAAATGGCTCTCCAGTTTGTATTTAAAATCTCACCTCGCCTTAGCTCAAATTGAATACAGAACCTCACCTAACTTCGCCTCATTTTAAGTTGAATTTTACTGCCCCAAAAGAAGTAAGAAAGAAGAAACCCATGTCTCCTTACCACGTATTTACAATCACACCTCGGCTCAATTATCTCGATACAAACTCATATACCAGTAGGACATTATATTTTTGAACCGGAACATTTAAAAAAAATTGAGGCCTCAGTAAAATTTACCATCGTGTAAGGGACAAAGATAGATTAGAAAATCGACCCGTCACCTCCTCGTGGTGCCCCCTGGATAACCAACTTAAAACGGTAGTCTACCAAGCCAAGATGTAAATGCATCATGTCGAGGGCTGCATGGCAGTGGCTAGTTTTGCACTGTCACGAACGATCTTTTCTGCGCACCGGGCGCACCCAGTTGTACATAGCGTTGTCCTGATATGGGGCTCTGTCAAGATGGACCTCCTCTTTCCCGCCATACTCGTGGTACCAATTTATGAATCAAATTATAAAAAAATCAGACGGAGAAAGAGGTTGTGGGTCTGATGCAATAAGCATCAGCTCAGAGCTAGAGAAGGAACTCCTCAATCGTCAACAACAATGCCCCAGACAGCTGGTGGCAATTTTGACGATAGAACTGCCAAGGTTGTCGGTATGACCGTGCAGCCTATCAAACAAAAATCTGGTGCTGCCAAAAGGAAGAGGGTCAAAGCAAGGAAGGTCGCAAGGGAATCGGGGAGCTTCAGGAAGCAGACCCGAGTACCACATTTGCAACTTCCTTTACAACAAACTGAAGGCGGGACAGCGGTCAGGACACAGGGCGCTCCAAGAAGCGGACCCAAATTGCCGCTGCACTGCCAAAGGTTTCTGGACACTCTAAAAAATTTGCAGCACCAGCAGCAGGATGTAGGATCTTCTGGATGGCAATGTCACACGCCGGACCCAACTAGTCTGCTGCCGAAACGGCAGCGATCGGAGGATTCTCCGGCTGAGCAGGGACCCCATAGGAAGAAGAGGAGGGATCCGCAGGAACCCTCATACCGGGATAAGTTCTGAGCTCTGACATTGCATTCATCGGTCCAGAGCCGGCTATCAGAGCACCTACTTGAATGTAAAGTTTTTATTGCTCCAGCCAGTATATGGAAACAACCTACCTTTCGAAATGTAAAACAGCGTGGCACTCTTAACCTATATTCTTATTTTATTAACACCGGAACTTTTCGCTAGCGCCCCACGCTTTTTTACATTTCGAAAGGTAGGTTGTTTCCATATACTGGCTGGAGCATTAAAACTTTAGATTCAAAATTATTTTTTAATTTTTAGTTCATTTTAAAATAAAAGCGTATTTTTTAGTTTTTTTAAACTATATTTTTTTATTTTCTACTTTTTAGTCTATTATATCTCTTCCGCCATTTTTTTAGTGACCGCCATATTAGATTTAAAACGAAGTCCCACAGCTTACTGTACTATATTCGTCATACACTTTCATTTGATACCCATACCGGTGTTGTAAAGAAAAAGGTAAACTGCCATTTTATGTTGGTCCCCAATTTGGATTCGGAATGTCGCCACCAGCTAATAGTATTCCAATAGTCACGCCCTTTCACTTGATACCCATACCGAATTGGCTGTAAAGAAAAATGTAAACCACCATTTTGTATTGGCCGCCATTTGAATTCGGAATGTCGCCACCAGCTAATAGTATTCTAATTGTCACACCCTTTCATTTGATACGCATACCGAATTGGTTTTAAATGTAAACCGTGTAAATAACTTTTATAGTTTTTTAATGTTTATTTCTTTTTCAAATATAAAATTGAAATGTTTATTTCTTTTTCAAATATAAAATTGAAATGTTTATTTCTTTTTCAAATATAAAATTGAAATGTTTATTTCTTTTTCAAATATAAAATTGAAATATTTATTGTTTAACTCCTAACGGTTATGGGTATTCCAAGGGACCAGTGGTCGCAGCGGATGTATCCATATTGAAGAATTAACTCGGAGTGGCTAATGCTGCTAGGGATCCGTCTTTTATAGGGCGACTCCGTGGAAAAATGCGAGGCGATGTTGGGAGTTTACTTCCGTGCTTTGGTAGCCGTGTCTTTCGGGTTACCAGTGTTACAGACTCCCCCTCTGGAGCGGCAGACGTATCGGCGCTGCGACAGGAAGAACGATGTTGGGGCTCGTTGTGTTTTGGTCGTCCGCGCCTTCTCAAAAGACGAACTGGTTGTGGCACTTCGTCACTATTTCCGACAAAAGGAGTAAGAGCTGAGGAGTGATAGGTACCTAGTATGACATCTAAGTTGTCCTTATGTGCTACCTGGTATGCTGTGGCTCCTCGTTGCTTCACGATAGTATAAGGTCCATCACGTTTTGGCTTGAACTTTGCTCTAAATTTGTTGTCAGCATTGCTCAAGGCGTGGGTATTAACCCAGACGAGGTCACCGATTTTATAAGGGGGATGTGCTTGTCTCGAGCGATCCCTATAATTCTTTTGTCTCATTTGCTGGAGCTCATGAGTTTCCTTTGCTAGCTTAAAAACTTCCTTTAAGCGATCCAACTCTGGTCGAATCTCGAAGGCGAGGTGTGATGAAGTTATGCTGCGTAGGTCCATGGTGCGAAGCTCTCGACCAAACATCCAATATGCTGCTGTAAAATTTGTACTTTGGAATGCATTGAGTTCATTGCAAACCTTATAGCTGAAAATTTGTGGTCATGTTCCACAAGGATGGCCAGTTGAGCCTTAAGATCCCTATTTCTCCACAGGATTTGCTTCCGGATGATAAACTGGAATCAAAGCTTGATGTATGTTTAATGCATGAAGTAAAGACTGCATGATGATACAAACTGCACACCATTGTCGCTCAATATGCTTGGGGAAACCATATCGAAGAAAAATTTCCTCTATAAATTCGTAGTGCAGTTAATAGCGGTAGCTTCTTTTGATGCGACAAGTTCTACCCATATAGTGGCGATATCCTCAACAACAAAGATCCATTGGTGGCCTTCTTGACTTCGTGGCAGTGGCCCAAATAAATTGATAGCTAACACCTCGAACCGCTGTTGCATAGGTGGAGTCTGAACTAACCCATGTGGCTTGTAATTTTTGGCTTTATAGCGTTGACATTCTACACATTTCTTCACATGACTAATAATTTCTTTCCGCATTCCTGGCCAATATTAGCGGGACGTGATTCTACTAATTATTCGGTCGATTCCATAGTGTCCGACGGTGGGGAATCGTGATATTCCCACAAAATTGATTCTCGTTTCTGAGAAGGGATTACTAATTGAGCGTCTTCTGATTCAGTATCTTCTGAATACCGATAAAGAGCCCCGTTGTTTATCAGGTAACTTTGATTTGTCCATTGGGGTGGTCATCGTTTCCCTCCCCTGGACCAAAACTGCTCCCAAAGCATAATTACTAGCATCAGTTTTAATGATGAATGGCTTTGTCTCGTCGGTCTGTTGTAAGACTGGTTCTGATGTTAATATGTCTTTAAGCTTGTCAAAAGCTTGCTGTTCTTCTTGACCCCATGTCCATGCTACAGTTTTCTTAGGTCGTGAAATTTAAGCAAATTGTGGTACAAATCTTCTGTACCAGGAACACGTTTGAATAAAGCTTAAGAGTCCTTTTACATTAGTAAGCGCTTTCCATTTCCTCACCGACTCGGTTTTCTCTGGATCTGTCCTGATACCTTCCTTTGTTAGTACATGTCCTAGATATTTGACGGTAAATCAGCAGAAGTGACATTTTCGGCGATGCATTCTTAACTTGAATTTTCGCATTATGTAATTGAAAAGTTTTTCTTAGATCCTCCAAATGCTTGCGAAAAGATTCGGAACATATCATGATGTCATCTAAATGGCAAAGAATTAGAACATTTGTCATCTGGACGCGAAACCTATCAACCGATGAAAGGTTGCGGGTGCATTGCGAAGTCCAAATGGCATTCGCTTAAATCTGAATAGGCCAAATGGTGTCACAAATGCGGTTTTGTCCTTATCCTTTTCAGCGACCTTGGTTTGCCAATAACCTGATTGCAAGTCTAATGTAGACATGAACCTAGTTTACTTACCAGCGTGTAGTAGTTCGTCCATCCTGGGTAGTGGATATGAATCAGGAACTGTTACGGCGTTTAGTTGTCTGTAATCAACACAAACCGGTATACCTTCATCTTTCTTGGCGACCATAACAACTGGTGCAGCCCATGGTGACTCACAACTTTCGATGATATCTGTCGCTAGCATCTGATCCAATTTATTTTTTAATTGTTTTGACGAGCGTATGACAATCGATAAGGCGTTGTGGTTATTGGTGGATGAGAACCCGTATTAATTTGATGAAATGCATAAGGGGTTGCTTCACCTTGAACTTGAAAAAGGTCGGAATGTTCATGCAGTAATGTTTTTAATTGCATTTGTTCGTTGGGCGAGATGTCTTTGGCTTCATTATCCCTTAGATCAAGCTCGATGCTAAAAATAGGAACTTTAGGATGTCTTGTCTTTTTTGCGTTGGGAAATAGATTGCTCTCCCTTTTCTGAGGTGAGAATGGTCGTATTGCGTCGGCAAAGATGTCATCTATAGCATTTGGGGAATACCTGTTGTCTTCTTTTACCTTGTTACTGCTTTTAAATGACTTTCTGGATGTTCCCGGTCTTACTGTGGGTTGACTTTCAGCGAGAGGAACTTGAGGCAGATAAAACCGATTTTCTTCACAAGTATTATCACTATAGTAATCAAAAATTTTATTTGGCTGATCCATAAAATGCCATGACCCAGGTTGATAATTATACCTGATTGTTCTAAGAAGTCAATACCAAGAAGTGTTCTATTGTCCTCGGCATCTGGCAAAACTACAAATTGAATTGTCTTTTGTCGATTACCAATTATAATGTTCGCTTTTGTTATGAGAACTTTTTGTTTGTTTGCTTGTCCATCTGCCCATACGATATCGGCTACGACGTTGTTAAATTTTATTTCTTCGTGTTTTAAATGTTTGAAGAGTAATGTACCGGCAACACTTCCTTTGACACCAGTGTCGATATAGGCAATCCCGTCAATACCACAAACACTTATAGGAATAGTTAGTATTCTTGTTGTCATGGTCAGATTCATCGAGTGGAATCCTTTAAAGTTATTGGTAACATTGTTATTGCAGGCAGGACAGTTGCTTCGAATGAATCCAGGATTACCACATCCAAAGCAAGCGACCTTATTTTCTTCTTGTTTTATTTTTGACCGATTGATTCGCTTTTCACAATTCCTTGTTCTTTTTTCTTTCTGCATTCATCTTCAGTATGGCCATAATAGCGACAAAAATTACATCGCAAGCGGACGGCTGTATGTTGTGTTTCTTGCGTTTTTACGACTGGCTTCGTGTTTTCCTCAGAATTGCTTTCTTACAGTGTATTCTCTATTTCTCTTGCATTGCTCAAGAGCGTTTGAAATGAGGTTATTTGGTTTCTAGGTAAATGCCTTCGAATTTTAATATTTAGCAAGCCGTAAACAAAATCAATTTGTTCTTCTTCCGAGTGCCGTGAAGGCGGTAATTGTGAAATTAGAGCACGCTTTTCATAGACAAACGCATCTGTTGGCGTTTTGTTATCTTGTTTGGTGCCAATGGACGCGAGAAGTGTTTGGAATTGTTCTTCTGATAGCGGCATTTTTCTTGCCCCTTTTCTTGTGGGCATAAATTTTATTTTTTTATTTAGTTTTTCACACGAATTACGTATTATGTATAATAGAGTATTTTGATGGGTGCCACCTCTAAATAACTTTTATAGTTTTTTAATGTTTATTTCTTTTCCAAATATAAAATTGAAATGTTTATTTCTTTTTCAAATATAAAATTGAAATGTTTATTGTTTAACTCTTAACGGTTATGGGTATTCCAAGGGACCAGTGGTCGCAGCGGATGTATCCATATTGAAGAATTAACTCGGAGTGGCTAATGCTGCCAGGGAGGCGTCTTTTATAGGGCGACTCCGTGGAAAAATGCGAGGCGATGTCGGGAGTTTACTTCCCGTGCTTTGGTAGCCGTGTCTTTCGGGTTACCAGTGTTACAACCGCCATTTTGTGTTGGCCGCCATTTTGAATTTGGAATGACGCCACATAGCTAATAGTATTCCATTGTCACACCCTTTCATTTGATACCATACCGAGCGCGTTGTAAAGAAAAATGTAATCCGCCATTTTGTTTTGACCGCCATTTTGAGTTTGGAATGACGACACACAGCTAATAGTATTCTACTTGTCATATCCTTTCATTTGAAGCCCATACCGAGGGCGTTGTAAAGAAAAAGTTAATCTGCCATTTTATGTTGACAGCCATTTTGAATTTATATAAAGGCGTATAAAAAGGTAATTGAAGTAATTTTAAGCATTTTATATTTTAGTCTTAAGAACGCATTAAAAGCATTAAGACGACTCTAAAGAGATCGTCACGGACTTTATTATTATTTGTAAAATAAATTTAAATAATATTAAAATAGTGATTTTATTTAGTAAGCCCCACATAAATATACACTAGGGAGCACTTGATTACCCTCACTTGAAATTTCGATGTGAGACTTGGTGCAATGACTCTATTCCTGCTAACCATATTTTAATTTATTTCTGGTCCGTTATTTCACAGTTCGTAATAATGAAAATTATTGAAAGAAAAAAAGGTAACGGGAAATCCAAATTTTTGAATTTTATGTGTTTTGAAAGAGGAGCACTTGATTATCCTCATCAGTTTCTTTCAGTTATTTATAACATAAAAGGGCTGTTAAACCAAGAAATTTTTATTAAATTTGATTTTTACTTGTTTTAAATCGAGATTTTAAGCTTTTTGGGTGCAAAATTAAAAATTCGAAGTTACTCAAGGTCAAAGTTTCAAAAAATCAGTTTTTGGTCAAAAAATGACCAGAAACTGAATATAGAGAAATTTTTTTTGTTCTATTTATACAAAAGATTATCGCCTACCCTAATGACACCCTTGCCATTTTTTCGAAAAAGTTCGCAAAAATCAATTGTTAGTGATTTTTTGACCAAAAAATGGTTTTTGGAGACTTTGACCTTGAATAACTTTGAAAGGGTTAAGTTTTCGAAAAAATGACAAGAGGCTTTTTTGTAGGCAATAACGTTTCGTATTGACTGATCAAAACAAATTTTCGAAAAAAGCAGTTTTTGAGTGATTTTGTGGCCAAAGTGATTTTTGATAACTTTGACCTTGAATAACTTTGAAAGGGTTAATCGGGTCAACATGTTTGTATGAACTAAAGTTGTGGAGAATTTCATTGTCAACATTTAGGGCCTTTGTACGGGGTTGTACGACCTACAGAAACCGAGATACAAGGAAAACACCGGAAAACCGCTATATTTCCGGCGACCATGTTTTTTTTGTGATTCCGAAATTATTTTCTTAAAAAGTCCCAAGGAAGCTGTGGACCAATTTTCAGCCATTTCCGAATTTTGTCTCCTTTAAATGCTCATTACCCCCGACTATCATAGGAAATTGTCCAAGCTTTTCAGTTTTGAAAAAAAATATCAGTTAACTACGTATTTTTTGGAGAAAAAGGTGGTTTTAGTTGAAATTTAGTGAAAAAAAACCAAAGTTTTGACTTTGACGACTCGTTAGCCGTGTTCCTTTTCTGCAATTTTTTACTCGTATTTACTTGGAACTACTCCTCCTCTCACCGAGGTTTATATAGGTTTTACTCACATCGACAGAAGAAAAGGAAGTAGAAAAGGAACACAGCTATTGCTCTGGAAGTTGATATGGTAGAACCTTGATTTTAACGGTTTTAGATAGATGGGAGTATTCTGCGCACACTGATACCTTATTCATAAAAATAGGTCGTAGGGTTACAAAAATACAGGGTGATATGTAAAACTCTACCAAAAAACTTCAAAAAGACTTAGCGGTTAAACCGTTGCGATTCCCCCCCCCGACCCATTCGATTTTTTGTTCGTCTATCCATAACCTATCCACAGCCGGCCGCTTTGACCCTCCTCATGGGACACCCTGTATAATACTACTTACTGAATAAATATTTTGAATTATCCTCACCTTCTAACTGCATTGCAGAATCAAGCTTTTGTTTGGATTCTAGTTTCTGTTTTTTCGGTTTTACTTCAGCTTCCGTGATTGTTAGATGGTTAAGAGATTGTTCATCCTCGTCAGATGTATTTCTTACATTTACAGGACCAGTTGACACAATTTCCATTACTTCTTCTTTGACATCTAATTTATTTAAAATATCTGTTTCCATATCTTCAAAGTTTTCAACTTCAAATTCTCTGACATTCTCATGAACAATAGACGAGCTTATGTGAGAATTCGTGTCTTTACAAGATTCAGGTGGCTGTGTACAATATTTAATTTTTCCTGTGTTCCAATCATTTAATACACTTCGAGCAGCAGCTATAACATCAGGCACACCACCCTTAAGAAATTTACCTAAAAACGAGATTAATAGTATACAATTACGTATTAAAACAAAATTATAAACTAAACTGTACCCATTCTTGCAGCTTTTTTAGCAAAGAACTCTTCGTAAGAGTTATATCCAGTTATATCATACAGTTTACAAAAATAATCTTTGCTTGCACGTTTTAATATACTTTCCGCTACGGAAAAAGGGTCCTTGACATCACTAACTTTTTGTGCATTCTTTAACACAGCAGGCACTTTTTTTGAATAATTCGGACTCGAAAAAACAATCCCTGGACAATCTAATAATTTGATTTTCGAATCAAGTTCAACTTCTTGCATGACCCTAATTTTAATATAAACTAGTCAATTGTTGTTGTAACATATTTAAACATACTTTGTAACACCCGGAGTACACCCCACTGTGCAAGCCTTTCCTCTTGTTAAAGAATTTATGAGCGAGCTCTTTCCTACATTGGGAATTCCAACAACGCCAACACGAATCGAAGTTTTTATTCCTTTTTTGCGGCAATAATTAGCAAGCATAGACATCAATAAATCTGCCCCAATACAAACCGAACTTTGCAAAGCTTTTTCAGTATTCATTTCATGGAATTTTCTTCTTCCTAGTTTATTTGATTGACTTTGTGTGGATGCTTTAAATGCTGAAACTGCGTTAAATTGACGAAAATATTTTATCCACTTATTGAGATTTTCTCTTGGAACAAGGTCAGCTTTATTTAAGATGACAACAAGACGCTTACTTCCAGGAAAATTCTTTACTATCTCTTCAACTTCTGTACAACGTGTGCCTAGTGGATCTCTACAAATAATTAAATAAATAGAACAAGTTCAAATTTAACTTAAGTATTACCTAGCATCAACAACTTCGAGAATAACATCGGCATTTTCCATAACTCTATTGAATTCTTTATAGTAAGCTTTTAGTGAACTGTCTTTTTCATTTCTTGGTTTATATGTTGACTGGAAATAAAACAACACCCTTTTATTTACAAGAACGTTCAACCCCTATAGCAAAAATATATTTTATTTTTAATAAGTAATGTAATCATCAAAAGACTCCGATGTTAGTTATAACGTAAACCCCTTGAAGCAAACGGATTAGTATAATGTAGGTGGCAAGCTAGAAAATGCAACCTTGGAGTTGACACAAAAACACTTAATAATTCCTGAGTCTATGTATGATATTTTTTGTTTAAAATAAATTTACCCTGCCATTTTTTAACCCTATAATTAAGAGAAAAATCGTAGAAGTTATATGAATATTAGGGTGGGTAAAATTGTTCGCAAAGAATGTATCACGTTCCATTTCAGCGAAATTCTTAAAATTCGTGTTATTTTAAGAATTTTTGGCAAAGAAACTATACATTTTGGATGAAGTCTACCTCACCCCCCCACTTTTCAAAAATAGATTTCGTGCTAAATGATTATTTTTCTTAATACACTTTCCCACCTCATTTTTCGAAATATTTTGTACTAAATGATTATTTTTTTAAAAACACTTCCAAATAAATCGCTACAACTTCTCAGATAATTGTAGTAGGATAATGATCCTGGGCGTGCTTGATCAGGAATATCCCCAGATATATATTTTGGTTGGTCTCCCCCTCTTCATTTTTCAAAAATATATTTTGTACTAAATGATTATTTTTTTAAAAACACTTCCAAACCAATTGCTACAACTTCTGAGACAATTGTAGTAGGATTGCTCGAGGGTTGAGCTTAGAACTAGAAGACTGTTTTCAGTGATCAGCTCAAGTAGAAACTACGTTCATCTTGGTCCCAGAAACCGAATAGTACTGCGAGGATGTTAATTTCTTTGGAGGATCCCTGTCATCGTTTTCCGGGAGTATTAAAAAATTGATATGCGAGGGTCAATAGTTTTTTCATATGCTCAATATTGTATTTTATTTCTAATCAATCCTAATTAATTAATTAATTTTTAAATCTCTGTCCTCTGATTGTCTCTTTCTCTTTTTTTTTCTTGTCTCTTTTACTGTTGTATTTTTTCTGATTTCATAAAACGTATTTGTAATCATGTATGTACTATGCCGATTGGCTTAAATTAATAAATAATGATCTTAGGCTTGTTGGATCCCCCAGTTATATATTTTGGTTGAAGTCTCCCCCCTTCCCACTTTTAACTTCGCAGTAGGAAGTTATTGTAATCGGACCGAAAATCGAAATTTTCAATGTATTTTCATGTTTCAACCCAGCGGGAAATATTAGACGTGCTTCCAACCGAAGCACAAAAGAATCGCTTTTATGCCAGTGCTCAAGGAATCTCTTCATAAGCACATGTTGTCCCAGAGAGAGAATCAATATTTTTTAGTCATTTCATCAAGGAACTGGGATGGACGTCAATGCAAAACAAAATTTATAAAGACTTAACTATAGCAGTAGAAAATTAAATCTAAAAAAAGCTTTTTCCCAACTGACATAAGCGAACCGAGCCAATTGTGCATCCTTCTGCATTCACATTAATCGCTTTCGAATCGTCCCAAAAATTACTTGAATCGCTTCTCCGCTAGGACATGCAATGTTAAAAAAAGAAATGTCCTCTGCTTCAAAAGAAGCGATTCAGTACCTTTTCTGAATCGCTTCATTTTCCGCTGGGAATGTCCCAATAGCATTTTAAGCAAAAATTTGAGAAGAAATGTGTGTGTGTGCGTACGTATGTGGTCATTTTTTCCTGCACGATTTCGCGCGAACCAAAAAAGATATCGGCTTCGTTGAGATGCCGTTCGAAGCGTATTAAAGGAAATATGATCTGAAAAGATTTTCATAAAAATCGGTCGAGCCCTTTTTTTGTTTGAACGACTTAAGTGATTTTTGTACCAGCACGATTTCACACAAACTAACAATGATATCGACTTCGTTGAGGTGTCGATCGTAGCGTATTACCCGGTTACTATTTAAAAAGATTTTCATAAAATTCGGTCGAGCGGTTTCTTTGTTTAGACGACGTAAGTGATTTTTGTACCTGTACGATTTCGCGCGAATCCAAAAAGATATCGACTTCGTTGAGGTGCTGTTCGAAGCGTGTTAAAGGAAGTATGATCTGAAAAAAATTTCCTAAAAATCGGTCGAGCCGTTTTTTTTTTAACGAACTTCGTGATTTTTGTACCTGCCCAATATCGTGCGAACCAAATATGATACCGACTTCGTTGAGGTGCTGATCGAAGTGTATTAACGAAGATATGATCTGAAAAATTATCAAAATATTCGGTCAAGGCCTTTTTTGTGTTTAAATGAAGACTTCGGCAAGTGTGCCAAGTAACTTAAATTAATTAGTTTTGCTACATTCTAATATACTCGTTGGAATGAAACCCCATCCAAATGAGGCTAACTTTTATGGATTCAGCCAAACAATAGCTTCCTACGAAATTTTCAAACTTTAGATCAGAACTTTTTGGGGATTGCTTTCCACTTTCTCCAGTTTCTGGAAATTGAAGTTCATCCGGCCTTTTCGGACAAATCCTTTACATTGATTAATTTTGGTACTATCTCCTGAAATCGTTCGAGTTTCCAAATGATGTTATTACTTTCCCAGTTTATCAGCGGCGTTTCAACACGCTCAATACGAATTCGACCACGCGTTATAGTGTAGCGTGTAGCGAATTCGTTTGATACCGTTCAGCAAAACCAAATTCTCTATAAAAGCCTTGCGGATTTACCAATGTTATCGTTATTTCAAATAGCTTCTCTCAGGATGACTTTGGCACCAGTTCTGATACTAGCCAATTTCCCACTACTACTAAAACTATTACTATTTTCTAAGTAGACAATTTATTAATATTATATTATTTAAAATTACAAGATTTTTGCTATTAGCTATAGCAGTTGTATTAGTTTGAAGAACCAGGTGTATGAATTTGGTGTGATTTATTCTTACAATTTGTTGTTATTATTGTTCATTTATTATTAAAATATCGATTCATAATATGCATCATTAATCGTACTGGGAAGTTGATCGTGTGGGCCGGAAGGGGCAAACCCACATCCCAACTAGTTCAAAAATATATTTTGTACTAAATGATTATTTTTTTAAAAACACTTTCCAAAGAATCGCTATAACTTCTAAAATAATTGCAATGAGCCTTACTATGGTTGTCACTTATGGTGACAAAAGGCGAAGTGAGTCAAAAATGGTATTACGGTTCTCTAAAAAAGTAACATTTCAGTGAGATAAAGCGAATTGCAGTTGTCACTGATATTGAGAAACGGCAATTTCAGTGACAATTGTTCTCACTTGATGAAGTGAGATTTTACTCATTTGATTTTAAAGGTGACATTTCTCACTACGGTGAAGTGACAACCATAATAAGGGCCAGTAAGATAATGATCTTGGGCTTATTGGATCAGGGGGCGGGAACTTCAACCAAAATATATAGCTGGCAAAATTTCTGATCCAATAAGCCCAAGATCATTATCTTACTACAATCATCCTGAACCAACAACCCCAAAATCATTATCCTACTACAATTATTTCAGAAGTTGTAGCGATTTGATTGAAACTGTTTTTAAGAAAAATAATCATTTAGTACAAAATCTATTTTTGAAAAGTGGGGGAGGGGGTGTAGTCTTCATCCAAAATATATAGTTTCTTCTCGAAAAAAATGAGTTCTAGACAATTGAAATAGGTTAAACATCTTTTTACAAAAAAAATTCAAACGAGCAAATTTGGCAAGTTTTTGCTATTTAATTACAGGGACTGTAATATGTTTCAAGGCTTAAATTGTGGCTTTTTGTTGCCTACCTACAATAAAAAATTCATGAAAAATGAATAATTATTATAATAATTCGCAAAAATATAAAAACACCTGTTCCCGAAAAAGTTTGAACAATGTCCAAAATGGTCCTCACGTGCTTTTGCAAAGCCTTATTTAAGTATACGCGATAAACTCTACAAATCCATTTTCATGCAAATTATGTGGTTTTTTGCACGTTTCTTTGTTTGATGTCTCGTGCTCTTATATGTTGCATTGTGTTTTCTGTCTGCACGTCTTAGCTGAGCCACTGAGCAGTGGTAAATGTTTCTCAGCCCAGCTGGGAAGTGCACCTTCTGCGCTAGAAGGGTAACTCGATCAATTTAATAAAAGCCACAATATAAGCCCTGAAGCAAATTTCTACGATAATTAGGCTCTGTAATTAAAAGTGAAAAAATAGCCATATTTCGCATTTTTAATTTTTTTTACAAAAAATTGTTAGCCGATTTCTCATTTTTTCTGCTTTTTTAAGGGCTATTACGTACTATTGTTTTCCAAAACAAAAAAAAATTGCTCGCACATAAAACGTGAAAAATTAGTTTTCGCTACTCTTATTAACTTCTTTCATCTGTTCCCTAATACTGAATTTTTCTAAAATATATTCGTATAATTCCTACGATTTTTCTCTTAATTATAAAGTTGAATTCCAATATGTTATGAAATGTCATAGAATATCAGCCCTATCGGGAACTCCGCATGGAATCGAATTTGAACGGAGAAAAAATTCCATCCGAATTAGTAACTCTTAGGGAATTCCGCTGGAGTGACAAATATGTTTTCTCATGTGTTAACCCGTGTTTGGTTTTCGAAATTAGCTGTTGTATATCAAAATTACATTTTGTATGCTTCAGAAAGAATATAATTTTTCATTTTTAAGAAATCGATGCCGATGAGAAAAGAATGGAATCGAAACAGAATGGAGTTAAACCGGAGTTCCCGATAGGGCTGATCAACAAAAACCTCATAATTAAAAATATGCTACACAATTTTCCTAATACCATACTTGAATTTACCTGTTCAGGATCACGTTCTTCTGTATGAAGGATGCTATGGACATTACCTCGCATTTCAGCATCATCAACCACTGACTCCAGTGTTGAAAATTTATTAATATCTCGTTCTCGTTTAAGCATTTCTCTTCGCCTTTGTTTTTCTTCTTCCTGACGTTTTTTCGCTTCCTCAACTTCTTTTAAAATTTCCTCCTTAAAGGGGCAAATATTAGGGATTTGTACCAACTTCTGTTTTTTGCTTTTGGATTTAGGATTATTTTTTGCTTCTTTTTTCACTTTTCTGTTATGTTCACGTATTTTCTTCAAAATCTTATATTTTTGTCGAGCCGGAAGCCGCTTAGATTTTTTAGCTTAAAGATACACAAAAATTATTTTATATATACAGATCCTTAAGACACCCAAATACTCACTTTTTAGTCGTTTTAAAGCCATCTTAAATTGATACGAAAGAAATTAGAAAAAAGTCACACGTATTTGGTTAAATTGAAATCGGAAAAGACTTGACGTTTAAATAACAGAAGCACGTGTAAAATTTTGTAGAACAATGCATCGTTCAGATGAGTATATATTATAGCCTTATGACACTGGCTTTTTCGTATGCTGCCTAGGCTAGGCTGAAAATCGTGGAGGCTATACAAGTACCTTGTTTATGCGCAAGACGGTTTTAAGCTTAAAATCTGCTTAAGACGAATTGCCTGCATAAACAGATTCGGATTCTCTCTCAGACAATTGAAAATTTACGTCCTATATTATGCATTAACATAACTTTAATCACTAACCGGAATAGAGTGAGATTATTCTTTTAATGTCAGACCAAAATCAGCCATTTTGAGAACTCCTCACACATCCACACAATAATTCGTCTTAAGCTGAAATAAATTAAGCTTGAGACGAATTTCGACTTAAGCTTGTTTATAGGGAGCCGGATTCTGTCTTAAGCCGAAATTCGACTTACGCATAAACAAGGTAAAGGAGACAAAACTACGTGTTGTCAATTTTCGTTTGATTATTGGTGGCGCTGCAGTCAAATGTACCCCAAAAACATGGCCGATTGTATTTATCCGGTTCATGGCAAAGTTCGTTTATTACTAATATATTTTACGTTTACCAGCTTACAGCTGTTTACCAGCTTCTAAATTCTATTTATATCAATGCGATTATTCGTAATTAATCAATTTTTGATGTTTCCTATGGATTTTTATTAATTTCATGTGGGGTACATCGGACAAAGGTGTTTCTTCTACCCATCCATTTCCTGTCATTTTCCCCATAAGAGTTTTGTCTCCTTGTATATTCTCCATGCTGAAAATGACGAAATCTGTTATGCTGCGTGAAGCATGTGAAAGTAAGAACGATTTTCTGATTATTAAACAGATAATTGCGAGTGGAAATATTTAAATTTATTGTGATTAAAATTATTTTAAATTTATTGTATTTAAAATTAAACATCGTCAACATCGGGTACATAAATTATAGGTCTGTTCCCGTACCTGCAGAAAGTACAGAATCTGTCAGTTGCTTCGAATTACTTAACAGAATTCTGTTCCCGTACTTTTACTGCAGCCGCCATACTCATTTCCCCACCCTGCAGTAAGCAGCAGAAACCTGCAGTAGCTACCAGCTGCTGTAACCTGCTGCAGCTTAGATATTTGAAATATGGCAATGTCAGAACTGTCATTCCCGTGTTAAACTGCAGAAACCTGCAGAAACATGTTCCTGTACTTTCTGTACTTCATCCCCACCTCTCAATAAGCAACTTGCAGTAAGTGGCAGAATGCATAAAGTACGGGAGCACCTTATGATTCTTTTCCCCTTATTTTCAATTTGCTACTTTATCAATAAAAAACCTGTTTTTGACCTGAGTCCTTCTTGTACCACCGTTGGGTTTCCCCACATACATCGAGATTTTTTATGGCTCTATACTCTTCTTCAAGTGAGATCGCAGGTCACTTTTTTAATTCCTGGTCATGCATAACAAAATTCTGTCGTGAGTTATAAATTGTGAGTTGTTTCTGTTTTGTCCGTACGAAATGAAAAAAAAATATAAAAAATTAAAAACTAACTTGGACAGAGGATCAAGTAAAGTTAGAAGAGATAGTTTATCGTCAAACTGCGGCACCACTCCCCCAATTCGCAACCCACGACCGTTGTAATAAGAAAAATATGTCTCCCCCGCCATAGTAATTATGGGGCTATTAAAACATCACCGTAAACGCCTCAAAATTTTTTTGGAGCGATTTGACAGCGGAGCCCCAATTCTAAACATGTAAGGCTCAAACGGAACCAATCCGTTCCGTCCGCTCCGTTCGTTTTTTGTCGGACGGCTGGACACAACCAATCCGTTCCGTCCGTCCGTTTTAAATCAGCTGATCAGTTGACAAATAAAATATTTTACAATTTTTCATGTGAAAGTAGTTGAAAGTTGCTTATGACTTCCCAAATCTTATCCTTTTGGTAACTTTATTGGTAGGAATTATTCTTTTTGTCATTCCTTGTGACATTTAACATTTTCAATAAAACCTTCTGTATCCATGATGGTGTCAAACTGAATGTCAGCAACATTTACCTAGTTTATAGCTACTCCAAAAATAATTCGAATTATGGATCATCTAAAATTTTTTGTCATATAAACGGGATAATTCGAATTATGGCTTAAACCGAAATTTTTCGGCTTAAGCCAAAGTTATAAGAATGAAAGTTGATCCGTTTATACGTTAATTCGAAATTTTGGCGTAACTTTAAGATAAATCGATTTAATTTTGCTTCTATAAACTTGGTAATTGCCTAAAAAGTTAAAAGATGAACAATTTCTATGGGTCCGTTCGTTTCGTGCGCTTGGTTGTGGCTACCGCTCCGTTCGTCTCATGGCAAGCATATGGAAATGTCAAACGTCCATATTAAAAACGGACGGAACGGATTGGTTCTGTTTGAGCCTTTACCCCATGGAGAATATACAAGGAGACAAAACTCTTATGGGGAAAATGACAGGAAATGGATGGGTAGAAGAAACTGAACTTCTAGTTCATTTTTGGCCACAGATGTCACCTTTGTCCGATGTACCCCACATGAATTTGATAAAAATTCATTGGAAACATCAAAAATTGATTAATTACGAATAATCACACTGATAAAAAATCGAATTTAGAAGCTGGTAAACAGCTGTAAGCTGGTAAACGTAAAATATATTAGTAATAAACGAGCTTTACCATGAACCGGATAAATACAATCGGCCATGTTTTTTGGGGTACATTTGACTGCAGCCCCACCAATAATCAAACGAAAATTGACAACACGGAGTTTTGTCTCCTTGTATAGCCTCCATGTTTTACCCTTCAATTATATTTATTGTCACTTCAATTATATTAAAGATCACTTAAATAATATTGATGCAAGTTACACTTTCAATCATTTCGTTTATTACCCCCATACACAAACCGATTTTTTAGGCAAGGGGTCGCAAGGAAGTATATGTCATGCATGTAATTTGCACCCATCGCTGCGACCCCTTGCCGAAAAAATCGGTTTGTGTATGGGGGTAATAAACGAAATGATGGATAGTGTAACTTCCATCATTTATAATGGGTGCCTTCCATTTAGACACAGAGAGACACAGTGTTACACTGTGTCCGACACAGAAGTGTTCCATCAACGATACAGCTAGACATAGCCGGGCACAACTAAGACAATGCTACCAACCCTCGCCAATTGAAATGTGATCGTTAATTTATAATTACAACAATATTGTTTCATTTTTAAGATTCCCAGCATTTATAAGATGTCGGGTAATTAATTTAAAGAAATTATCAACATAAAATTTACGATTTACTTGCCAAACAAAAATAAAAACGAGGAAAGTGCGCCGTGGCGGATTTTTCATGAACTTATGTGTTCCATTTGGGCTTACACAGAACGACACAGAGCGACACGCTGTGTCGGACACAATTGTCTTTCTGTGTCTAAATGGAAGGCACCCAATGATACAAGTCACACTATCCATCATTTCGTTAATTACCACCATACACAAACCGATTTTTTAGGAAAGGGGTCGCAGGGAAGTATATGCCATGCGTGTAATTTGCATACTTCGCTGCGACCCCTTGCCTAAAAAGTCGGTTTGTGTATGGGGGTAATTAACGAAGTGATGGATAGTGTAACTTGCATCAATCACTTCAATTTATTGTTTATGATGGAAGTTACACTATCCATCACTTCGTTAATTACCCCCATACACAAACCGACTTTTTAGGCAAGGGGTCGCAGCGAAGTATGCAAATTACACCCATGGCATATACTTCCCTGCGACCCCTTGCCTAAAAAATCGGTTTGTGTATGGGGGTAATAAACGAAATGATGGATAGTGTGACTTGCATCATTCACTCACTGTTATAAAAAGTCTAGAGATGCAGCAAACTGTTATAAAAACCATAGAAAAAAACACGAACTCGTTCTTTTCATATGCTTTTTATAACAGTTTTCTAGACTTTTTATAACACTTAAAATCCAGCCAAGAAAAGTTTGAGTATGATGCAAGTTACACTATCCATCATTTCGTTTATTACCCCCATACACAAACCGATTATTTAGGCAAGGGGTCGCAGCGAAGTATATGTCATGGGTGCAAATTACACGCATGACATATACTTCCTTGCGACCCCTTCCCTAAAAAATCGGTTTGTGTCTGGGGGTAATAACCGAAATTATGGAGAGTGTAACTTGCATCTATATGATGCAAGTCACACTATCCATCATCTCGTTTATTACCCCCATACACAAACGGATTTTTTAGGCAAGGGGTCTCAGGGAAGTATATGCCACGCGTGTAATTTGCATACTTCGCTGCGACCCCTTGCCTAAAAGGTCGGTTTGTGTATGGGGGTAATTAACGAAGTGATGGATAGTGTAACTTGCATCTATTCCTCTCACTCTTCCATATGGGAAAATCTACTTTGAATTTTTTCCTTCATCCAGGGTCTCCACTAGACATTTTTCATGTCGACAGATGTTATGTCTACAAAACATCCTGTGGAGACCCCTTATGTCTTAACATTTTTAATGGCAAGACATATGTCTTGCCGAAATGTTTAGCCATTTATGTCTAGACATATGTTTGCACATTTTCAAAGTAAAATGGAGGACTTTCAACTTCGGAAGAAGGAAGTCCTGAAATTTGCAAATTTTCTCAAAAGCTGTGAGTGTTTGTGGAATTTTAAAAGCCCACATTATAAAAGAATAGCTTCTGTCATTTCAAATGTTTGTAATAATTTCAAAGCATTAATATTTTTATTTTTAGTCATTGAACCTCTTCCTATGAAAGCTTTTAAAAAATGAAATGTCATGACATTTTTAGCCCACACTAAAAAATCAATCTGGCAGCCAGACATAAATTTGACAGATGTCTTGACATAAAATATGTCCTGTGGAGACGCAGCCTCAGGTTTCAGCCTAGCCAAGGCAGCATTTTCAGCTTACGATAAAGCCTTAGAATAGAGAACTACAGGAAAGGCCCTCGGGTATAAAATCCGTGTATGGGAGCGTAGTGAAATCGCTATCAGACAACTGTCAAATTGGTACAATTTCTTGTTAGTTAACTGTCAAATTTTCCCGCGGCACTTTCTTTAAAACGAGTTTTTCTATAAAATTTATTTACAATTTTTCGCAAAACTATTTAAAAAGAAGAAAGAAAGTTTAAAGAATTTGTTTTTGTCAATTAGAAGTTGTTACAAGTAATTTTCAGTGAAAAAAAGAGCAATGAAGTGTGCAGTTTGAATTTCACTACGCTAAAATTCTCCGAGGGCCCTTCCTGTAGTTTTGTAATCTAAGGATAAAGCCATTGTCATAAGGCTATTTATTAGGTCTGTTTAATATTCAGTCCTAGAACGATCTAGATCA
Organism: Thereva nobilitata; assembly: GCA_963855945.1. NCBI lineage: Eukaryota > Metazoa > Arthropoda > Insecta > Diptera > Therevidae > Thereva > Thereva nobilitata. The sequence goes on from OY979695.1 coordinate 82,465,799, forward strand.
TCCTAGAACAGAACACTGTGAACAGAAAAGAGTGTTCTAGTTTGGTGTTCATTAAGTTGTTCTAAAGTGTTGTAAGTTTTACTTTTTTGTTCTAGATTTTTTTCAGAACACTTTTGGACAAGACTTTTTGTTGTTGTCTTTTGTTAGTTTTGACAGCTGTTACACATGAAATTATGAGAACAAAAAAGTGTTAATTAGATTTTCTGTTCTAAGTTGTTCTAAAGTGTTTGGCGTTTAATTGCTTGCTGTTCCATTCTGTTCGGCTCCGTCTGTCTGTCTGAACTAAACGTGACAGCTAATTACATACCGTGTAAACAACACGGCTTAATGCAGTCAGCATCAATTTAATTATTTGGTGCACCCGTGTAAACTTACTCAATGATTATCTATGTGCCAAATTACACGGCCCATCACTTCTTCCATCAACACTTCCAATAATTCCAATAAACCGGTTTTATAGGCAAGGGGACGCAGGGAACTCTCTCACTTGTGCATCCCAAAAAATTGTCGACTGCAGCGAGCAGCACACTACACAATCATAAAAGCATGAGATTTTTTGTTGTTTTGTACCAAGGCCCTCGTAAGTACAGGCCTGGAAGCAGAGTTTGTGTTTGTGTTGGTAATAGACCCATTATCTGTCAAATAGGAAGAAATTATATGGAGGAGGTAAAAGTTCGGGATATTTTGCCGTAAAAAGTCATAAAATAATATATTTAACCAGTTTTTGTTGCAATAGGATTACCAGTTAATAGTGCTTTAGTGATTTATTTAAGAAAAGTTAAAAAAATCGAGTGGTTAAGTGTGTTTTAAGTGTGTTAATTGTAAAGGTGGCCAATTTTGTTTACATTTGCGGTGGTTTTTTCTTGTTTATTTAGCGGAAAAATGTTGAATTTGTGTAGTAATATAATAAAAAGTGCTTTTTGAATGATTAAAGATTATTATAGAATAGTTATTAAACACATTAAGTGCAAGTACCACCATACAACATGCATAACAATAACTTTTTCACTTTTCCTTCATATTTTTCTGCACTTATGTTTTTAATAAGTATTCTATAATAATCTTTAATCACTCAAAAAGCACTTTTTATTATATTACTACACAAATTCAACATTTTTCCGCTAAATAAACAAGAAAAAACCACCGCGAATGTAAACAAAATTGGCCACCTTCACATTTAACACACTTATGCCCGGTTTCACAGTGTTCACTTAAGCTTTCGCTCAGCCTTAAGCTTTCGCTCAACTTATTTTACTGTTTCACAGTAGTGGTTCAAGTGTTGAGCTTGGTTCAAAATTTACTTGAACTGAGTGACTAAATTTGGGCACTTAAGCCAAAGCTCAGGATATAAGTGAGAGAAATGTCATTAATTTTAGAGAAGTCACAGTGAACTTGTGTTTATTTATTGATTCTAGTTATAATTTGGATTTTTCAATTGTAAAAAAGAGAGCATTCTACTACAAACATGCCGTAAAGAGTACGAATAGATGGAGAAATAATTTATTTGCCGCTCTGAATACTTCATTTTCACAGGAACCTGAAGAAAACTTAACAATGCTGAGCAAATAAGAATCACCACTTTCGCAACCGCAATTTATGCAATAGGCAATGGTAAAGCTGCTGAAGAAGACGGCATCCCGCCAGAATTGCTGAAAACTTCTGCTAATATAGTCTAAGAGCTGGAGACGAAAAAGTGCTTTGATCTTTGATGTGGGCAAACTCGATTGCAACTCATTCTATTACTAAACGGGATTATAAGTCCCATGGTACAATAATTACAAGGAAAGCTCATAAGGGTCCCGTGACGTCACTCAGATCTTTTCTCACAAAGGAAAAAAGCTTTCTTTTCTAATGTAAAAGGCGTAAAAGCTTTTCAAGATGGAAACAGAAGTTTTCCTTATGAGCCTACCTGTATTATTGTACCATGATATGTCCGAGCTCCCCGACAACAACGAGTAGTCGTCTTCTTATTGAAAAAATGTCATCGATGTGGCGCATGAAAATTTGTAGGATGGAAGACTATAAACTACTTAATATAAATTCCAAGTCTCCGACAGCTAGGTTGGTGCAAAATGGGTGGGTGACAGGGGTCAATTTACCGTCGTCGTACTCGTTCTTATAGTAATAAGCGGCCATATCCTTTTCAAAAATCCTTACAACTAAAGATTAAAAACTAGAAAAATCACACAATTTATCAACCAAAAGCAAAAATTTCCCCAACTGATTCAACCACAGTGCCCTGCAAAATCCAGTTAACTAAGTTCAGCTGAACTGAGCACAAAAACAAACTGTGAAACAGTTTTGACTTGAGCTAAAGCTCAAAATTACTGCTCAGGTTCAGCTGAGCGAAAGCTCAAATCGACACTGTGAAACCGGGCATTAAACTCTCAATTTTTTTAAATTTTCTTAATTAAATCACTAAAGCACTATTCACTGGTAATCCTATTGCAACAAAAACTGGTTAAATATATTATTTTATGACTTTTTACGGCAAACTAATGCAAAAATATTCCGAACTTTACATCACGGCGTATAAATCCAACAAAAGTGACAGATTCTGGGACTACGAGCAGCTGCGTTAGTGTTAGTGAGATAGGCAACTTCCAGGCCTGTACTTGAGAAGGTCTTGTTTGTACACATCTACATAGACAATAAAATCGGTACACGAAAAAATGCAAAACAGTCAATTTATCGTGTAAAGCCCGGGCCACACATATCCGCACCGCGTCCGCACCGCATGACGGCCGTGTGTTGGGCAACACACGGAGAGAAATTAAACAAGTAAAATTTGACGCGGTGCGGACACGGAGACGCGGAAAAGTGGGGACTGACTGGTAAGATTTCACTTGTTTACTTTTTCTCCGTGTGTTGTCCAACACACGGCCGTCATGCGGTGCGGACGCGGTGCGGATATGTGTGGCCCGGCCTTAATCCGTATAACATGCACAAACCGGTTTGTTAAGAGGCAAAGTGTTAAGCCGTGTAATTTGGCTCTATGGTTAACTATTATAAACTTTTGTCCATGGAGAATATACAAGGCGGAAAAACTCTTATGGGGAAAATGACAGGAAATGGATGGGTAGAAGAAACTGAACTTCTAGTTCATTTTTGGCCACAGATGTCACCTATGTCCGATGTACCCCACATGAAATTAATAAAAATTCATTGGAAAGATCAAAAATTGATTAATTACGAATAATCGCATTGATATAAATTGAATTTAGAAGCTGATAAACAGCTGTAAGCTGGTAAACGTAAAATATATTAGTAATAAACGAACTTTGCCGTGAACCAGATAAATACAATCGGCCATGTTTTTTGGGGTACATTTGACTGCAGCGCCACCAATAATCAAACGAAAATTTACAGCACGGAGTTTTATCTCCTTGTATAACCTCTATGCTTTTGTCGTTCAAAAACTCCGTGGTTAACTACAACATAACTACGAGCATAACTTTTTGGCGTTCAAAAATTCCCGTAGATGGCGTAGTTAAATTTTAACCAAGCTCGGGAGCCATGGAGCGCTTCAAAAACTTTACTATTGTAAACCATTGTTCACTATGGTAAAATTTTGTCGTTCAAAAACTCCGCGGTTAACTACAACATAACCACGTTAAGAAAAATAAAAAAAAAATGACAAGAACGATGCATCGTTTGATAAATAGGTGTGAATTTCGAAAAAAACGTATGTTTCTAAAGGCAACTTCTTAATTTGATACTATTCAAAATTTATATGCTTGTTTCTCAAGTTCGGTTAAAAGACTATTATTTTGAAAAAGAAGACACTAAAAAGCTTAGTAAGACTAGTAGTGTAAGTAGCATAGACGCGTTAAAACGATTAGTCGTCAATTAGATGGGTGTCTACGAGGCGTTTGTAGAACTCGTTCAGGTAGGGAACCCCTCCCGAGTAAAAATAATTTAGTTGGTTAATTTTCTTACTAGCACGTACGCGATCCCTGCTAACGAGCATAGCGAACAAATAGAGACTAAACACTAAGCACTAACCATGGGTCAATTCAAAAAGTCAACACAAATTTAAGTGTTGCAGCAGTGCACGGTATAGAGAAACAAGGTAATGTAACAGAGACTGACAGCTTCGAATATCGTAGAAATTTCGGGCCGAGTGACGTCAGCACTAATGCAGAAACAACAACACAACTCCGATTTTATATGGGAAGAGCGTGCCAAGTGACGTCAGCACTCAAATGACATTTCTCCATTACATTACCTTGTTTCTGTATACCGTGCAGCAGTGTTTCTGTCATGTTACCACAACATTATCGTAACACTGTTTAGGCAGTGTTGCACGCGTGATTACTTTTACGAAATTTTTAATGACATTTCGCTTTATTTTATTTAAAAGTGGAGAAACATTTTTTTACATGGAGGAGTTTTATATTGCAATTAATATTTTTGATGGATACAGCAATTTAAAATTTTCTTTAAGTTTGTTCCACAAAGCACTTTTCTTCTGACGGCCGTTTTGAAATGCCTCTTCGTACTTTACGCGAATATTTATCACAGATTTGCACTCTGCATGGCTCCAAATAATTTCACTACAATAAATAATATAAAAAAATGTATAAAATAATACAAAAAAAATTATAAAATTAACATTCCAGTCAGTGCAATCGTCGAATGCAGTTGTAGCTTTGTGTTGTGGCTTTCGTCGGTGATTTATTTTGATTTGTTTTGATAGTGTTTTTTGGTTGTTTTATTTTCGTTTGATACGGGTTTATTTCCGGTTTTTTGTAGTGCTGTTTAACTGTTTATTAGCGTTTTCCTAATAATAAGATTTTTATTTGCGGTTTTGTGGTGGTGATTCATCCTTTCTTTTTTTTCTTTTGTATTGTGGTGCTTCATGTCAAAGTTCCTCTCTTGGAAGTACTTGAAATCGTAATTGTAGTACTAGAAGGAGTTGACGAAGTGTCGTGTGCAGTAAGTGGAAATGTCAATATTTGTCTCCTGTGAAGTGTAGTTGTTACATATTTCGCACTGTTTTGCTAGCAATTTGTGAGTTGAACATTATAATAATAATACGTTGATTTTCGGTTTTTTTTTCTTATGTCAATCGGTAACTTAATTAATTTCCTCTGACACAATAATTTCTTCCGTATTCTTTAAATTTCACCTAAACGTATGCAAGATATTTAAATCTAAAATTTCAAGTACGGGTTCTCAATCTGGGTATACTTTTATATTTTAACTTGCGAATCCGTCAAGTTGTTGTGTTCTCACTGTCACTTGTTAATAATTTCTTTTTCTCATGGCGTCTCACCAGTCTTGCAAATTATGCCTTTCGGAGATTGTCCGAGAATCGATTTCTTGTGATGGTGTTTGCGGTGGCGTGTTTCACCTCACTTGCCTTAACGCAGGAGCCAGTTCCAACTCTTCGACCCCTAGAGGGTCAACTTGTAGGGAGTGTTCGGATATTAAGCCCTGCCATGTCCTCAGACTAGTGAAGGACATCTCTAATGCTTTTCTCGACGGTCAAGAAATAGTCCTGGGCCGCCTCAACTCTTTCCTCGGTAACACTTCGCATCTTCAGATGTTGGCTGACGACATTCAATCTATCAACGTCCGACTCGACTCTTTGTCTGACACCCTAGATCTTGTTGCGACTAACTCGGGCTCCTTGTTGGGCAAATTCCAGGAAATCTCTTCCCGGGTTGCAACGGCCTTAGACTCAATTGACGACATACAATCGTTAATCTTAAATCCTGTCGCCACTTCTTCCTGCACTTCTACCTCCTCGGCTTCTCTTCATCCTGTATTGGATGACATTAAAAGGAGTACGAAGCGTGTTCGAGCTGATTTGGAATCGCTGTCTTCAGCTGTGGTCCAAAATCATAACGCCCTGAGCTCTCTGGCTTCGAAATTCGAAGGCGCCTTCAATAGCAATAAATCCCCCTCTGTTGGCGCCCTGCAGGTAGGGGTGCAGCCTTCTTCTTCAACTAGCCCCACTGCTGCTCCTCCTTTGGTTAATGTCATCCTCAATCAGGATGCCATTAACCCAACCACGCCAGGTTATAAGGCGCGTCCTAAAAGTCGTGAAAATAAAAGTAAAAATAAAAATAAACATAAAAATAGTCGTAATCGTCAAGCCATTGGCAATGGTGTCAGCTTGAGCTCCTCGACCCGTGTTCCATCGACTGAGCTGGCCTCAAAGCCGGTCTCGGTATCACCCTCCTCGCCACTACTAGTGGACGGTCCCTTGGTCATGGAAGTTCCAGGGGTCATGGAAGTTCCAGGGATTGAGTCGACCTCTATGCCTGTCTTGGTAGCAACCCCTCTGCTTCCTATAGTGGATAGCCCAACCGTTAACGAAGTTTCAGTTCCATTTGAACCTTGCACCCCTCTGGTTACGGTACCGAGGCCTCTAAATATTTTCATCTCGAGATTCTCTCCGGATACTAAGACGGAGTCTATCTGTGAATACTTGAGGACTAAATCTATAGATCCCGGAACAATTCATTGCAGAAAAGTTAGCAAGGCTTCCAAGCCAGTTGCATCTTTTATTTTGTCTGCACCGCCAGTCACTGCCGAGATTCTCTTAGACCCTGGTTTCTGGCCTGCTGGGGCCCTCACCAAGCGTTTCGTCCCGCGTACCCGTAATCGAGCTCATCACGTAAACGCTTCAACTTCAACTTTAGGTGTTCCTCAGTTATCAAAAAACTCGAGACGCTTTCCCTCTACTACCAGAATGTAAGGGGGACCAGATCAAAAACCAAAGACATCCTTCTGGCGTCGATGGCTAGTGGTTTCGATGTCATAGCGTTTACTGAAACCTGGCTCCATGAGGGCATTCTGAATGCTGAACTCTTTGACTCCTCCTACCAAGTCTTTCGGAGGGACCGTCACACTGACTCGGAAACTCGTGGGGGTGGCGTACTTCTTGCTTGTAGAAGCCACCTTAATTGTAACCCCATTTCGTTTCCTACCTTCTCTAACCACCTTGACGTCGAGCTTGTTGCTCTTAAAATTTGTATTTCTAAAACTAACCTCTTCCTGCTGTGCTGCTATATCCCTCCAGATATGTTAAGCACACTTGACGATGAGGGTATTAACCTCTATGATATTCTCATCTCTTGTGTTGATCATATCCAATGTATGATGAACACCGGCGATGAGCTACTGCTTTTAGGCGATTTCAACTTACCCAATATTCAGTGGGTATATGTCGAAGATGACGATAACTACCTCCCTGAAGGGAACCTTAATCTTAAGGAATCCTGTTTTCTCAATTCCCTTTTCTCATTCGGCTTGAATCAAATGAGTGGGGTGACTAATGTGTTGGGGAGGCAGTTAGATCTTGTATTTTTTACGGACCCAGTCAACATGACTGTTGAACCCAGTCCAATAGTCATGTCGTCTGTCGACAATTACCATCCTCCTCTTTTGCTCAATTATTGCTTCAATTCTGAGAATAATCCTTGTCCGGAGGTGGTATCCCATGCCTTTAACTTCAAAAAGGCCAATTTTAATGAGCTGTTATCTAAGCTTGCCTTGATTAATTTCAACAGCTTACTTTCTGCTAATGAGTTGGATGACGACGTGGCACGATTTTATGGCGTACTATACGAAGCCCTGGTTTCTTGTGTACCTTATGAGCCTCAAAAATTACCTAGTTCATCTCCACCTTGGTTCAATAATGAGCTCAAGCATTTGAAAAATCAGAAGAATAGACTGGAAAACCTATTTAAAGAGAAAGGACACTCCGAGTCTCAATTTATTTTTAAATTGCTATAACCGATTTCGCTCACTCTCTTCTGCTCTGTATCGAGAATATCTTAGCTGCATGAGCAATAAAGTGTTTACTGATCCTAGAAATTTCTTTAAATTCGTCAACTCGAAGAAAAAGGTTGATAATTACCTTAATGTCATGCAGCACACGAACTGGTCTAGTAGTGAGTCGCCTGCGATTTGCAACATGTTTGCCTCATTCTTTCGCCAATCTTTCTCACCTTCTGACTTTCAGCCTAATGTTAATAATTTTCGTCACATATTTACCAACCGTGAGGCTAATATTTTATCTCTCAATTAATAGTGCTGATATTGTGAAACATATTAACGAACTCCCATTTGACTTCACCTCCGGCCCCGATGGTATTCCTCCTGCTGTCCTTAAGTCCTGTGCAGAGGTTCTTCAGTCTCCTCTGAAAACCCTCTTCCAAAAATCCCTTGATAAAGGGTACTTCCCTACTCTTTGGAAAAATTCGTTCATAATCCCTATTCACAAGAGTGGCAGCAAGAACGAAATATCGAATTACAGACCAGTTGCGAAGTTGTCTGTCATTCCGAAACTCTTTGAATCGATTATCTATTCCGCAATCGCGCCTATCTGCAGGAGGTTGGTATCAACGAACCAACATGGCTTTCTTGCAGCTCGTTCCACTACCACAAATCTTCTTGAGTTCACTTCTCATACTGTCGAGGGCTTCGTTTCCGGTTGCCAGACTGATTGTGTTTACACTGATTTTAGTAAGGCATTTGACAAGCTCTCCCACTCCATTATACTTCTTAAATTAAAGATGTTAGGCTTTCCAAGAGCCCTTCTAGCATGGTTCCAGTCTTACTTAGCTGACAGGACCTACCAAGTTATTTTTCGGGGATCCAAATCAGTAACCATTGAAGCGTCATCCGGTGTTCCTCAAGGAAGTCATCTCGGTCCCCTGCTCTTTATTCTATCAATTGATGACATTGTTTCCTTGCTAAGACACTGTAGAATCTTGATTTACGCTGATGACATCAAATTGTATCGTCACATAGAGTATCGAGGATTGCAAACTTTTGCAAGCTGACCTTGACACCTTTTACTCTTGGTGTGTGAACAACAACCTGGTTCTCAATATTAGTAAATGTGAAACCATGACTTTTGGGAGAAGTCGTAGTCCTATAATTTTTAACTACACCTTTTCTAGCGAGAGTGTACCTCGTGTTAATTTTGTAAAAGATCTCGGGATTAGATTTGATAGTAAGCTCGATTTCTCTGCTCACATTAACTATATTGCTTCCAAAGGTAGTTTAGTCCTGGGTTTTATAAAAAGGTGGTCTAAAGAATTCAATAACCCCTTGATTACTAAACACCTTTATATCTCTCTTGTCAGACCTTTACTCGAGTATGGGTCCCAGGTTTGGTCTCCTCACTACTCTTCGCACGTTGGAAGAATTGAGTTGGTTCAAAGGAGGTTCGTTCGATTCGCACTGAATCATCTTCCTTGGGATGACCCATTAGTTCTTCCACCATATGAATCCCGGCTTAAGTTACTCAACTTAAGCTCTCTTTGCAGGCGTCGTGAGGTTGCCGATGTTGTATTTGTTCATCAGCTCCTTAATGGAAAGGTTGACTCAGGTTTTCTGAGTCGCCGTGCGTCGTTTAGAGAGAGTGGATACAATTTGAGAGGGCCACCTCTCTTACACACCAACTCCTCTAACACGAATTACGGCAGATTCGAGCCTGTTAATCGCATGTTCATTAATGTGAATAGAAATATTGATGTTTTTAGCGTGAGCATTAGTAAGGACGTCCTTAAAAGGAGTCTTTTCAATCTCACGTGACTGATTTTTCTTGCATGCTTCTTTGTGTATTGCATTTCTTACTGTTTTAAGTTATATGTTTTTAACATTTTTTTGTGTTGCATGTCTTAGCTGAGCCACTGTGCAGTGGTAAATGTGACCGCGTTTGTGTGCAGGGACTGGACCGGCTCAGTACCGGAGTGCCGGGGAGGGTCGAGAAGGAGCCTGCATTTTCGATCGCATGCTCGTTATGTGGTGTTTTCTCTTCTTATACCTTTTTTGGTGCTTTCGGCCGGTTCGGTCCCTGCACATAGGCGTGGCCCGTTTCTCAGCCCAGCTCTACTCTATTAACAATTCCTTTCACTGTTATCCGTTCTGATTATAGGGGTTATGTTCTGCAGTATAAACAAATATGTTGCGACATTACACGAATGTTACGACAACACTGCCTACCTTGTTGACTAAATGAATATCATACTTTTTCGTGTTGACTTTTTGAACACATGACAAGTTTTTATGTTGCAATGTTTCTGCAGTGTTGACTTTTTGAATTGACCCCATGTTGCTTGACCTACGCAATCGAACGAGAACCTTTTTACGGAGTATGCTATTGGCACCCTTTATAGTCACCAAGATAGTTGCCCCTTTTCTTCTTCCTCTACAATTTTTTAAAGCAATACAGGCGATTTCGTGCATCCCTATGGCGGTAGCGTGGATCTCAGTGACGGGAGCGTGGATCGCTGTGGCGGGAGTACGCGTGCTAGTTTTGTTCCCGAGTAAAAATAAAACTCGCCCGCCACAGGCATGCACGCGCCCGCCACAGGGATGCACGAAATCGCCTGTATTGCTTTAAAAATTTGTAGAGGACGAAGAAAACCCTAGTAAAAATGTGCCGTTCGATATGCGTGCTAGCTGTGGCGCCGTGCGTGCTAGTGCGTACCTGATGCAGGCTAGCTGCGGGCTAGTTTTTATTTTTACTTGGGTTGACACTCTGCGTGCGTACCAGCTGAATGCTAGGTGCGCCCTAGTAAAAATGTGCCGTGCTAGCTGTGGCGCCGTGCGTGCTGATGCGTACCTGATGCAGGCTAGCTGCGGGCGAGTTTTATTTTTACTCGGGGTATCGAAACATACAGCAGAATTACGAAATAAAATTACTGAGTTAAATTTAATTTGTTCCATAGTAATCTAGTGTGATATTTCAGAACAATAAATATACTATATAGCCCAAATGTCTGCTGCAATTGTTATTTTAAATTCCACAAAAGGTTTTTTGATAGATTTACGATCAGAGCAAAATATCAGGAAGTTACTTAAAAAGCCAAGCAAATTGCTACCAAGTTAGAAGTGCCTTGTGTATTTTCCGCTTCTTCGTCCTTGCGATCCAGACAAAAAAATCTTTTTTCATATGATCAGCTGATGGGGCGCAATATAGCATAATACACCGGGCGCAAAAAAACCACGCGCCGCCCTAGTCCTAGCACCTGCTTAAGAATTATGGTTGTTCTCATCTTATTCATAATGGTGCATTCACTTGGGTTGGAAATATCTATCATTATTAAAATATTCAGTATTCTGCGTGAAGTATAAAATGAAACTACAAGGACCAAATTTTCACTGGATTTAGAAATATTGGATACTCCACAGAAGTCTCACAATGTGATAAGCATGAAAAAAAACTATTGTTTTGTCACTTTAAATATCTCCTTTTAAGTATCAGAAATCTCATTACTATTATTAATTCAGCAGGAAAAAAACATGTAACTTAAAAAAAGTATATCCAAAAGAAATATTTGTATTACACACATGAAATTCCTTCTTCCAATTAAAAAGCACTCAGAAAAAAGGGGCCAACGTTTATCAATGCCAAAGAGGATCACTAGTTAATTTTCTAGGTGAAAATTATGCTACGGCACGGCAAATGGCAATTTTATTTTATTTTCTTTTTCAAAATTTGAAAAAAAAACTTTATTTCTGAAAACTTTTTCCTTTTCGTCCTCAAATTCAAAAGCTATTTTTGGGAACTTTTTTGTGTCATCTTCTTCAAATTTAAAAACTTTCTTGGAAACATTCTATTTTCTTCTTCAAAATTTGAAAACTAACTCAATTTCTGGGAACTTCTTCCTTTCAGTATTCAAAATTGAAAACTCACTCAATTTCTAGGAACTTCTTCCTTTCGATCTTCAAAATTGAAAACTCACTCAATTTCTAGGAACTTCTTCCTTTCGGTCTTTAAAATTGAAAACTCCCTCAATTTCTGGGAACTTCTTCCTTTCGGTCTTCAAAATTGAAAACTCACTCAATTTCTGGGAACTTCTTTCTTTCGGTCTTCAAAATTGAAAACTCACTCAATTTCTGGGAACTTCTTCCTTTCGGTCTTCAAAATTGAAAACTGACTAAACTCTCATATTTGTTTCCAACGCTTATTGTTTTTCTATTTTCGACGCCTGCTTGCGTTCCAAATTTTGAATTAATTTTTTCCGGGAAGTGATTTCATTAGCAACTTCAGAAATTTCCGCGAGAGGGGGAATAATAAAGCGGGAGAAATAACCGACCGTTACAACACTGAGTAATGTGTGGCCTTCATCGGGCCGTAACTGCCGACCTGGCCTGAAAGGCCGCGGTCTGCCGGCGGCCTGTATGGGAATGGGGCCTTAAAGTTGCTTTGTGAAAAGTTTTTATTGCACAAATAAAATTATCATGGAGACTATACAACAGGGGTGGCCAACCCGCGGCCCTTCGGGGGAAATTGTGCGGCCCGCGAGATTCAACAAGATTTAACGAAATATTTTGTAGGTATGTACTAAGAAGGTTTCAACATGTGAAAAAGAAAAAAAAGTGCCAGCTATGAGCAATGATTAAAATTCACAACCTGCCATAGAGAATTAGCTCTAGGGGTGCACCGGATGAACGGGTTGATGGATAAAAATCCAAGCAATTGCTTTTCTCGGCAGTGTTGCCAACCCCATCCTGGAGTAAAACTACATACATGCTTAAACAAAACTGTAGAAAACTGTAAATGTTAATTAAAAGACGGTAAATCTACCGTTTTTTCTTATATTGTATTATTTAATGGTAATAATAAATAAAACAGATAATGGGGAAGTAGTCCAGTCAAATGGTACTTTCGCTGAACATTTTATGAAAACAGCAATTTTTTTTGTAATGTGTAGGGGGTTGGTTGGGAGTATAAAACCAAGTTTTCGGGATCCGGAGGCGTGACGTTCGGCCGCCAACTTGTTTTGACTGGTAAAAATAGTTTTCCTTATTTCTCGGAACCCTGAGTGCTATAGAATTTTTGTACAGATATTTTTTTTAGATAATCAAATTATCTACAACTTTCGTAAATAATGTTTTGCCTTAATATTAATAATAAAAAAGATATGGACGAAAAATGACAAAAATTTTTGGCGGTGATGAAATCATACATATTTTTTTTGAATTTCTTAAGATAGGCATTGTGCGCATCGAACTCGAACTCGAACCAATTTTTAATTTCTGATTTTGTGTGCAAAGCACCTCTTATTGTGGTCGTAGTAAATTTATTTCTAAGTTTCGTTTTCATAACATTAATGCTCGAAAACAAGTGTTTTACCGTAGCGGCAGCCACAGAAGCTTTTTGGTCAAATTCGATAATAGTGGAAATTGTACAGATCCATCGCCTTTATTAGCTGCGTTCCATTGGGCAATATTTGCTACTCCGGAGTACTCCCGGGTATACTCAACTACCCCTGCTCTTGCTTTGGGGTATTCCACTCCTATTAGAAACGCATAAAATTTCCGCCAGGTTTACAAGCTTTAACTATTTAAAAATAGATGGCCTTTTGTTTTTTAAGGTTAAGTAAACTGTCGATTAATTATTTTAAAGTGTTTTTTTAAAGTAAATCTACAAAAACGGTAAATATAGTATACAGTAAGATATAAAATTTCCTTTTATTCAAAGAAAAATAATTATTTCAAATTTCTTTTAAGGGCAATAAATTAATTTGAGGTTATGTTTTACTCGTATTTTCTTCTGATATGAATAATCGTGTTCCATTGGCCATGTACTCCGGAGTACTCCGGATTAGAAAATTTTTGCCAATGGAACGCAGCTATTAATTGAGAAACATATGGCCTACTACGAGATAGATGGCGCTAAATAAAAAACTGTAGATTTGCAGGCCTAAACTAAAAACTGAGAAGATTTCCAAAAAACTGTAAATCTAAAGTTAAAACTGTAGAGTTGGCTACACTGTTTCTCGGTAACAATTTAATATAAAGACCGCTTCCGCAACAAAAATTGAGTGTCATGGATGTCGCAGAGAAAACAAGCATATTTACAAGCAGGCACACTTCTTTGGTCAACATCGAACTAGTGTTTTATGAGTGCAGGATTCTTTTTCTTCTGCTCCTTTAATACCGCATGGGACATAGGACGGAAACAGTTGCCCTTCTTGTTGTGGCCTCTTTTGGTAGAGTTCTCCTCCACGTTGTTCTTGGTCTTCCAACTCGACGGGTTCCTTGCGAATTACATTCAGGTGTGGCTATTCCATTTCCTTTGCATGATTAGGTCATCAATCGTTTCTTGGCCGGCGCGGCGCAATAGTTCTTCATTTGTAATTCTATCTTGACAGCGGATTTTTAGGATGAAAACTTGTAGGCGCCTTGTGATGAATGTAAAAAACCCTTTTCAGGCATCAGATTCAAAACTTGATTTTTATATTATAAAAGAAAAATTTTGTAATTTCAGATGTGTGAGACAAAAATTTGTGAAACTTGGTTAAATTTTCAACTGCCAATCGTTTCTTTTGGAAAATGGAATTTACGAAAAATGAATATCCCGCCAACTTGTCTGACGAAAACCTTACATTTCGCCTAGTTTCTTAAAAATGCCCATACCTCGTCTATTGCCTATTTTAACTCACATTATCAACTCCTGCCTCACACTAACAAAGTTTCCCTCGACCTGGAAGCACGCTTTAATCATACCCATTCCAAAGGCGCTCTTCTCCAACCAGCCCCTCCGATATTCGGCCTATCAGTACTCCTCCATTTCTGACAAAGGTCCTTGAAAAGTTGATAGCTACTCAAATAGTTGCGTATTGTGAACGTCTCAAATTTATTAATATATGGCAATCTGGCTTTGTCAAACATCACAGCTGCACAACTGCTCTTCTTAAAGTCATGACAGATATTTGTAATTCCCTTGATAAATATAACGCTTGCTGTCTATTGCTGCTTGACTTCTCAAAAGCTTTCGATAGCGTCAATCACGCCGTGCTTTTGCGAAAACTGGCCTCACAAGTACATTTCTCTCTTTCCGCTCTTAAAATTTTGCAAAGTTTCTTATCTAACAGGTCTCAAAAGGTTAAACTAGGTGGCTAAAGTTCCTCAAGTGCCCTGCTCTACACTGGCGTCTCCAAGGCTCCATTTTTGGGTTACTATTCCGTATTTTTATTAACGATGTTCTAAGAATCATATGTATGACAAACTATGTGCAGCTTTACTTCCTGTGGAGAAGATTGCTGTTGACTTGTGTCATGTATCCTACTGGTCGACATTAAATTTACTGCAACTAAATCCTAGGGTATTTTTAACTCTCTCAATCTGCTACTGTTCGTCCTGACTTTTCTGCTATCGCGTTAAACTCCGCTCCTCTTGTTTGCGTTAATAAAGCAAGAAATCTTATACCCAGGACAGACAGCGCTCTTAATGTACATTTGCTAAATCGACTAATGTGCATTAAAAAATAAGGCGATCGACACTATCTGCATGAGCTCTTTGATGAACATATGTTTTTTGACAGTGAAAACTTTGAATTTTTAAAAACTCAATAAACATAGCAGTACAGAACAACAAGACAAAATACGCAATACGCAAAGAAGTATATATAAAACATTTTATTTTAAAAATTTTCGCATTAAGGAGACAAAAAATGTATAATATTAAACATAAACATTAAACATCTGAATGGTTCGCCATCTATGAGAAAATGAAAAACTAAGAGAACCGCTGTAACGAACTCGATTAACTCGCTAATCATCAAAATATTTTGATGATTTAGCTTGATGTTAATCATCAAAAAATTGAGTATTAACTAACAACTCAGGGCGACACACACTGCAGTTGACAATGATTAGCGTTAATTGAGAATTGAAGAGCGCTGTCTGTCCTGGGTATTAGGGTGGTACTGAATAGCAGCATGACCTGCTACGATTAAATTAGTTTCATTGTAAGCAAAACCTACGGACTCCGGTCTAAACTTTGTTACCATTGTGCCTTGCTGAAAAGGCCTGAATTTGCTTAAATCCTTACTACTACCTCTTCTAATACATGGCCTTTCCATCTATTACCCCGTTTATGACTAGGTTCAACCTAGGTTCAACCCAGTTTGAACCCAGTCATAAACGCGGATCGAGTTGAAACTGGGTCCACTCAACCCAACTCAGCTCTCCTACCTCGGTCGAGTTGATATTTCGCCTCATAAACGCGCGTTGAGTTGAAATTGGGTTGAAATGACATTTGTTTTGTTTGTTTACCATCCGTGAAGTCTGCCTTCGGCGTTAGTTTGTGTTCGGTGTTTTTGTAGCGCGTTAATTATTTTATATTAACTGTATATGTAAAAATAGTGGAAATTTAATTTTTACAATGGCTAAAAGAAATGTTTGGGATCATCAGGAAACAAAAACTATACTAGAAATAATGCAGAAACAAAATTCCCTTCATCATTTTGATGGAAAACTGTATAGGAAGTCAGAAATATAGAAAAAGAATTAACAAAAAGATGTTATGTTTTGAAGTCAGTTCAACTCGATTTCAACTCAAAGTGAACTCAACTCGGAATCATATACGGTGGTCGAAATTTCAACTCAACCTCGAATCATTTTTTCAACCTAATCATAAACGGGGTATATCGCTCTCTCGATTCTTTTTGCGCCCATAAACTTGAAGTAGCGTTTAACGATTGTGTACGTTTTGTTTATTTACGCCGTTTTGACCACAATTCACCTTACTCGAACTCCGTTTTGGGCTGCTCTCTAAGTGACTTTCGTGAGTATAGGCCTGCGACTGTTTCACGATATTCTACACGAGCGCAAGCCTGCATACCTCAACCAGTTTGTGCAGTTTTCGCAATCCCTCAGAAATAATAATTTAATAATTCAGCGTTTCCGCACGTTAATTTAGCTCAGGGTTCTTCCTATAACCTGAACCAAATGTGACGTGCCGTACCGTAACCGTACGTACCCTAACGTATTTATCCGGTTCATGGGCAAGTTCGTTTATTACTAATTTATATTACTAAAATATTTTATATTTACGAAAAACCAGCTTCTAAATTAAATTTTTATCAATGCGATTATTCGTAATTAATC
Source organism: Thereva nobilitata (assembly GCA_963855945.1). Lineage (NCBI taxonomy): Eukaryota > Metazoa > Arthropoda > Insecta > Diptera > Therevidae > Thereva > Thereva nobilitata. The sequence continues at coordinate 82,482,667 of OY979695.1, forward strand.
AATTTTTGATGTTTCCAATGAATTTTTTTGGCAATGCCTGAGTTTTTTATATTGGAAACAGTTACAAAATAAACGTAATAATTATGTATATGTTACACTTTTTCACTTTGTTTACGTCGTTTGACATTTTCAGAAAGTCTAAAGTGTTTATACCGTAACTTCCAGGCAGTACCACATGTTTGGTTACGCCAAAAAGCAGATCCACTTTGGCAGGTTGCGCCGAAAATTCTTGTCGTATATGCCGCTTCCAAGATGCCAAGCAACACCAAAGTGTCCGCGGCATAAACCCGGCCAATGTATTCTTACTCTAAATCAATCAATACTTGATCTGATATTAGCTGTTTTCGATTTGCCACATTTATCTGATATTCATCACATTTGGGGTTTATTTTGGTTAGCATGTCAGCCACCATTTCGTCAGTACTCTTATATTGGATTTGGAATCGGCCTGAAGCAATTTTTTCCTTGACGAAAGGATAACGAATATCAATATGTTTGGTGCGGGGATGATATGAGTCACAGCTTGCCAAAGTGATGGCGCTCTGATTATCACAAAATAGGTTGATAGGAAAAGACTTCCTTCCTGACCAAAACTCTTCTTCCAATCAAGCCAAGCCACAATCCTTCCTGTATTGCAAAAGCCAAGGACATGTAATTCTCAGTTGAAGACAAAGCGACAGATTGCGGTTTCTTACAACTCCAACTTATGGTAGCACCTTGAAATAAAAACACATAAGCCGAGATAGATTTTCTATCAAAATCAGTTGGCCAGTCCGCGTCACAATAGCCAGTGATTTCGCCCCTGATGTCTTTGGTAAATGTCAGTTTATAGTTTGCTGTTCCTTTGAGATACATATCTCAATATTCTTTTTACTGCTGACCAATGCTGTAATTCTGGTTTGTTGTATCTGCTAACTTGGTTCACAGCGTAGAATATGTCAGGTCTTATACCTTGCGCTAAATATAATAGACTTCCAACCGCTTCTTGATATGGTATGTTTGTCAGTATTTAATCAGCTTCATTTGAGCAATTCAATTTGACGTTCGGGTCACAAGGAGATTTTGCAATCTTACAGTCGGTCATACCAAAATTCTTTAAAATCTTGTTTGTCTCTTGAGATTTTGAAGCCTATACAATGCTTTGCTGTACCTAAATCCTTAATGTCGAACTTTGATTTCAGTCCATCCTTGGTTGATTTTGCCGTTTTTCATCGCTGTAAAATATCAACACTGTCATACACTGTCAGGAATAACATGTTTTGTTCATTTCTTGTCTCATAATATACACACGGGTCCATCCTTGATTGAATTAATCCAATTTATGCTAGAACTGCATTATTCCACTGTCTACTAGCTTGTTTCAGACCATATATTGACTTTATCAATTTAAATACTCTTTGATCATGTTCATATATGTAATTCCGGCTGATGCATTTAAATCTCCTCTTCAATGTCACCCTGCAGAAAAGCCGTCACGACGTCCATTTGATCTATTTTTAAGCCATGCTTCACAGCCATGCCTATTAGATATCTTAAAGAGGTGTATCGCACAACAGGTGCATACACTTCTATGTAGTCCATGCCCTTTCTCTGCTCATATCCTTTGATGACTAGCCGAGCTTTATATCTAGTTACATTTCCATCCTCGTCATGTTTAGTTTTAAAAACCCACTTACATGGCATAGCCTCTTTATTTTTAGGCAAAGCGACCAAAGTCCACGTATCATTTTTTAATAGAGATTGATATTCTTCATCCATGGCTTTTATCCATTCTTTGCGCTTTGGACTTGACATAGCATCTTTAACAGTTTTAGGATCATCATTAAAAGCAACCGCACTATAACATAGATAGCTACCTTCAGGCTTCTTTGGTCCTTTATTTCTTGGTCTCAAGGTAATACTCGTGGGTTCTGGAATTGTGACATCCCTGTCTGTTATGTACTCTTCATCATTGTCATCATTAATGCTCAAATTGGACAACTGTGTGAACTCTTTCAGTATCTTCTATATTCTTTACTTTATCTTCGTCTTTTCTACCATCTTCAAGAAATGTAACATCTCTACTTCTTACTATTTTCATTGTCTTCATGTCAATGAATCTATAGCCTTTGGTATCAGAACAATATCCAATCAGCTTGCGTGAATGCGTGATTTCATGTCCCACTTCTTTCTTGTATTTTTTGATACATGAACCATTGTATCACATCCAAATATCTTCATGTGTTGCAGGTTGGGTTTGATACCAGTCCATACTTGCTCCGGAGTTAAGTCCTTTAACACTCTAGTAGGTGAGCGATTAATTACGTATGCCGCTGTAGATATTGCTTCCGCCCATAATTTCCTCTGTAAATAGCATTAAATAGCAGGCATTTAGCTCGTTCAACAAGAGTGCGGTTCATGCGTTCCGCAAGACCGTTTTGCTCTGGATAAAATGGCCTGTTTCACACGGGACGACGACCAACCAACAGAAATCGTACGATATTCATTTTTTTAGAGAAGACGGTGAGAGGGGTGAGAAAGTTGGGTGGGAAAATCTTCCCTCCCCATCGTCCTCTCTCACCCTCTTCTCTAAAAAAAATGAATATCGTACGATTTCTGTTGGTTGGGCGTCGTCCCGTGTGAAACAGGCCTATGGATTCGTTGTTTGATGTATAATACCCATTTGCTTTAGAAAATAAGAAAATTCACGATTGACATATTCCGTGCCATTATCTGTACGTAAGGTTTTGATTTTACAATTTAGTTGATTTTCCACCATATTTTTAAATTCCTTAAATTTCTCTATAATGTCAAGTTTGCTATTCAAAAAATATACAAATACCTTACGAGAGAAATCATCTGTGAAAGTAATGAAGTATTTGGCACCTCCCAATGACGTGGTCTCCATAGGTCCACACAGATCGGAATGAATTACCTGAAGTAAAGATGTAGCTCTGGAACCATTCTTATTAAGGAAGGGGGCTTTTCGTTTCATAATTGTCATAAAAGGCGCGTTTCATTTTCATTGGAGTACGTACGCCAGCGTAGTTGGGCGCACATCGGAGTAGATGCTGCCACAGCTGAATGTGCGCTAAACTACTCCGGAGTGCGTACTCCAATGAAAATGAAACGCGCCTAAAATACACTTTTTAATTTTTTTTTATGAAAAGACTATTATATTTATCGAATTGATTCCTTTTGGGCATTTTTATAAAACATATTAAGAATATAAAAATAATTTTTTTTGCATTTTTAGTACATCTTGGCCACTGCAGAGAGCATCTTCCAAAAAATACTTTTTAAACTGTTCCACAGTTTCTGGGCTTCCTGTAACAGATAGAGTAAAAATTCCAACGGGATTTTATTCATAAGACTAAATACTAGTAACTAAACCTAAAAAAAGTTTAATTTTTAATATGTTTTTCATTTCACAAACATTTTTCTAAAAATCCAAAAAAATCCATATTTTTGAAGGCAAACTACCCCTGTATAAAAAATAGGGGTGTGTAACATAATATTTTTGAAGGTTTAGTTACTAGTATTTTTTATAACGAATCGAATGGTTTTTGGATTATTGAAATCCGATAAGTAGTTTTCGCGAAAAGTGTGGAGCCAAGTCAAAAAACGTAGTTTTGAGAAAAACACGTTTTAAGTTTTTGTAACATAATTTTTGCATATAAAACGCCGTACCGTGCCGTTACAAATATAGGTAATAACTTTTTTCCCTATATGAATTTCTTAAAACGGTTTTAGGACAGTATTTCTGTGACATTAAGGAACACTTTTATGTAAAAAAAATCGAATATTTTGGACTTTTTGAAACGAAAAGTCCCCTTAAAAGGTAACCTGGTTTGCTTTCCTTCTATGCAAGAAGTGCACGTGATCTTTTCCTTCTTCGGTGACAACCTTACATCTTCTGCACACAAGGGCAACTTATTCACTGCTGAAAAAATCAGATGACCTAATCGTTAATGCCATAAGAAGGCATCATCTTCTTTTAAATGAGAAAGCACAGCAAATTCATTATATCGAGTAACTAATTTGTACATGTTACTATTTGTTGATCTTGCTGCAATTATTTTTTTATTTTTCTTGTCCTTTATATTGCATCCAAAAGTATAAAATTCAATTTTGTAATTATTTTTTATAGTTTGACTTACTGATACCAGGTTGATAGTACGCACGGGTGGTGGATATTCATTATAGAGCCAATCACGGCGCCTTGTCATGTGCATTGATGCTCCAGAATCGACGTACCAGAAGCTCTCCTCTGTTGATTCTCCAGCTGGGAATGCAGCTACATAACCGTTATTGCCATTATTTTCGTTCTGTTTTCCTTTGAAGTAACAATTCGCACTGATGTGACCATATTTGTTACATTTAAAGCACCTCGGACCCTTACTATGGTTCTGTTTGTTTTGTTTTTACAATTGTATGTAGTTTTACGATTGTTTGTAGGCTCGCTATAGAATGCTGAAGAATCGGATGCTTTAACCTCTACTTTTGTCTTTACCAAATCAGCAGATATTCGCACACCGTAGCTCTCTCAAGCCATAATCATGGGTCTGTATATTTCTGGTAGGCCGGCAAGTAATAGGGTGCCTAACCATTCATCACCCACATCAAATCGTATGGCTCTCAACTTGTGTTTGTTGACATTACTTTATTTACCTATTCTTCCACGTTACCACAACCGTCTAGCGTTGTTGTAATACAATCTTTTAGAAAACCCACCTTTCTCGTTAATCCATTGTCTTCAAAAGCCTTTTGAAGATTCGTCCAAACTTCTTTTGCCGAGGTAGCCTCCTGTATATGAATAAAATTAATCGGGTCTACCATCAAAATGATTTTTGACTTCGCTTTTAAATCCTTCCTTTTTTCTACAGGCTCCTCAGTGCCGTCAGGTTTTACATTTGGCTGCACACAGTTTCACAAGTCCTCGTGTTCCAAATATGTTTTCACTGCAAAGTTCCAAGTAGAATAATTGTCTCGACCTGTTAGTTTACCCACAAGTGCCATTTGGCTATTATTTGCCATTGCTAAAATATTTTTCTTAAAGTCGTTTCTTGGCAACACGAGGTAATTTGAGGTTAGTTTTTTCAACTGCGATTACTGTTTTACTGATCGTATTATTAATAAACTTTAACTAAGTTCTAGAACAGTCTGGGCCCATAACCTGATGGTTTAAAGTTAATTAAACAAAAGAAAGAAAGCACTGTTTAATTATTTAATTATTATTTAATATAAATTATACACAATTTTTTTCAAGTTTATGCTTCAAATTCGATTGTATGCGTATTGTCCGGCAAAAATAAATTATTTTCACCCCTTAAGGGGTTCAAACTACCCCCACAATTTGAAAAATCAACTTTAAAAAAAAAATTTCTGCTTTTTGCTTGAAATTGGGTTCCATAGGTTTTATCAGACAAAAATTAAATATTTTCAACCCTTAAGGGGGTAAAACTACCCCTAGATTAAAGTTGAATTGTTTTACCTGTTTTTCGCTTGGAATTGGGTTGCATTAGGGATGTTCATGCAAAATATACATCGATGTTTTATTCGATGTGATAAATCGAAACGTTGCATAGATGTTTTACGATGCATTGTATAAAAACATCGTCGATGCATCGAAAAAAAAATCGACGTATTATATTGGTTAAATATACAGGAGCAGACATTAGAAAAATGAGGCAATCAAAAGTTTTCAATTCAATTTATTTTTGAAATTACAAATCCCAATATTCTCTAAACTTTGCATAATCCAGGGTCTCCACTAGACATTTTTCATGTCAAGACAGATTTTATGTCTACAAATACCTTGTTTATGCGCAAGACGGTTTTAAGCTTAAAATCGGCTTAAGACGAATTGCCTGCATAAACAGATTCGGATTCTCTCTCAGACAATTGAAAATTTACGTCCTATATTATGCATTAACATAACTTTAATCACTAACCGGAATAGAGTGAGATTATTCTTTTAATGTCAGACCAAAATCAGCCATTTTGAGAACTCCTCACACATCCACACAATAATTCGTCTTAAGCTGAAATAAATTAAGCTTGAGACGAATTTCGACTTAAGCTTGTTTATAGGGAGCCGGATTCTGTCTTAAGCCGAAATTCGACTTACGCATAAACAAGGTAAAAATGTTCTGTGGAGACCCCTTATGTCTTAACATTTTTAATGGGCATATTCACACGCTGCCATAATTGTGGTGAGTAAAACCGGTTTTATTCAACTCCTAGCAACTCAGACGGGGCGTAAATGAGTGTAGTAAATTTGAATGCTATACAGGAACATTTAAATGTATTGCAGAAGAAATTTACTTGTTAGAGAAAAACAGAGCTAAAGAATGCAGATAGAAGTAACTTTTTATATGTGTGCTAGTTTTCACGCGTTTGGTTTTGCGTGAAAAATGTTTCGTTAAGTTCTTCCGCTCCCTTCCCTCTCTCATCTATAAAACCGGTTTTAGGCGCCATGAATGTGCACTGTGTGAATAGGCCCAGTGGCAATTGCCGAAATGTTTAGCCATTTATGTCTAGACATATGTTTGCACATTTTCAAAGTAAAATGGCGGACTTTAAACTTCGGAAGAAGGAAGTCCTGAAATTTGCAAATTTTCTCAAGAGCTATGAGTGTTTGTGGAATTTTAAAAGCCCACCTTATAAAAGAATAGCTTCTGTCATTTCTAATGCTTGTCATAATTTCAAAGCATTAATATTTTTATTTTTATTCATTGAACCTCTTCCTATGAAAGCTTTAAAAAAAATGAAATGTCATGACATTTTTAGCCCACACTAAAAAATCAATCTGGCAGCCAGACATAAATTTGACAGATGTCTTGACATAAAATATGGCCTGTGGAGACGCAGCCTAAATAAAATTTTATTGACCCGCTTTGATTGTATTCTGTTGCGTTGTTGATTTAAAACTTGTGAAGCTTTTGAAAATAGTCTTTCCGATGGTACTGAGCTGGCTACCAAAGTTAAATATTTATAGGCTAGTTTGTACAATTTTGGAAATTGTTGTTTGTATTCTGACCATACTTCTAACGGATTTTCATTAAGCCGACCAACCGGTGTCCTCAAGTAGATAGACAGCTCATCAGAAACACTTTCTTCGCTTCTATTTGATTTCCAATTTCGGTGAACTAGTTTATGATGATCGCTCCAAAGACTAAAATCATCCGACATTTTGTCCGACGAAATGTCTGAATCAGATTCTGTACGCTTTTCATTCAGGAGATCCTTCCTCATTATATCTTTAATTTTTTGAACAGCATTTGCACAAGCTATGGAGTCTTCAAAATGTAGTTTTTTGAACCGTGGGTCTAATAAGGTCGCGATAGCTAAACTTGAAACTTGTTCAATAGTGCCCATCCGTTTGCCGATTTCTTTCAGAAACAGTTTATGTACTTCCATCACTAACGGTTCATCAATCACAACCGTTCTGAGTTTTGACAGCATGCAGTGGACTAAAGGAATTACTTTACTGCTGGTACAATATTTATCGCCAGATATTTCTTTAGTTGCAGCTTCAAGTGGACGTAGTATGTTAAGAAGCGATGATGCTATGTTTCATTCTAAACCAGTCAATATGGGTGGTGCTGTTTTATGGCAAATTAATATTTCACTCACAGAATTTTTAAGCTCCAAAAATCTTTGGATCATATAGTATGTACTGTTCAAACGTGTTGGGACGTCTTGTATTAACTTTGTTTCAGCGCTGACTGACTTTCGCAATGAGTCGCTTACCACACAGCTTTGTTTAAAGAAGGTAACAATGGCCTTTATTTTCGACAGTATATTTTGCAACTCAGGAATTTTTAGAATATTTTGAGCAACTAAATTCAGCGTATGAGCGAAACAAGGGATGTGCTTCTTTTTTCCTAATGCTATTTCTACAGATTTTACCATATTCGCGGCATTATCGGTAACAATTGCAGAGACTTTGTGTGTGTCAATCCCCAAATCGTCGCAAGTTTTAATCAGCATTTGTGCTATATATTCCGATGTGTGTCTTTCAGCAAGTTGATAAACTCCTAATGTTACGGATTGGAACTCCGTGCCTAGACCAAAATGAGCCGTTACACCCAAAAAGCTGCGCATCTGCATGTCTGACCAAATATCACTAGTTAAAGTGAGATGTTCCACATGGGAAAGCTTTGATTTCAATAATGTTGACAAGGCATCGTACTTATCATCAAGCCACCGCGTCACGGTAGCTCTGCTGGGTATTTTATAATGAGGAGCAGTAACATAAAGCAGATGTTTAAAGCCTTGATTTTCTACCATGGAAAAAGGCTGATTGTCCTTGCATATCATGTACAAAATAGCATTGTTGATTTTTTTCGCTCTGTCACCAGTAGTAGAAGAATATGAGGAAATTTCTTCAAAAGAATGCTTTATTGATTTCTGAACGTTTTGCAGGTAAATCTGCATCATTGTCGATAAACAGATCTGCTGGAGGCGCTGGTGTGGCATTTGATGTAGATGGCTTTGAATTTATGGCACTGGTGCTGGCGCATTCAATAACTTCCTCCACTTCCTTTGTTGATGTACTTGGGCTTGATAGATCTGAATCAATTTTTTTTGCATTAGTTTGTATTAATTCTAAATTAACAGCTTTGTGAATGTTCTTTATGTGTCCCATTAGGTTGGTAGTGTTTCCTGCCGTTCGTATAATTTTTTTGGCATACTTTACACTTAGCATTTTTGTTGTCTATTTTTCCAAAATAATTCCAAACCTTACTTTTTTTTGGTGCCATAATGAAATAACTCTGAAATAAAAATTATGTTTGTCAAATTAAATACCTACATTATAATATCTACATACAAAACATTAGATACATAACCTAACCTACAAAGCAGGATTTCTAATATTATCAATCAATATAGACTCACCTACCTGTATTTCACGTTCGCAACAACTCGTCTAATAATAATTCACACTATAAATCGTAGCTATTACTTTTAACTTAACAAAACAAAAACATGCACGCGGTGAAATAAAGTGAAAACTTAGTGGCGTTGATTGCTTGTCATGGAGACTATTAATATTAATTCCGTACACGTCAGTCAAAAGTCCGATTACCACCACCATTTCTTCCGGCTTATGGCGACTACATATCCGGCTACTGAAACATTCGTTAATTTAAAATATAATGTTTTATTAAAAATATAATATTTTCTAATGAATAAATATGAAAAAGTTCTGTATTAAACATTCATTAGTTATTATTAAAAATAAATAGTTTAAAAAAACTAAAAAATAATCTTTTATTTTAAAATGAACCAAAAAGTAAATAAATAGTTTAAATTAAAATGAACCAAAAAGTAAAAAATAAAAAATAAATAGTTCAAAACAAATAATTTTAAAATAAACCATAAAGTAAAAAAGAATTTTGAATGTAAAATTTTTATTGCTGCAGCCACTTACGTAAAAAGCGTGGGCCGAAGTAAGTGGCTGCAGCAATAAAAACTTTACATTCAAAATTCTTTTTTACTTTATGGTTCATTTAAAAATTATTTGTTTTAAACTATTTATTTTTTATTTTTTACTTTTTGGTTCATTTTAATTTAAACTATTTATTTACTTTTTGGTTCATTTTAAAATAAGAGATTATTTTTTAGTTTTTTTAAACTATTTATTTTTTTTTATTTTCTACTTTTTAGTCTGTATGTCTTCCGCCATTTTGTAGTGGTCGCCTTATTAGATTTAAAATAACGTCACACAGCTTACTATAATCTACCTGTCATACTCTCTCATTTGATACCCATATCGTGGGCTTCAGTGGAACACAATTGCAAAATTCGGCCGCCTTCTTGATTTTTTTTGCAAAATGTTAAAACATTTAAAATTACTACAAATCGAACAACACGAACGTTAAGTAAACTCTCCAATTATTCCTATAAAATTTCGAGTCATTAGATTCAAAATGCTTTTATATGTAGTATGAACAAAATTACCTAAGTATAAGATCATTGAGAATGCTAAGGCTTTAGTAGTATGACATTAGAATAGACATTTACGTGCCTGTGCTGTTGATCGTTGAACCCTGAGGGCAGTACCCATGTCATGGTTTAGTGATATATGGGTCCGCCATATTGAATTTAGAGTGACGTCATTTTATTTTAGTTTTTCTTCTCAGCAACCCTTTCATTTGGTACCCATATGAAGATCTTAGATAAGAAAATTTTGTCTGCCATCTTGGGGCATCCGCCATATTGAATTTGAAATGATGCCACACAGCTAATTGTATTGTACCTGTCATGCCCTTTCATTTGATACGGATACCCATGTCGAGGGGTCGGGGAACACAATTGCAAAATTCGGCCGCCATCTTGGAACCGCCATCTTGATCTTATAAAAACACCACTAACTTGTACTGTCACCGAAGTTATACATGTTCGCCAAATTTCATTGAGTTTGGAACACAATTGCAAAATTCGGCCGCCATCTTGGAACCGCCATCTTGATCTTATAAAAACACCACTAACTTGTATTGAGCCTATTCACACAGTGCACATTCATGGCGAGTAAAACCGGTTTTATAGATGAGAGAGGGAAGGGAACGGAAGAACTTAACGAAACATTTTTCACCCAAAAGCAAACGCGTGAAAATTAACACACATATAAAAAGTTACTCCTATCTCTTGCTTTCTTTAGCTCTGTTTTTCTCTAACTAAATTTTATCTGCAATACATTTAAATGTTCCTGTATAGCATTCAAATTTACTATCCATAATTTACGCCCCGTGTGAGTTGCTAGGAGTTGAATAAAACCGGTTTTACTCACCACACTTATGGCATCGTGTGAATAGGCTCATTGTCACCGAAGTTATACATGTTCGCCAAATTTCATTGAGTTTGGAACACAATTGCAAAATTCGGCCGCCATCTTGGAAACGCCACCTTGATCTTATAAAAACACCACTAACTTGTATTGTCACCGAAGTTATACATGTTCGCCAAATTTCATTGAGTTTGGAACACGATTGCAAAATTCGGCCGCCATATTGGAACCGCCATCTTGATCTTATAAAAAACACCACTAACTTGTATTGTCACCGAAGTTATACATGTTCCCCAAATTTCATTGAGTTTGGAACGCAATTGCAAAATTCGGCCGCCATCTTGGAACCGCCATCTTGATCTTATAAAAACACCACTAACTTGTATTGTCACCGAAGTTATACATGTTCGCCAAATTTCATTGAGTTTGGAACACAATTGCAAAATTCGGCCGCCATCTTGGAACCGCCATCTTGATCTTATAAAAACACCACTAACTTATATTAAGTCTGTTCCAATAGAGAATGCGGGATCCCGCGGGACCAAGAAATCACCCAATTCCTGTTCCAATAGAATCTCATGCTCGGAAAAGCGGGGAAATTTTTACTTCCCCTCGACCAAGAAACCGCAGGAGATTTTTAGGTGGAGTGAAATCTTACGACGTTTTCAACATGTCAAAACAGCTGTTACTTGTCATGTCAAACCAAAATGATTGCGATGTGTTGAAAATAATTTCTTTGATTGGTGCCTTACTACAAGATTTTGAATAATTTCATAAATAATTTATTAATTTCAATAGTTTTATGTCATTATTTTGAAGACACAAGTGATTTTTAGGTTATGGTCTTCTTGATTTGCACGAAACATCCCAGAAAGCGTTCCTTCACTTTTCGGGATTTTGACTAATTTTCCCCCACCAATCAAGTAACTTTTCGCAGGCTACGACAGGACAGGTTTTCTATTGGAACAGACCTATTGTCACCGAAGTTATACACGCATGCCAATTTTCATTAAGATTGGTAAAGTCTAAGTATAAAAATTTTGCGTTGCAAGATTTGACGACAAACAGTGTAAGTTAAATAAAAGAAAAAAGAATATAAAAATACTGCAATATCCCGATTTTCATATCTGTGCCCAAAAAAAAATTCAAACAACACTTAACAAATCAATATTAAATGTCAGTATCAAATTAAAGACTTTTATGTTAATATTTTTCCATTTTGTTATCAGCCGTAGCCGTTATGTTTATAAAGTTCGCATAATTTGAACAAACGAATTGCCAAATATGATAAAATTATACTAACTTCATGTGGAAAAAGTGAGGTATATCAAGCTAGCTGGCCAAATAGTCGTGCCACACACGTGTCTAGGTATATAATTTGTCGCTGATTTGTCGCTAATTTGTTACGTCAAAAAAATATTGTCGGTCATCTCATTGTTTAGAAAATGATGAAAACGCTAGCTTGATATCAAGCTAGCTAGCCACACACTGTATCTTTCCAACTAAGCAAGATAACAAAAAGGCATTGGTGCAGTAATTTGTCGCTAATTTGTCGCTGAAAGGATCACGTAATACCGATTTTGTCGCCGGTTTTTAAAGGAGCCAGAAGGGGATTATTACCGAGCGGCGTATCAACGTGGCTGGCCTACGTGCGTTTCTTCCATTCCAAAGGAGATAACAAAAAGGCATTGGTGCAGTAATTTGTCGCTAATTTTTCGCTGAAAGGATCACGTAATACCGATTTTGTCGCCGGTTTTTTAAGGAGCCAGAAGGCGATTATTAACGATCGACGTATCAAGGTGGCTGGTCAACGTGCGTTTTTTCCATTCCAAAAGAGATAATCAAACAGGGTTTGCACCGTAATTTGTCACTAGTTTGTTGCTGGAAGAATAGCGTAATTTCCATTTTGTTGGTAGCGGTAGGAAGGTAAATGAACATCTATAAACAAACATCCACACACACCCAGACACAAATCTTTTTATTTTTATCCAAAACCCGTTTCTTTTTATAAAATTTTACGATCTTTAAGAATTTTTGACAAAAATAACTTGAAACAACGGTTTTGTGATACAACCCCCTTAACTTGACATAACTGGCGATGCAAACATATCCTTAAAAGATTACTTATTCGATTAATTAAAATAAATGCAGCCGATACAATTCAGTAAACAGAAAATATTAAATCTCGTATAGAAAAAATATATAGTTCAGCAAACAAACAAGCACGGCTACGATTTCTGGCCATCAAGATTAATACCGAATTGGGGGAATCAGCTTCATTTACCTTCCTACCGCTACCAACAAAAAGGAAATTACGCTATTCTTCCAGCAACAAACTAGCGACAAATTATGGCGCAAACCCTGTTTGGTTATCTCCTTTTGAATGGGAGAAACACACGTTGGCCAGCCACCTTGATAGGCCGATCGGTAATAATCGCTTTCCGGCTCCTTTAAAAACCGGCGACAAAATCGGTATTATGTGATCTTTTCAGCGACAAATTAGCGACAAATTACTGCACCAATGCCTTTTTGTTATCTCCTTTGGAATGGAAGAAACGCACGTTGGCCAGCCACCTTGATACGCCGCTCGGTAATAATCGCCTTCTGGCTCCTTAAAAACCGGTGACAAAATCGGTATTACGTGATCCTTTCAGCGACAAATTAGCGACAAATTACTGCACCAATGCCTTTTTGTTATGTCCTTTGGAATGGAAGAAACGCACGTTGGCCAGCCACCTTGAATCGCCGATCGGTAATAATCGCCTTCTGGCTCCTTAAAAACCGGCGACAAAATCAGTATTACTTGATCCTTTCAGCGACAAATTAGCGACAAATTACTGCACCAATGCCTTTTTGTTATATCCTTTGGAATGGGAGAAACGCACGTTGGCCAGCCACCTTGATACGTCGATCGTTAATATTCGCCTTCTGGCTCCTTAAAAAACCGGCGACAAAATCGGTATTACGTGATCCTTTCAGCGACAAATTAGCGACAAATTACTGCACCAATGCCTTTTTGTTATCTCCTTTGGAATGGAAGAAACGCACGTTGGCCAGCCACCTTAATAGGCCGATCGGTAATAATCGTCTTCTGGCTCCTTAAAAAACCGGCGACAAAATTGGCATTACGTGATCCTTTCAGCGACAAATTACTGCACCAATGCCTTTTTGTTATCTTGCTTAGTTGGAAAGATACAGTGTGTGGCTAGCTAGCTTGATATCAAGCTAGCGTTTTCATCATTTTCTAAACAACGAGATGAGCGACAAAATATTTTTTGACGTAACAAATTAGCGACAAATTATAAACCTAGACACGTGTGTGGCACGACTCTTTGGCCGGCCAGCTTGATATACCTGAAAAAGTGGCGGTAATCGGACAAAGGCGATGCCTGTGGCCAAAACTGAACTATTAGTTTGCAAAATTGATGTTGTCATTTTTCCCATAAGAGTGTTTATACTCCTTGTGTAGCCTCCATGATGCTTGCGTTCAATCGATGCATCGAATGAAATACATCGATGTATCGTTAAAAATTGAAAGTAACTGATACATCGGATTGATTCGATACATCGAATTGTAAACTTCGATGTTTTCGATGTATATCGAGCAACCCTAAGCTGCATAGGTATTAGATGTTTTCGATTTGCCACATTTATCTGATATTCATCACATATTCCTCACATGTCAAATCTCGTACTCACTTTTGCCTCACTTTTGTTCTGTCAAATTGTAACTGATTGCAAAAAGCAAATCGAACAGTCACTTATGTGATAAATAATAAAAATTTTATAAATTAATTTTCCATACACCGAGATCAAAGAAATTATCTCTTCAGAATACTTCCGCTGCTGAATATGAAATTATTACAAAATAAGATATTCAACCACAATAAATACATCAGTGCATAACTTCAAAATCACTTACTCAACTGTTTGGATGAAAAAATATTTTTATCACTTCACTTGGTTTTGTATCAGTTAGAAGCTGTCGCCATCTGTTGTAAAATAGGAACTGAACGGCCAAATCGAACAGCCATTTTCAGTGAAACTGAGGAAAATGTGAGGCATATCAGATAAATGTGGCAAATCGAAAACAGCCAAAAATTAATTATTTTCAACCCTTAAAGCCTAGTATGGAGTTCGAACGGAATTCCGTTCCCCATATAAAATACACGTAAAAAGATGCACGGAATTCCGTTCACCAAATTTTTCCGTGCCCTTTTTGTACGCAGTTCGAACGGAAAACTATTGGTAATATTTAGCTTGTGAAATTCTCTTACAGGTGGCTTGCAGGGAATTGGAGACTTTTTAATAACTTTTACTCAACTTACAGACCTTTGACTAAATTTGAACGTGCGGGTCGTCTGTGACGTCACTGTGAAATTAGTAGGCTAGTAAACGTGAATGAATTTATCCGATACTTGTTTACTATAACTGTCGCAACTGAAATTTACTTGTATTACAGTGTTTTTCATAGTGAGCTCTATCAAAGGCCATCAAGTCTTTAAGCAGTCAAATTATATGCAGCCTCCAATTAATTTATGGCGATGCTTCTCACTTTGTGAGTTAATGACTAATATGCGACATCATACCCAGGCGATTTTTTCAGCTTTAAATCTTTCCGAATAATTTCTTCGACTTCAGTCTCCGTAACTGGATGAATTTCGCCACTCCTTTGTGATGCTCCTGGCCAAGTTCTATCATTTGGTCCTTCATTCGGTTGAAATGTTTTTGCCATGTGCTCAGCAAATAGCTCTGCCTTCTCCAAATTGCCTTTTGCCCATCCACTATTTACTGATTTAAGAGGTGGATTATGCTGTATAGGACGTTTTAGGTATTTTGTTGATTTCCACAATGCATAATCCGTTGTTTTATCTGCGGTGAGTCCGCTTAAGTATTGGTTAATATTTTCATTTCTTAGCTCTCTTAATTGACTGCGTATAAGTGCAGTGAGTTGGTTTAGTTGCGATTTGAAGTAAGGGTACCTTGTTTGTTGCCATTTTTTTCTAATCTTTCTTTTATTAGATATTAAGTCCATAATGCGTTTTGGGTACATTAAACCAATGGCTTTCTTTTTAATAGGAGGAGTACTTTTCCAAGCTGCTGTTTGTATTTGTTTGGTAAAGGCGAGTGTTTCTTCATCGAGTTGGTCTTTGCTTAGCAGCTGTGGATGAGGATTCAATTCTTGCTCAAGCAATTCCCTAAAATTATCCCAATCTGTATTTTTGTGAGTGAGATACACGTTCTGTTTTTTAAAATTTGCGTTTTCATTAACGACCATATAGATTGGAGAATGATCCGAATTTAGATCGGTTCCTTCTTCTATTTGTACTAGGCTTCTGGATATTTGTTTTGTTATGAAGAAGTCGATGAGGTCAGGTAATTTATCCTTATCTGTAGGCCAATATGTTGGTTTGCCAGTTGAAACAAACTCACATCCTGTTTGTTGAGCTGCTTTAAGCAATTCACGACCTTTTGTTGTTATCAGACGGGATCCCCAATGCGTGTGTTTTGCGTTGAAATCACCGCCCATGATGAATCGGTTTCTGTGTTTTTTTAATAATTCCTCATATTGTTCAGAACTAATTTTATGTCTTGGTGGGCTATAGACAGCTGTGAATGAAAGTAGGTACTGTTCGGTTTTGATGCTTATTGTTGTTGCTTGAAATTCAGCTGTGCAAAACTTATCTTCTTCATAGTGTTCTATAGAGCTTTTGACGATTATCGCGCTTCCGCCCCTTGCATTGTTATGGGGATGGTTTGTGTAATATATATTGTAGTTTTTGAACTTAAGAAAAGATTGGTTTGTAAAGTGCGTTTCAGATATCAAGCACAAATCAATTTTTTCAATTTCTAACACTGCCTGTAATTCGTCTTTGTGTTTTAACAGGCCGTTTGCATTCCAGAGCATTATCTTTAGTGACTTAGCCATTGGTCTTATTTTGAGTAAGTTTATTTTCTTGCAGATGTTCTTCAACACTATCTAATCTTTTTTGAATTGAGGTAATAAGGCATTCTTGTTTTTCTAGCTTTTCTAGGATTTGGGTTAGTAATTGTTTGTCTCCAGTTTCTTTTTGTATGTTTGGCCTACATATATTTTTTGTTACTTCCGCATAGCTTAGCTTGTTTTCAGAACTATTGGGGTTTCCACTACCTGTATTATTGGAGTATATCGGTCGTGTGACGGTCGGTAAATTATTTTCCTTTGACTTTTTAATTCTTTCGTCATTTCTAATTTTTTGTAGTTCCTTTGCAACTAAACAACCCCGGTAACTAGCAGGATGTTGTTCGTTACAATTGCAGCATTTGGGTTCCTGTTCTTTGGGCTTGCTGCATTTAGTTGTACTATGATTGCCTGGCAATGGATTTTGTTGTGGCGTTAATTCTGGTGAAGACGAAATCTTTCTTTTCTTTTTGGGCCTACTTTTCTTTATTTCCCAATTTGTTTCTTTGGCTAGTTCTTCTTCGTCTGTCTGGAAATCTTCCATTTCTTTTTGGGTGTTTTTTGGTGAAGTTTCATTATTATTATGTTTTATTTCTTCCTTAAGCTTTACATTCTCTGCTTTCAGGGAGCATATTTCCTTTTGAAGCTGCGCACAAAGTAGCTCTAATTCATGGAGTCGTTCTTGCAACTGAACATTAGATCTCTCTGAACTGCTTCCATTTGGTTGGTTTTCGGTCTTTCCGTATCTCCGAGTGTTTGACAGGCCTCCACCACCTGGCGGAGGAGTTCGGTCAACCCCCATTTTTAATAAAAATGATGATAATTAAAATTAAAAATGTAGAATTTCTTTTACGATATTCACGAGTAGTTGGTAAGAAAAGCTTTGCATAAAGCTCTTGCCAAATCTGGTTGTTGTCAACACTAAGATTAATTGTGGGTTGTAAGCTTTGTGATTCAAAAGTTTGTTTTGACCTTTGTACTTTCTGCTGTCAATTCTGCTTCCGCTGCACCGCTAACGAGTAAATGAGACACTCACCAATAGAAGCCCAATGGCTATATAGATGCGAATCCTTCAATTTCCCCAGATGCCGCAGCAACAGAACTTTACTTTTATATTGTTTTTTAATTTTTATGTGCACTGAATAACTTGTAATTTAATAATTTATTTGTGAAAACACGGATGACGTTTCTTCCATTGGAAGGGTTACCAGCACCCCGGTTGGTAGTAGTGATATAAAATAAGTTAAGTTGAACATAAGTCCTATCTGTTAGCACCTAAGCAAACAGTTTTCTGAAATAAAGACAAAATTGAATTCTAACTGACACGTGTGTTTCCTTCATATTTCCCTTTTCCCTTAGTGTAAAATTTCATTTTGAACTAAACATTTTGGTGGTTCCATCCAGGAATACGTGTCAGCGAATTCAATTTGGTCAATTTCGTTCGTTTGGTATCGGTGTTCGGGTAGTCCTTAGAGTAACATATTCAAAATGACTACACTACAACAAATGTGTCAAGCACAAGAACGTTTGAAACTTCATCTATTCCAGTATATCGAAACTGCTAAAAAGACGGCACACACAAAACGAAATTTAGGATTCTACAAATCCAGAATCACCGGATTGAATGCAATATGGGAGAAATTTCAAAAAAACGACATAGCATTAGACGAATCATCAGTACAAGAGAAATCAGAACCAGCAATTGCGTACCTCAATAGTGATATATACGGTACCGCAGAAGCCAAATATTATGACTATCTCGGAGATTTAATGGAAGGTTTGGAAAAATGCTAATTAAAAAACACTCCAACTCCAGATACTCCAACTACAACACCACACGAAATACAACTGCCGAGAGTCAGTTTGCCAAAATACAATGGCGATTACGATTTGTGGCGATCATTTCATGATGTATTCGTTGAGTTGGTCCATAATAATTCAAACCTTGGTCCAGTATAAAAATTACATTATTTAAAGGAATGTGGTTGGAGAAGCTGAAAGCTTATTGCGACATGTTCCAATTACTAACGAAGATTACGCACCAGCATGGGAAAAATTGAAGAAGCGGTATGAAAATAAAAGAATGTTGGTAAATCACCAGCTAAAAACTTTTACAAACATACCGAAGCTGGCTACTGAAACCTCTAAGGGCATTGTAGCGTTGTCCAGATATTGCTCGACTCCTTCTAAAACACCAAAAGGGCACAACGCCACTAATAGGAATAATGTACTCCGTATTTGATTTTATTAATGTTTATTATATAATATGAGTGCAGGCGAGGAGGCAGGTGGCGACTTGATTTTTGTAGCACTGGTCACTGACTAACTCACTATTGGCCATTCGCCTAGGCTTGTTATCTTGTCCTTCCGGAACAATGATAACGAGACGGATATTAAACTTTGCTTTCAGCTAAATAATTGCTAAGGTACTTGTGTGTGGGAAGTAGCCACATGACTCCCCCTCTGTTAAAAAAAATTACATAATTTTCATTGACAATCCAATTATTTAAAACTACCTTATTGATTATGTTAGTTTATAAACTTAAAGTGCATGTATTAACTGTGTAATAATGATTATAATACATAATTCAATTTTTCAATTCTATCTTTGATTTATCTTAGGGACTAAATTCAATATAAGTATATTTCACATGATTTGACAGAAACATATAATCGAGATAAACGATTGCTACCTATTCTTACAATAACTTTAAGGTTTCAACTTTCATACAAGGTATTTAAGGCAATTGTACTTGAATTCAAATGTTAAAAGTCACCTTTTTTCTCCTATCCGATCTTGTTGAACGATCGGAAGTAATATTTGGGTTCAAAATAAAAGCCGGTTTTAATCTGTCAATGTTTACTTTCTCTCTTTTTCCATCTATGAGTATGACGAAATACTTTATAAATTTCTCAACTACTTGGTAAGGTCCTGTGTACGGTGGAGTTAAGCTATTCCTTAATATAGGATCACGCATAAAAACGTGTGTACAATGATTCATTTCTTGTGGCACAAATATGTGGTTTTGTTTTCGCGTTCGGGAATTATATGGCTTAATTCTACGTATAGATTCTTGGATCTGTTTAGCTAACGGCGCGGAAATTTGCATGTTTGTGTCATTTTCGTTCACCATCAGTTCCCCTGGTAAACGTAGCGTTTGTCCATAGAGTAGTTCAGCTGGGGATGTGTTCAGGTCTTCCATAAGGGCGGTACGAATACCTAAAAGAATCCATGGCAAACTATCGTACCATTTTTTAGGTTCGTCCGTGGCTCTAATAGCAGCCTTAAGGTGCCTATGAAATCTCTCTATGAAGCCATTAGATTGGGGGTGGTAGGTTGTGGTCCTTATTCTGTGAGAACCCAGTAAATTGGTAAGCTCTTTAAATAATGCGGACTCAAATTGTGTTCCTTGATCCGTGGTGAGCGTTCTGGGTACTCCATAGCGTGCGATCCAGGTGCGTAGGAAAGCATTTGAAATTGTGGTTGCATGCATGTTTCTTAGCGGTATGACCTCTGGCCAACGGGAGAAACGGTCTCTTAGGGTCAAAAGGTATGTGTATCCTTGGGATTGCGGTAAGGGACCTACTATGTCCATGTGGACGTGCTGGAATCTTGCGCTAGGTACCGCAAACTGTCCATATGGGGACTGTGTATGTTTATGTGTCTTGGCCTTTTGACACGAGATACAGGATTTTGTCCAATTGTTGCAATCCTGGTTCATCCTGGGCCAGAAGTATTTGGTTGTGATTAGTTTACGTGTTGCGCGGATGCCCGGATGAGATAACTGGTGGATCGAATTTAATATCATCCGGCGCATGGTTTCGGGTACGTATGGGCGATTCTTTCCTGTGGAAGTGTCACACCAAATTTCTACGTCTTCTGACGGAATGAATATTTTCTTTAGTAAAAATGAGGGTTTATTTGCAACTTTTTGTTTGGACAAAAGTTCTCCCAGCTCTCGATCTATCTCCTGTTGTTTGGCTAGCTCCTGGAGACTTAACTCCTCAGGAGGGTTTACCTCGTCTATGTGTGCTCTTGAAAGGGTGTCTGATACCGTGTTCAGGGGTCCTTTGATGTACCTTATGTCGTTGGTAAACTGAGCTATAAAACCGAGGTGATTAGTCTGCCGTGGGGATCTCTCCGATTTCCCGAAGATGGCTGTTGTTAACGGTTTGTGGTCTGTAAAGACAGTGAAAGACCTTCCCTCAAGGACATGTCGAAATTTTTTTATTGCCAAGTACATTGCAAGCAGTTCTCTATCAAAGGTAGAGTATTTTTTCTCTGCAGCCTGCAATCTCTTTGAGTGGAATGCTAGGGGTTTCCATTGACCGTGCTCGCGCTGCTGCAATACTGCTCCTATGGCATCATTGGAGACGTCTGTCCACAAACTGAGGTCAGCTTTTGGGTCTGGGTGACTTAATAGGGTCTGTTTGGCCAGACTTTCTTTAATTTTCGTGAAGACTTTTTCGTGTTCTTGCGTCCAAAGAAAGGCAGGTTTTCCCTTCTTGTTCGTATTAGTCCTCAATAAATCATAAAGAGGTGAAGCTAAGTTGGCCAAGTTTGGTATAAAGCGATGGTAAAAGTTTACCATCCCAAGGAAACGTTGTAGCTGCTTCGCACCTGTAGGTGTTGGAAAATCTCTTATTGCCAAAACCCGATCTTTTGAGGGTGAAATTCCATGGCATGAAATGTTATGCCCGAGGAAATCGATTTCTTTAATCCCGAAGATGCATTTGTGAGGATTGACTGTCATGCCATATTGCTGTAGACGGGTGAAAAGCAAGTGCAAATGTTGCTTGTGGTCTTCCGCCGTTTTGCTTCCGACCAGGATATCGTCGACGTACGCGAAGGTGAAATCAAGACTGTTGAGGACTTCGTTTATAAATCTTTGGAAGGTTTGAGCGGCGTTTTTAAGTCCGAATGGCATACGAGTGAACTCATACAGCCCGAACGGGGTTATGATTGCCGTCTTGAATATATCCTCGGGAGCAACAGGGATTTGATTGTATGCTCTCACCAGATCGATCTTGGAAAAGTATTGGCATCCTTGTAGGTTTATATTGCAGTCTTGCAAGTTAGGTAAGGGATATCGGTCGAAAATCGTGACTGCATTTAAACGACGGAAATCGCCGCAGGGTCTCCAATCGTTTTGGTCCTTCTTTGGAACCAAGTGTAGCGGTGAAGATACAGAGGACGAGGAGGGTCTACAAATGCCTAATTTGATCATGGCCTGGAATTCGTTTTTGGCGATTTGGAATTTCTCTGTGTTTAGTCTACGTGCTCTGGAACAGGGAAGTGATCCTTCTGTTATGATGCGATGCACGGTGTTGTGTCTTACCTCGCTGTTAAAGTTAGATGGAGTTTTTAAAATAGGAAACTGGTTTAGAATGGTTCCGAAAATGTCATGCAGGGTGAAAATTTTTGGCGACGAAAAATCAATGCGACGAGAAATTCCTTCTACCGACAGGCGAGTTGTTTTGTGTGTCAACTTTCTTCGACGGATGTTTACCGACAGGTTGTGTTTATAAAGAAAGTCCGCCCCTATTATCGCGTGATCTACTCCTGCAACAACAAAAATATGCTCGAAAGCATGACGTAAGTTTAAATTAATTGTGAGGTGTTGGAAACCGTAGGTGGTTATTGGTGAACCGTTTGCCGAAACTAGACGAAAATCAGATTTGACTTGGTGTTTCGGAAAAAGTTTCTTTGGTACTAAGGAGACTTCTGCCCCCGTGTCGATTAGGAATTGAGTGTTTAATGATTTCTCAAAAATGAAAAGACGGCGAGGGAAAAGGCTCCTATGGCATCATTGGAGACGTCTGTCCACAAACTGAGGTCAGCTTTTGGGTCTGGGTGACTTAATAGGGTCTGTTTGGCCAGACTTTCTTTAATTTTCGTGAAGACTTTTTCGTGTTCTTGCGTCCAAAGAAAGGCAGGTTTTCCCTTCTTGTTCGTATTAGTCCTCAATAAATCATAAAGAGGTGAAGCTAAGTTGGCCAAGTTTGGTATAAAGCGATGGTAAAAGTTTACCATCCCAAGGAAACGTTGTAGCTGCTTCGCACCTGTAGGTGTTGGAAAATCTCTTATTGCCAAAACCCGATCTTTTGAGGGTGAAATTCCATGGCATGAAATGTTATGCCCGAGGAAATCGATTTCTTTAATCCCGAAGATGCATTTGTGAGGATTGACTGTCATGCCATATTGCTGTAGACGGGTGAAAAGCAAGTGCAAATGTTGCTTGTGGTCTTCCGCCGTTTTGCTTCCGACCAGGATATCGTCGACGTACGCGAAGGTGAAATCAAGACCGTTGAGGACTTCGTTTATAAATCTTTGGAAGGTTTGAGCGGCGTTTTTAAGTCCGAATGGCATACGAGTGAACTCATACAGCCCGAACGGGGTTATGATTGCCGTCTTGAATATATCCTCGGGAGCAACAGGGATTTGATTGTATGCTCTCACCAGATCGATCTTGGAAAAGTATTGGCATCCTTGTAGGTTTATATTGCAGTCTTGCAAGTTAGGTAAGGGATATCGGTCGAAAATCGTGACTGCATTTAAACGACGGAAATCGCCGCAGGGTCTCCAATCGTTTTGGTCCTTCTTTGGAACCAAGTGTAGCGGTGAAGATACAGAGGACGAGGAGGGTCTACAAATGCCTAATTTGATCATGGCCTGGAATTCGTTTTTGGCGATTTGGAATTTCTCTGTGTTTAGTCTACGTGCTCTGGAACAGGGAAGTGATCCTTCTGTTATGATGCGATGCACGGTGTTGTGTCTTACCTCGCTGTTAAAGTTAGATGGAGTTTTTAAAATAGGAAACTGGTTTAGAATGGTTCCGAAAATGTCATGCAGGGTGAAAATTTTTGGCGACGAAAAATCAATGCGACGAGAAATTCCTTCTACCGACAGGCGAGTTGTTTTGTGTGTCAACTTTCTTCGACGGATGTTTACCGACAGGTTGTGTTTATAAAGAAAGTCCGCCCCTATTATCGCGTGATCTACTCCTGCAACAACAAAAATATGCTCGAAAGCATGACGTAAGTTTAAATTAATTGTGAGGTGTTGGAAACCGTAGGTGGTTATTGGTGAACCGTTTGCCGAAACTAGACGAAAATCAGATTTGACTTGGTGTTTCGGAAAAAGTTTCTTTGGTACTAAGGAGACTTCTGCCCCCGTGTCGATTAGGAATTGAGTGTTTAATGATTTCTCAAAAATGAAAAGACGGCGAGGGAAAAGGCCTATCTTCGGTGCCGTAGACGAAGTGGCTATTCCGGGTTTTTTGCTTCGCACGGGGTTACACATTTCCTAGCTTTTGATCCGAATTTTCTGTGGTAGTAACACAGTTTTCGTCCGCGTTTTGGCGAATTTTTCCTAGAAAGGGAGCTGGAGCGAGATCGCGAGAACCTATCTCGCTGATAATGTCTATCTTTCGACTGAGTTTTACTCATTTCTAATTTACGAATGCGTTCTGAAAGCGATTGTAGGGTACTATCAAAATGGTCATTTGATTCTGGCTGTTGAGAAGTTCTAACAATAGCGGAGACTTTGTGAGTGGAAATAGAATCGTGAATTTTGTCTGCTATGTCTAAAATTTTACCTTCAGCATGGGACTGTTCCATTGTGATGATACTGGCTTGTATAGTCGTTGGAAGCTTGTTAATCCAAAGTTTTTGGAGTAAAGTATTGCTCACTAGGCTATTGTTCCCGGCTAAAGCCTCCATTTGGCGATAAAGTTCCGACGGTTTCGCGTCTCCCAACTCAACCTTGTGCAATAGAGCGTCCAATCGTCGCTCTTCTGAATCGCTGCTGCGTGCTAGTATGGCGGATTTGAGTTTTTCGTATCTGTCCGATGGGGGAGGTTTTAAAAGAAGGTCTGCCACCAATTCCATTACCTCATTCGGCAGTGCAGCGACCAGGTGGTCGTATTTAGTACTCGAAGTCGTTATGCCTTTTACTCTAAATTGAGTTTCAACCTGGAGGAACCATAGGTCTGGCCTAGAATTCCAGAAGGTTGGTATTTTAAGCATGCTTACGCCTGTGGGCATAGTTTCTTTCACCTCGATTCCGCTACTCGATTCCCCTCTTTGTTCATCCGTTTCCAGTATATTGTTTAGTTCCGGCTCTTCCATTGAGAAAAATTAGTTGTCGTTAATTTATTGATATTGTCAAAAGCACGAAAAAGTGTTTTAAGATTTGATAATTGGCTAGGTTTGGAAGAATGGGTGGAGGAGAACTATACTAAATTCGTTGACTTGTATGTTGTTACTATTCCACTACATGGAAACAATAGCGACCAAAAATTGTTCTTAAATGTTGACTATCTGAATAAAGACTTTAAGTAAAACGTTCTTAATAAAACAAACCTAATACAGACGACCCTACTCGATTTGTTTATCTTCCTTATAATAGAATATCAAAATTTATATTTTACGAGTGCTCGCGAAGAAAACAAACAAAAACAAAACGAGATGGAAAAAGAAGAAAAGCCAAATATTCACATTAACGCAATTGTGTTGATAAACAACCGTATGAAAATTGATATGCACTAGTGAAGGAATAAAAAAAACTTTTTCTTTGTAACAAAATACGTTGGTTAAAATCATGGTATTTTATCTACTTGTATGAAAGCTGAAAATGTAAGGGTTAGTAGTTATTTTCTTAAAATATATATATATATATATATATCATATATCGACTTATACAATTGTATGAAAGCTGAAAATGAAAGTGTTAGTATCTAAATAATCATTTGCTATATTATGCGGACCATTGTATCTCTAATTATTTTATTTGTTTATGTATTACTTTACTTATATTAGCATTAAAATGAAAACCAAAAAAAAATGTTTATCAAAAATTCAAGAAAGAGAAAAATTTTTTTTTGTTTTTTAAAACTCTATGTATGTATCACTTATTTGTTATTAATGTTCTTGAGAATATGTACCTTAAATTTCCTATTTATCTTAATTTACGAAATGCTAGTTGAATTCCTCTTTTTTTATATGTCGTAACATATGCATAGTTGTATGTGCACTATATGTAAAATCGTAATTAACGTGTCTGTTGATTTTATCGGATGTGCGAATTGATCTGCGTTGTCTCCTTAAACGGTGGTTAATTATTTTCCTATTATGTGCTCCCTTTTCCAGTTGGTTGCGTTTTTGTTTAACCTCTTACAAATAAAGCGATGACTTTGCACTTTTATTAAAATTTAAGACTTTTTTTTTTACCAAAAAGAAAACAAAAATGTTGTTAATAATAGTTTGATTTTTAGACTTATCTTAGATCCTTTCGTTGGAAATTGCTTGATTTAATGTGGAAAATATAGATATTTTCTCGATTTTTCCTGATGCGTTCTTCACGTGTGCCACTTGAATACAGGAACCTCCTTCCGTTAGATATAGCCTCACTTTAGAATAATTAGGACAAAAGCTGCTCTGCTCCTGTTATTTCACTTTTTATACTTCAAAAATTACGGATTTGACTCTCACGTGGATTACACTTTTTAGATTAGAGGTTACCAATTCAGACTGCTTGCTAGAAATCAAGATCACCATTTACTTTATCGCATGTCTAGCGGTGTGCGACACTGACTCACTCGATGCTTTGTGTCTTGTACCGCCTTTACCCCTTCGGTATTTGTCCCTTCGATATGCCCGCCGATTTAGCATGAAATTCGTAGTTTTTATTAGCGATGAATGCTTATTTGATTTATTTTTATGTTTCTGTGTTAAAACGTGTTGCGATAAGATTATAGACTTTCGGGGTCACCATTGTAGCGTTGTCCAGATATTGCTCGACTCCTTCTAAAACACCAAAAGGGCACAACGCCACTAATAGGAATAATGTACTCCGTATTTGATTTTATTAATGTTTATAATATAATATGAGTGCAGGCGAGGAGGCAGGTGGCGACTTGAATTTTGTAGCACTGGTCACTGACTAACTCACTATTGGCCATTCGCCTAGGCTTGTTATCTTGTCCTTCCGGAACAATGATAACGAGACGGATATTAAACTTTGCTTTCAGCTAAATAATTGCTAAGGTACTTGTGTGTGGGAAGTAGCCACAGGCATGAAGGAATTAATAGATACACCATCCGAAGGTTTGCAACAGCTGAAGAGCTTAGATGTTGATACTGCGTCTTGGGATGCCATTCTAATTTATTTATTAGTACAGAAGCTTCCTTTCACAACACTACGATTATGGGAAGAAGAGCAAGGAGCAGATCAAACTTTGCCAAGTTTTTCACAATTCAGCAAGTTCTTGACAATAAGATTACGGGTATTAGAATCAATTGCTGATGCAATTGTTCCACGGACCTCAACAACAGTCAAGCCAACAACCGCAAAAAGGGTCACACATACGTATCATGCAGTGAAGCAAAACTGTTGTCCGGCTTGCCATCAAAAGCACTACATTCGAGCATGTACCAAGTATCAACAAATGAATAGTGATGTCAGACGTAAGGTCATACTATTAGCTGGACGTTGTTTGAATTGTTTGTCCAACAGCCACATGGCAAAGGAATGGACTAGCAAATATACATGTCGCAAATGCAAACAGCGTCATCATACTACCTTACACGACGACTCCTGACAAGAGAAGCAGGGATCAACAGGATGCAAGGAAAAACATTTTCGAGAAGGAGAGACCATACCAAACCAATCTCCAACAAATTCTCAATCCCAATCAGCCGACAGCGCTGACGGAGTAACCACAATCCAAAACTTTCTAACCATGAAAAATCACCATGCATTGTTGTCAACAGCACTGCTAACGTTTCGCACTAATCATGGCACGGAAAAGGTATTGCGGTGTCTAATAGACAATGGCTCCGAATCTTCATTTATCACAAAGGCTGCATGCAAGCAGTTAGGAGCTACAGGAACTAATACAACTGTAGCAATAACAGGTATAAACACCAATCCATTAGCTACTGCTCACCAACAAGTTAGGCTCACGTTAAAACCAAACAACTCTAACACGGTGTCGGTGACGTATAATTTCTTGATACTCAACAGTATCGCTGATCTTCTACCAACAAAGGTAGTTCGCAAGGAGGAATGGAATCACCTCAACAACTTGCCACTAGCAGATCCAACATTCTGGAAACCAGGAAGGATCGACGCACTCCTGGGAGCACGAATTTACGCACACATCCTAAAGAATGGCATTCGAAAGGGACCAATTACCGCCCCAACCGCCGTAAATACCATATTTGGATGGATAATAGTAGGACCCACCACAGATACCTTCATAGACGAAGTCTCAGCATTCACGGTCACAACACTAGATTTACATGATCAATTAAAACGTTTTTGGGAAATCGAAGAACCTCCCGCAAAACAAATCCTAACCGAGGACGACAAACTGTGCCAGCAGATCTTCGAGACCACTCACACCCGTAAACAAAATGGAAAATACCAAGTCAACCTTCTATTTAAGAACAACAAGGCTCCTGCTTTAGGATTATCTAGACCACAAGCACTCAAACGTTTCACATCGCTGCAACGGCAGTTCTCTAAGAAACCAGAATTCGAAAAGGAATACAGAAAGTGCTTAGACGAATATATCGAACTTGGGCACAGGGAAAAATTAGACCCCCCAACAGATAAAGAAGAACATTCCTATATCCCTCATCAAGCAGTCTTCAAGGAGAGTACCACGACTAAATTGAGAGTCGTGTTCGATGCATCCGCCAAAACTACAAATGGCACATCGCTCAACGAGCACTTGTTGACTGGACCTACTCTTCAACCCAAGCTGTTTGCGACACTACTCAACTGGAGAAAATATAAGGTCGCTATGAATGCAGACATTGAGAAAATGTACCGCATGATTGACATCCACCCAAAGGATCAAACATTTCAAAGGATTATATGGCAAAATCCGAAAACATTACAACTTCAAGATTACAAGTTGAAAACGGTGACTTTTGGCACGGCAAGTGCTCCATATTTAGCAATACGTACGCTGCAACAACTAGCAGTGGACGAAAGGGAAACTTGGCCGTTAGCTTCTAAAGCACTACACAATAACTTTTACGTCGACGATTTGTTAACCGGAGCTGACAATACCGACGATGCAAAACAATTACAAATGGAATTGATAAACATCACACGATCAGGTGGTTTTAACCTACGGAAATGGGCTAGCAATGATCAGACATTATTAGACCATCTCCCTCCAGAACATCGTGAACTGAAGAATATACTAACATTCAACACAGACGAAGCAGTGAAAACCCTCGGGATACGATGGCACCCTGGACCGGATCACTTCACCTTTGCTATCATCCCAATGCGAGAGCATAACATTGCAACTAAACGCAACATTCTCTCCGACATCGCATCCTTGTATGACCCCTTAGGCTGGCTGTCTCCTGTTATCATTACTGCCAAGATATTAATGCAAGTATTATGGATAACCGGCTGCTCATGGGATCAACAAGTGTCCACCCAAGTAGAAAGGGAGTGGATGACATTCAAACACGAGTTAATTAATTTAAACAAGGTAAACATTCCAATATGGATCAAATACAGCGCCAATGCAAGGGCACAACTTCATGGTTTTTGTGACGCTTCAGCAAGAGCATATGCTGCAGTTCTTTACCCACGAGTGGAGGAGGATAATGGACAAATCTCGTCAATGCTATTAACGTCCAAAACAAAGGTGGCTCCTACCAAGCCAACAACAATTCCCAGGCTAGAATTAAATGGAGCTGTGATTTTGGCCCGATTGCTAAAAGGCACGATTGAAGACATGCAACTACAGCACATCCCTACATTCGCATGGACAGATTCAATGATAGCACTCCAATGGGTGAAGGAACATCCGTCCAGATGGAAGACATACGTGGCCAATCGCGTCGTCGAGATTCAAGATGTCATACGATACGACCAATGGAGACATATTTCAACAGAAGACAATCCTGCCGACGTAGCATCCAGAGGTGTCTCAGCTACACATTTGGTTAGCAATCAACTATGGTGGCATGGCCCCAGTTGGCTGACCAAATCACAGGATCAATGGCCTCAATGCCAAGAAATAAAAGAAAATACAGATCTGGCAGCGAAACAACCAATCGTCACAAGTTTCCTCACACAACTTGAGGACAATATTCTATTTCGTTATTCATCAATAACACGGCTCATATATATTGTAGCCATGCTTAAACGTTTTAAGCACAATTGTGCAAACCCCAAGGATAAACAAGTAAACCGTCTCTCCGCCATAGAATGGAAAGAGGCTGAAAACACAATTTTGCGGCTCACACAAGAAATGGCTTTTCCAGAAGAATACACCAACTTACTAAAAGGGAAACCTCTGTCACAAGGCAGCCGTCTATTAAAACTTACGCCCTTCCTGCACAATGACCAATTGATACGCGTGGGAGGCAGACTAAGTAATGCCACAATACCATACGAGGTGAAACATCCTATCATTTTACCCCAAGACCATACGCTCACACACTTACTCATAGACAAGATCCACCTAGAGACATTACATGGCGGACCTTCATTGGTTTTAAGTACGAGTCGTCAGAGGTTTTGGATTTTAAATGCACGAAGATGTATCACCAGCAGGATTCATAAATGTATGGTATGTGCTAAACAACGGGGAGAAACTATGACGAAGTTAATGGGGCAGCTACCTATTCCAAGAGTCAACATTAGTAAACCATTCACTAATGTTGGCATTGATTACGCTGGACCAATCACCATTAAGACGTCATCAATTAGAAATGCAAAACTACAAAAAGCTTACATTTGTGTCATAGTCTGTCTGACAACCAAGGCTATCCATATCGAGCTGGTCTCAGACCTATCATCAACAGCATTTATCGCAGCCCTTAAAGGATTCATAGCTAGACGAGGACTGTGTGCAAACATATATTCAGACTATGGCTCAAATTTTGTCGGAGCTAAATCTATATTAGACAGGGAATTTCGACAAGTACTTAAGGAATCCAACCTAGAAGCGGAACGATATTTTACGCCCAAACAGGTATCATGGTACTTCAATCCTCCAGCGGCACCTCACTTTGGTGGATTATGGGAGGCAAGCGTGAAATCCATCAAATATCACATATATAGGACAGTTAAAAACTCAATATGTACGTTTGAGGAGTATGCCACATTGCTGACACAAATAGAAGCATGTTTGAACTCCCGACCACTATGTTGGATCCCAGCCAGTTCCGGCAATTAAAGGTTTGCCAGTTGAATCTACACCACAGCAGAGCAGCATCAGCAATGATGACGCGAAGCTTCGGTGAGTTGAAGCTGGATATTGCTCTCATACAGGAACCCTGGATCTACAAGGGTAAGATTAGGGGACTATCTGGGAGCTTTGACACTCTGTACGTTCCCAATGCGAATGAAAGAGTGAGGACGTGTGTGCTGGTGAAACACGGAGTGCAGGTGGTCTTACTGCCGCACTTGTGTACACCAGATCTCACAGCAGTACGCGTAGGTACTGGAAGTGGGGCTTTCATTCTAGCCTCAGCCTACCTTCCGTACGATTCGCCAGATCCTCCGCCCACCAGGGAGCTGGAAACTCTGGTTATTACCTGTGGCGAAAAAGGCACAGGGTTAATAGTTGGTTGCGACGCAAACGCACACAACACGGTGTGGGGAAGCACCAACGACAACCACAGAGGAGAGGCTTTGCTCGAATTTGTGGGATGCAACAATCTGGTTATTGCAAATAGAGGGGCAGACCCAACCTTCGTTGATGCTAGACGAAGGGAAGTCATAGATATAACTCTATGCAGCAACCGGATGCTGACAAGACTGACCAACTGGGAGGTGATGGATCGGGCGACTATGTCAGATCACAGAGCCATCTCTTTTGAAATAGCGTACGGAACCCCGGGCAGGGGAGACGGAACTAGAACCACGAGAATTCCCCGCAACACGGACAGGTCTAGATACACTGAAATGTTGCGCACGAATCTCGGGGAGAGCGTGCCAAGAGTACCGAAAACCACAAGAGAAGCAGAGTCTCAGTTGCATATCCTGCAGACAGCGATAGAGAACGCTTTTCGAGTGGCGTGCCCTCTTACGTCAGTGGATGACCATGATCCCACACCCTGGTGGTGTAGGGAACTGGAGAAACTGAAGAAAGAGGTCAGAAGGGCTTTCAACCAAGCGATGAGGTGCAATGACCCGGTTGCCTGGGAGAATTATAAAGCCAAGAAAAGAGAAATGAAGCAAACTCTGCGACGACGAAAAAGGGAGTCGTGGAGGGACTTCTGCTCGAGCATGGAGAGCATATCTGAGGCCAGCAGACTTCAGAAAATGATCTCCAGGGACCCGGTCTCCAAAGTCGGACTCGTTCGTGACTCGTCGGGAAGGATGGCGGAGACGCTGGAGGAAACCAACAAGATCCTGATGGAAGTTCACTTTCCTGGCAGCTACGTCTCGGGTAAATCTTGGGTTATTCGTAACAGAATGACTACAAGGATGAACCGAGAGGAGGCTAACGGGTTGGTGACAGAGGAAGGGGTGAGACGTGCAATAGACACATTCTCTCCCTTCAAGACATCGGTTCGTGACAGAATATTCCCTGCGCTGCTCCAATGGGGCAAAGAAATCATTGCACCCAGGCTTAGGGGAATATTCGTTACCTGTCTAGCAACAGGATACATTCCGGCGGTGTGGAGGGAAACCAAAGTGGTATTTCTCCCTAAGCCAGGTAAGAAGGACTACACCGAGGCGAAGTCCTCCAGGCCGGTCAGCCTAACATCCTTTCTGTTGAAAACAATGGAAAGAGTGGTGGCAGACCACCTTGAGAGTACTATGCTAAGGAGGCACCCTTTAAGTAGAAGCCAGCACGCTTACCAGGCTGGCAGATCTACAGAAACGGCACTTCACCAATTGGTGCGAGTAGCCGAGGGGGAACTGTATACCGGAGGCATAGCGATGGCCGTAATTATGGACATCGAAGGTGCCTTCGACAAGATACAGTTCAGCAAACTTAAAGATGCTCTGGTGAGGCGCGAGGTCAGCCCCATGATTGTAAGGTGGGTGGACAGCATGCTGAAAAACAGAGCAGTAAGGATTCAGACAGGAGACTCGCGGCTTCGAGGGAGGGTCAGCAAGGGATGCCCACAGGGCGGGGTCTTATCACCCCTCCTGTGGAACATCACTGTGGACACTCTGCTCAGGCGGATAGAGGAAATGGGCGTGCATACCATTGGCTATGCAGATGATGTAGCGATTGTGGCACGCGGCAAGTTTATGAGCACTACTGCAGATATCATGAGGAATGCACTCCAAGTGGTTGAGCAGTGGTGTACGGAACAAGGCCTCACCATAAACGCCAACAAGACAGACGCTATAATCTTCACTAGGAAGATTAAAGATCTGGATTTTCAGCCCCTTATGCTTTTTGGATCGGAGATCAAGGTGTCTGGGAAGGTCAAGTATCTGGGTGTATACTTGGATTCACGACTAACCTGGAAATACCACGTTGAGGAGAAGATCAAGAAGGCGAAAAGGGTGCTTCACCAGTGCAGAAGAGTATGTGGACTAAGGTGGGGTATCTCACCCAGGTTAGCATACTGGACATATACCATGATGGTGAGACCCATCATAACATATGCTTCGGTGATCTGGTGGACTAAAGTCACACAGAAAACCGTCAAGAGGCATTTGGACAAGGTGCAAAGAATGGCCTGCGTGGGTGTGAGCGGTGCTTTCCGCACCACACCCGCCGCGGCATTGGAGGCGCTGTTAGGTCTGCTGCCGTTAGATCTCCAGGTGGTGAAGACTGCGGCGGCCTCAGCGATCCGGATGAGACGGGATGCCGTATGGCAGACGTCAGGAGCCTTATATGGGCACATGAAGATCCTAGATCGTATCAAAGGGATTAGGGAGCTCATGATGCCCATGGAAGGGATCACAAAAATGAGGGTGACCGAAAGGTATCACAAAACCCTCATAGGAAATGGAACGCTTCCGGAAGGGAGGCCGGAAGACATATATATCTTCACGGATGGATCCATGATTGACGGCAGAGCAGGTGCGGGAGTCTTCTCAGAGGACTTAAACCTAACCTGCTCGCTGGCTTTGGGGAATTACACCTCAGTTTACCAGGCGGAGATGCTTGCTCTGCTGTACGCGCTGGATCACATAAATGATGGTCAGGTGCAGGGAAGGAGCATCCTCATAGCGCTGGACAATCAGGCTGTGATTAAGCGCATGAATCAGACAGAGATAAATGCGTCTCTGGCGTTGGAATGTGTCCAAAAACTGAACAGGTGTGCGAAACAAAACAACGTGACGCTAGCTTGGGTTAGAGGACATTCAGGCATCGATGGGAACGAAAAGGCGGACAACCTGGCAAAACAGGGGTCAACCTCGGAATTCTGGGGACCGGAGCCATACTCTGCCATTGGCAGAGGGTTGGTAAGGAACCGCATCGAGAAATGGGTCGCTGAAGAACACCGGAGACGGTGGGACGCTATGACCACGTGCAGGCAGGCTAAGATGGTGCTTACGTTGCCGATTGCCGCAACCAGAAGAAGGATCCTGCATATGCAAAGGAGAACCCTCAGATGGTTGGTGGCACTGATTACAGGACACGGATGTTTCAGGTATCACCTAAAAAGAATGGGAATTCTGGAGGACGACACCTGTCGGATGTGCCTGGAGG